>CAJNDS010002526.1:82590-237590 GCA_905221605.1 Symbiodinium natans
ACTACTACTACTACTACTACTACTACTACTACTACTACTACTACTACTACTACTCACTACTACTAGTACTACTAGTACTACTACCACTACTACTACTACTACAACTACTACTACTACTACTACTAGTACTACTAGAACTACTACTACTACTACTACTACTACTACTACTACTACTACTACTACTACTACTACTACTACTACTACTACTACTACTACTACTACTACTACTACTACTACTCCTACTACTACTACTACTACTACTACTACTACTACTACTACTACTACTACTACTACTACTACTACTACTACTACTACTACTACTACTACTACTACTACTACTACTACTACTACTACTACTACTACTACTACTACTACGACTACTACTTCTCCTACTTCTACTACAACTACTGGCTTCGTGCATGATGACAGGTTCTAGCTGAGTTGGCGCACGCAGCTGCCAAAACAACCAGAATGTTTGTGAAAACCTGTTCGTGAGCAAAGAATGCAAAGCCTAAAAGCCACTGAAAGCACCCAGACACGCCGCTTGCGCCGTCTGCCCCTACCGCCCACACCAAAACCCAGCTGCAGACACGTGAGAACCGGCAAGCAAAACGGTGCTGGGATGACCTTTTTTTGCAGCTGGGAAGCTTCAAATTCGTGGCGCAGAAGATTAATCGCCTGGTGAAAAGGGCCGAAGTCTTATCTGCAGAGCAGCTGAAGCATCGAGCTCAGCCAAAGTTCAGGTGGTTTGGAACCACGGGGTGCCCTGGGCTGGTCTTGCATTCTCTGTTCTTCCCAGGATGCTGCGTGGAACAGTCGACTTGTGCAAGGCATCCAACGCTAACATTCAGTGCATTGCGGAAGTCCACAACGAATCTGTGGGCCCGCAGCCAGGACAAGTCTGAACACGCGCACTAACTCTGCTGTGGACGCGGACCGGAAGGACGCAGCTTGCACACTGTCACTGGACAAGACTTGTCCAAGCAGGCAAAACAGGAACCTGTCTGTGCGCAATTCAAGGTTTTCAGCACTAAATGGTTAGAACACACTAAGTTGAACTGAAGAAAAGAACTAGGCTTGAAGTGAAGGCCTGACAGCACAAGAGAAGCATAGATGGTGGAGCAAAACTCCCTTAACGCCAATTTTTACCTGATCGATCTTGGCTCTTTTTGCTTGCTCCGTGCATGTCTTGCGGTTCTAGACTTTGATCTGTCTGCGTTTTTCCGGAAAGCAGCTAAACACGAAATCTCCAATTTTTGAAAACGAACACATTTTAATGCAGTTTATTTTTTTTTTTTTTGCGTTTGTCTTATTTGATCAAAAATAAGTCAAGCTGCATTTAGAGCAGCTGTGCTGGACAATTGCTTTTTTTTTGGCCAGGATGTCCTTCGGCAATCCAAAGTGGTTTAGCTGCCAGTACAGAGTTTTTTTTGTGGTATGGATTTCTGACCCGATAATTGACATTATTTGGAGGCTTGCAAATCCGGACGGTTGTTCAGGTGCTCGACTGCAAGCAGGGCAGCAAGACGTGCATCGACGCCAAGTTCCCAGCAGTTTCCTGTCGTCCGACTGGAAAAGTGAACGCATCCCGAGAGATTGCATCCAGTGGACTTGAAAGGAAAGGTCCACTAGAAGCGGAGACAGAGATTTGTTCCTGCACGACGGTGACAAGCCGTTTGCGCGTGCTAGTTTCTGAGAAGCCAGCGACCTCCAGCTGGCTCATTTCAGTTCTTTGGAAGATTGTCCAAAATTGGTTCCCGGGAGCGCTTGTAGCTTGCCGGACGCTGGAGCTGCCCATCTGGACTAAACGAAAAAATGAAAGGGCGTAGCCAAGATCTGCTTCGGTTTTTATCGGTTACCAAACTGTGCTTTGCCTGCAGCCGCTGCAAGAAGCTATAAGGCTGTTTCTTGTGCGTTCTATGTGGAAGCAGCCCGAGAGAGCGCGTGGAAGAGTCTAAGGCAGAAGACCCGGTGTCTCTGGGACACGAGGAACTTGGAAAAGCATCACACCTGCAACGATTCCAATGACCAAGCTTAAGACGCGGAATGGGCTCTGCTTGGCCACAGTTGAGGTGGAATCAATTCGTACGGCCAGGCGGCCGACACGGCGCGCTGCCCAAGTTCCACATTGTAAAGTTGGGACATTGACAAAATGATTGAAGAACCTCCAACTGATCATTCGCGGCAGATATGCGCGGCTGCTATCCGGAGCGTCTGGTGTTGTTGCATGTCCAGCAAACCAGTGCGCGGTTACCTGCCCGTTGAATACGGGCACGCTGCCAAGATTCTGGGACTGTGGCAGAAGCCTGGGGCAGTCTTTCCGGAAGGCGGGAGGGGCCTTTCCGGAAGGCGGGAGGGGGGGTTTGCAACAGGGTACAGACCGCCCGGTCGTGCTTGTTTACATTTCTTGTGTTTCGTTGTTCGAAACCCAAACAAGTAAAAAGTAAAGAACTGTTGAAAAAACAGTCCCTTGTTTCTTGTTTTCGTTTCCTGTTTCATTGTGCGAGAATCAAAGGGGGAAGTAGAAAATCATTCTTAATTCCACCCCTTCGTTTCTCGTTTTCGTTTCCTGTGTTTCATTGTTCGAGAATCAAAGGAGCGGGGAGTACAAAATCATTTTAAATTCCACCCATCATTTCTGTGTTTTTCGTTTCCTGTTTCGCTGTTCGAGAATCAGGGAGTAGAAAATCATTCTAAATTCCACACCCGTCGTTTCATGTTTTCCGTTCTTGTGTTTCATGGTTCGAGAATCAAGAAGTAGAGAGTAGAGACGTATTCCAAGAGTCAGAAGAGTCGAACTAGAAAAACATTCTTACTTCCACCCCCTCGTTTGTTGTTTTCATTTCTTCTGTTTCATGGCTCGAAAACACAGGAGCAGAAGGTAGAGACTCATTGTAATTCCACCGCCTTCGTTTGCCCCTTCACCCCCCTTCAATTGCACTCTTATGGATGACCAATTAACGCAAGTGAAACCGCTGTTGTTGACATGCGAAGCTTGCGCTGACCGTGGTGTGCAGAACGGCAGCTTCATGCGTTGGTCCCCTGGTTGACATGTCGGGCTGAAACGCAAAAACGCATGTAACCGTCACGTAACCATGGAGCATTGTGTTTGACACAAGCAAGTTCTGCGTGTTGACCAATGTTGATGGCTGGAAGCATTGACACACGCTTTTGTGAGAGCTGCACATGTTTGCTTGTGCTCGTGAATAGTTCGCTTGGTCTGTCTACAAGCACTTGTGCGGCGACAGTCATACTAATGTGCCATTTGTTGCTTCGTGTAATCGTTTGTTTTTTTCGCATGACGGCCTGCCGTTGCGAATTTCGTTTCCGGGCTGATGCACGTCGGCGCCCAATTTGCAAATTGCATGACGGTGCGTTGAACTCGTTGTTGATCCTGTCATGAGGCAGGGTATGCCAACAACATTCTTGCGCCAGGAAGCCAACTGTTTCCTTGTCAGCTTTTGTAGCAAAAGCCGGACACAACGCTTCAAATAGACACGTTGACGCATTGAAGGACCGAAGCCCCCTGAACACATTGCCCGATTGCGCAGCTTACTCGTCGATGCTGAGGTGTGGTGGAAAGCACATCGCAAGCTTTATCAACAACAGCCCAACTCTGAGTGACCTGGCGTGCAGGCAGAGTTGCGACGACGGCGCCAACATCGATTGGAGCTTGAGAGTAGCAAGGTCCGGAGCAAAACATCATGGTCACCAAGTTGTCATGCACATGATGCGATTACGCATGCCTTTGGTGGCCCTGTTTGACTTGTGGTCGACAAACTCATATTTTAAGCATACACGGTGAATCCAGACATGGTTGACCTTTGCACGCTCACGCTCACGGTCGGAGTTTGTGTTTTGCGTTCTGGTTCGTCACAACCTAATCCATCCTTGCAGTTTCTGCACTTGATTCCGCAAAAGCACATCTCAATGAGTTGGGCGAACGCACATATCATAATGGCCGTTAGATACACTTTCAAGCACACTTTCGTTGCGCTGAGTTGCCTTCGGCCGATCGGTCGGCTGACATCCATGTGGACGTGGAGCTGCCCGACGATCCGCCAGAGGAACTGGCAATGAAGGCAAAGCTGTAGATGCTGTAGTTTGGAGGGTGGGCACACTTTGTCAACTTGAGGCCTTTATCTGGTGTCTTTGCATTCCAGGCCATGGCAGCTCATCACGAGCCTCCTCCAGCAGCGTTGCATCGGCATCTTGTTTTGGAAAGATATGGGTGAAACATGTTCAGCCCGTGTTTCTTGTTTCTCAGCATGCTGCCTTTTCTGGATGCGCAGGTTAGCCGTTGCTGTGATGCTGTTGCTGGAGGCGCGACCTGAACTGAAATTGAAGAAATTTGAAGCCTCTTCTCATTGTGCGCCCAGAGGCCCCACTGCTCGTTGACCTGGGAGATCATCCCTTGCCTTGGCGGGTGCCATGGCGGAATCTCCAAGTCCTTCTGCGCAAGCCGTGTGAGGCCAGGCTTTCTCGCCTTGGACGCTTCGTACTCTGACTTTTGGATGGCCTCCCAAATTCACCAAACGGTTTCTGATAGGTGTGATAGTGAACTTCCAAAACGACCGTAAGGTAGGGTGTATGGGTTGGTTGGTGTTTTTGGTTCAGCGTCATCAAATTTCTTTGGATCGTTTCTTTAAGTGGATTCCTTGACAGGATCTGTTTGGGGTTTTGTGGAACTTTGGGTTCAGGTTTATCAAGGTCATGTCACCGCAGTTTAGTGTCGACGGTTGGGGTTTCCAGAAGGGCATGCGTTGACGGAGGAAGTGGGAGGAAGATCAACGCGGGGTCAACCAGCCATTCCGGTGGTTTGTGCCAAACAAAGCATTTGAACTGGATTGGGATGGAGGTGCCGTCTTGCGGTTTCATGTAACGACGCCTGCGGCAGAACCACCGTGCAGGGACATGCTGTCAGTCCTGTCGGCCCGACTTGAAACCCATTAACTCTGTTTAAAACCCTAAACCACAACCCCTCTAAACCCTAGTGGGTCCGTGACCCAAAGGGTCCATAGAATATTGTGTTTTTTTGTTCTTTGAAATTGGGCTTCGCAGAACGGTGAACGACAACAGGCAAAGTGGGAAGGGGCCGCAGCGCAAACTTCAGGGTAGCGGTTGCCAGCAGGACGGCCCTGAAGCGTACGGTCCTGAGCAGGAGGGAACTACGGTGACTGTCGCTTCACCCTGAAACCAAGACCTGTCTCCGGCAATCGTGATGCCCATTCGATGGCACAGAAATTGGCTAAGGCGGGTGGGTTCTACTCCAGCAAAAGGAAGGAAACGGGCTCGGCATGCAAGGATGGGAGAAAGTGTTTGCAAGCTTTTTTAAGACTTGCTGTTCGGTTTGGCGATCATGGAATTGGCTTCATAAGTGCGTGAGCTTGAACTGCAGGCCAGTCCTAATCCAGAGTAAAGGGTGAGGAGTGGTAAAGATCACAATGCTTTCCGAGCCCGCATGTCGCAAAGTCAAGTCGGGAAAGGAATCATGAACACTGCTTTCCTTCCGTACTCTTTGTGCCCTTGCCAGATGCATTGATGAGTATCAGCCGCATGTCAGGAAGCTGCAGACGCAGCCAAAGCATCTCACGCGCCTATGGTTTCCATAGTGGCAGCTTTGCGCAGGCATCCGTTTGGACAGCGCTTGGCCAAACATGTTCATCGAATCTTGGCGGGTGATTTGCCCGTGACACGAGAGGAAGTACTGCAGGCAGACAAGCAGTGTGTATGCTTGTATGATTGGGTGCACGAAATGACCGCACCTTTGCTGAATCTTCCTGATTCCCAAAGTGCCTCGCCAGACTCACCTACATTAGATGCAGCTGAATCGCAAGATGATCGCTCCGCAGCGGTTGTGGCTGTGTCCGAACAGGAGAAAGAGGTGGCACGATTACGACGCAAACTGCGTGAGGCTGAAAGATCGGAGCAAGCAGCGGCAGACTTTGCATCGGAGAATGATCCTGCGGGTGTACCCATTGAGGCATCCAGCAACCGAAATGAGAGTCCGGCTTCGCCAGAGCTTCCGGAGCTTCCAGAGGAGCTTCGAGAGGAGCTTGAAGTAACTGGACAGAAGTCTCTTCAGTATCGGCTGGAAGAGGTGAGTGTGCCTGCAACACAAGAGGCTGTTCTGCGCTCTCTTGTTAAGACTCTGCTCGAGCCACGTGCTGGCTCCAAGCGCTGTTTGGAAATTGTGGGTCATGCAGAAGATCGGGAGGATGCAGAGATTGCAAAAGAAAGAGCAGAAGCAGCAAAGGCGTGGCTGCTGAGCTGCGGTGTTCCGCCTGAGCGTCTGATCGCTGTACGTTGGGAAGCAGGTGGTCCTTCTATCTGTCGGCGCACAGACCTTCGACTGCTGGAGCCAGTTGGTGCAGATTCTGCGATGCGGCAAAAAGCCGCGGAGCTCATGAAACGCATCTTTGCCGGCCGTGCCGGACTTGTTGAAGGAGAGGGGCCAAATTCCCGTGCTGAACAGTGTGGGACAAGTGGGAGTAACATGCCTGGTGACACGAAAGAATGCCAAAAAGATATGGAGGCTGTGGCTGCGCAGCCCAGTTACAATTTGGAAGAAAGCTTCGATTCTGCCACTCAGCGTCGTCAACTTCGACTGGTCTTTCGGAAGGCTGCGGATTCATCAAAGTGTTTTAGAGCCATGAAGCAGGCCACGTAATCGGCTTCTTAATGCTACTTACATAGTCATTTGGAGTCATTTGATCGTGAGTGCCCAGGAGACGTTGACTCCAACGGACGCAGTGTTGGAGGTTGGTTCTCGCACTGTGCGCTTGGGCAGCCTTGCTGGTGCATGGAAAGAGTTGGAGGCCACCAGGAAGCCAATATCGATAAAGAACTTCAGAGGTTGTAGTACATCAAGCCGAGTGTGCCAGGTGACGCTGCCGTTTGAGGTTAGATCGCTGGAGCAACCCGCAGCCGCTTGCCTATATACGCCATATCATGGCAAGCCAAGGGAAGGCTGCAGTTCACTTGGCAGGGAGCACAGAATAATGTCGTCGCGTAGTTGTTGATGAAGTGGAGTGAAGCTGTCTCAAATACACTATCGTGGTCTGGGTGTTTGTGTGGTGTGTGTTGTTTTTTCTCGAAGGCAAGGAAAAGAGCTTGGTTGTCTGCCGAGGCAAAATTTTCTAGACGAGCAGGCCGTGCTATGGTTGACCTTCATCCACATTGTCAGTCAGGTTTGTTGGTTTTTCCAATGCCCTTTCTGAGCGTAGTTGTGCAGCACATTCCGTCAGTGTAATGGTCTTCTACGGTGCTTTTGCTCCTTCCTGCAGGTACGTTGACGGTGCTTCTGACGGCGGCTCACGATTAGCAGCAAAAATGCAATTGATGAGCTGGTCTGGGGTCAATTGCTCGCAGCATCTTTCCAGGACACGCGCCACACACCTTGGAATCAAACTCTGTGCATGCTTGTTAGCCGCTATGGCTTGAGAGCATAGCTGACCCAACGAGATGTGTAACAAACGCAGCACGGGCTTTGCATTTGATGTTGACTTTGCAGTTCGCCTTCACGCAGAACAGACATGCACTACATCGGGCCAGAGCCAGACCATCTCCCATAGATCTCCCTTCAGACATGGTGAAGTACTGTGAATGTGGACCTCAGGGAGAGAGAGACCTAACAAATCCCCATGGAGCGCTAGATGCTGCTTGATGAGAACAGCTGCGTGCTAAGCGCACTCTGAGACACGCATCCTCCCGCTGTTCTAGGAACAAAGAGAGGCGCATTTCCAGTCTATTAAGCTTTTTTGGATGTGTGAGAGCTAAATATGAAAATTGGGTAATTGCCAATGTTCCTATCATCCTGCGTTGCTCTCCGGGTACTAGTTTGTCCACTCGTGCAGTATACAGTGTCAGTGCTAGTCAACGTGTGAATTTGATCAGGGTGCCACCTGGGCGTAAGTCGACAGTCCTTTAATTAGCCCCTGAAATACAATCCAGCCCCTCAACTTCGGGCCTGATGGGAGAGCAACACAAACAGGGATAACAGGGTGAAGGTACCCTCGAACCAAGCTACTTCAGCTTGGCACATATTTCGAGCCACTGTGTGCCTCCAACGTTGTTTTGTCTTTGAGGTCATGAGCGCGCGGAGATCATTGCAACGACCGGGTGGACCTCTGAGTGTTGCAGCGCAGTTCTTCTGGGCCGACGGAACTTGTGTGGAAATTGAGGCGAAAGCGCCCTCGCCATCAGAGGCTGTGGGCACAGGCGAGCATCCTTTGTATGTAGAGTCACGTGGCAGCTTGCAATTGCTGGCACTCTTGGAACATCATGTGACTCTACGAGACCTTAGTTGGGTGCCGAATCGCTAGATGCATGAAATACAAGCAACCTGTGCCAGAGAAGCCCTATTCTTACGTATCATGGCTAGTGGTGCTGCAAGTTTGCCCATCACACTCTGCTAAGAGTCAGGCCATCAGCGCATAAGGTAGCAAAAGTCCGGCGTTGTTCGTGTCTTTGCTTCTGCCTTTAAGTTAACGGACCAGGTGAGTGCAAGACAGATCGTTTCCTGTATTTCCATTTTGCTTTTTGAACCAGAAATCCACAGGACAACCCCAAAAGTTTCATGTTTGTTTTCTTCTAGCTCCTGACTCCCACACGCAACAAAGATGATATGAATGAGAAAGTGTATGATAACCTTCTTCAATTATCTTCATATTGACCCCCCATGAAAAACCAGTAATTAATATGGGGCAGCGTAAACATCCAGCAACAGCCCCCGCTTATTCATTAAGATGTTACATAGAAATGAGAGATGAAAGTCCAGCAGAATCAGCAACTCCTGAACAGCCATGATTCCACGTAATTATGGATGGTTGAGAGAACCTGAGCCCTTAACGGAGAGCTGATGCCGGCCGAAGGACCATCAAATTGTCAGGCCGTAGATGCAACTAAGAGGAACGCTGGCAAAGTTGGTGAGCAGAAAAATGAGATTTTCAACATGGAAGGGGCAAGGTGAAAGCCTGAAAGCTTACTAGATAGCCCTCAACCCTGGAAAGATAAAAGGGAGTGGGGAAGCAGCTGGATCCTGACCCTGTTCGTTTTGCTGAAATGTGCGCTTTGTAGATCTTTGTAGTGCGGGACATTGCGAACCCTGCAGCACTTGGAGGTGCCTGACCCGGCCGACATTTGACTGGCACGGCATGTGCAAATCTTAATGAATTAAGCAGAGCGGATCAACTCTGCGACTCAGTTTTTCCATTGCTTTTGCATTTTGAGGGCTTTACAGCAGCAAGCACGCTTTGCGATGGAATGGCGAGCTGGAGCCGATGTAGCAAACAAACGCGGCACACATCGGACCCTTCTGAATCTAGAACTGTTTCGAATATTCGACCATTCGGCAAGAACATGTTCGTTCATGAAAGAACTGATGGAACGTACCAATCCAGTGAGACAATGGAGCGGGTCTCAAACTGTTCTCCTACTTCTAAGGAGCTGTGTTTGGGCTTGGATGCGGGCTGCAAGCTCGGCACAGCAAGCGGAAACTTAACAAAACCCGGGGACATGTGACAGGATTTGGGGCTTTAGATGGCTTTAGGGTTTAGGGTTTAGGGTTTAGGGTTTAGGGTTTAGGGAAGCATTCAAAACACAGTTTGGCAAATGACTTAGCAGGATTGCACGGGAAAAGTGTGGTGTTCACAATTTGCGTTCTCTCGGGATGTCTGTGAAGGCTGCATATTGCGGGTCTTACATGCCGGCATGACCTGGAGACTTAAGACGGCGGCTGAATCTAAATTGTGCATGGAGCACGATAACAGAAATGTTATTGTCATTGTGGTCTCCTGATTAGTGTGGGGGGAGGCCCCCCCCCCCCCCCCCCCCCCCAAACTAATTCCGCCCCCACAATAGTAAAAAAAAAAGGCACCACCAAACTAATTTTCGGCCCCGGGCCCCCCCTCCCCCCCCCCCGGCTCCTCTTCATTTCCTCTTGGCTCCTCTTCCCTCTCCTCTTCCTCTCTTCTTCCTCTCCTCTTCCTCTCCTCTTCATCTCCTCTTCCTCTCCTCTTCCTCTCCTCTTCCTCTCCTCTTCCTCTTAGGTAACTAAGCTCAGGTAAGCTCAGATGAGCTCAGCTCATCTTCTTCTCTTTTTTCTTTCTTCCGAAACCCATGCCCGAAAAACTTTTCATTATAGTAGGGGGGCAGCCGAATCTTTGTCCCCTGAATTATTTTTGAAAACTTCTCATTGTTGAAGGGGTCCAGACTAATCAGGATATCACATTAACATTGAAAGAAGGCGCGAAATCCCCTTTGGATCTTCGTTCAGACCGAAACTTGAAAATCCGCCGCGCAGCCAATGCTGATGACACGCTTCAGCGACAACCAGCTGCTGAGCTACCTAGCGCTACATTTGTTCGCTTTCTGACGCCGCCATCCCCTTCGCTCCGATGAAATGTTGATGCTTTGGCGACAAACCTTCAGGGACTCGCATCAGACTGTCTTGGCATGTCCTGGCTTTGATTTAGGAGTCGCTTTCAGACTGGTGGGCCTGCTACGCCGACAAACTGGAAGGCCAATGCCTCAGAATGTGCTCAAGCAAGTCAGATGAATGAATAGCAGCGAAAACCAATATCAAGGAATCAAGGAGCCTGTTCAGAAACAGATAGAGCTTGAATGAGAAACGACAGACCAGCAGAACCAGGGTTCCATGTGCTACGAGTCGCCTTGGGAAGCTCTTCGGGGGCGATTCTTGTGAGCAGGATTGAGCTTGATTGAGTCTGTGTTGCTTCTGAAAGTGCAATGACTCTTGTGCGGCAATCCAACGATTTCAAATGTTCCAACATGTTCCAACAGTTCGGCTCTGAAGCTCCTGAGTCTCTGATTGCCCTGGTTCTCGGCTAGCCCATCGCTTTGGAAGTGAATTCCTCGAGTGAGGTTTGCGTCGTTTGATTCAGCAAACAAACCGCAAGAATATCAGTTTGCAGGTTGCTTGTGCCTTGGAAGAGCCAGAATGGTGATATTGTCTAAAGATGCAGATTCTGGCAGATCCAGACCCTAAGTGATCAGCCGCTGAATGTGACTTGCACTACGTTTGTTGTCTTTGCTATTTGTGGCGAATTGGCCTGAACATCCGCGCTTTGTTGGCATTTGTTGGCAAGTTGTGAGCGAAAGCTGTGATGTTGCTCCGATCAAGGTGGGGCTGCCGAGAGGACAGCGGAGGAGAGCGACGGACTTTGTCATGTGTGTCTGAGCCTCGAGTGGATTCAACGTAAGCTTCAGGCCAGGAATTGCTCTATTGCAAATCAGTGCGCGCCCACCGTCTAGGCTCCACCTTCACGGGATGTTTCCTCTTCATTGCCTTGCTGGGCCTTTTGCAAGAGCGCTTCTTGTCGAGCTTCGGTAGCCTGGTTGCAGTGTACACATTGGTTGGATGTCCTCTGTCAAACACTTGGCTTGTGCTTTGTCCTTCAATTTTGGCTGCTTGGTTTTGAGGTGACTCGGATCAGGCCGGATGCATAGAGCACCGCTGCAGCTTCGCAAAGTTGCAATTTCCGGCAATTTCCCAAACCCAGAGGCGCAGGCGCCGCTGTTGAATGCTGCCTGGGGGGCTGCTGCTGTTCAGGCGCAAAGTCCATTTTTTGTGTCAGAACCTGCGAGTGGTGCAGTACGCCACACTGCAGGCGTTTCACTTGGGGCAAGTCACTGGTGCACGGGTGTTTGTTTCAAGACAGACACAGGTGCCGAATTCTGCCCGCAAACTTTGAGAGGTCTTTAGCTCGTGGCAGCATCCGGGTGCTCAGCCCCGGAGTGTCCTCCTGGGCAACCTCCTAGGCCGGGTGGTAAATGCATCGTATAATGTTATATGCCAGTGGTTTTGTGCATGAGCGCGCACCATCTCCGTTGCCAGCTCTGAGGCTCTGTTACAAACTTTGTTGTTCTCGCTAACCCCTTGGACAAACTGCTCAGCACGTGTTTTTGGCATCCTCAAGCTCAGCAACTTACCGCGTGCCATGCATAAGAGCACTTGCTCTTGGACAGTCTGCACACCCCGCCTTGAACCTCGCCACCCCCGACACCCCCCCTTCCTTGCCCTGCCCCAAATCCTGGCCCCCCGTTTCCCTCACGCCCTCATTTCAGAAGCATTTGTCAATGTATCGTTCACTGTATCCGCTTGTCACCTTCCTGAAGGGGAAGGGGTTTCACAATTCGGTCCACATCCGTGTGCACAGGCAGCTGTGCGGGCCTGATCAAGCTGCTGCCAGTGAGCCTGGAACTTCAGGTGGGATGCGGTGCGCCAACGAAACGATGCATTGCCTCTCACAGTTTTAGTTTCGCAGGACCGTGTTCAAGACTGAACGTTGCTTCGTGAGTGATCTGTCCATGTGGTCTGAGATTCCGGTCCGCAGGCGGTTGCCTGTGTTGGAAGGCTTTAAGGCCGATGGCCGTATGTGCGAGGTCGACATAACGAAACGGCCGGCAAACAAGACATCACATGAATGAAGAGCCAGAGCTGAGATTGCAGGAACAGTCGTATGGCCAAAGTCGTCCTTGCTCGTGGCATGCGGTCGGGGGCTGTCGGGTGCTGCCACGTGCTGTCGCGTGCTGGAAGACAGAGGAAAGCGCCATCTGCGTGCAAGAAACACGAACTAGATATACACTCCCGGGCAATCTTGCACAATACCACACCAACACAACCACGACGGGGGCTCTTACTTGGTCCTATGGTCTGGCCGTTGTTTTTGCGTTCTCTCTTAACGCAGTTTGATGCGAGTCACAGTTGGTGCAAACTTACCAACACTTCATGAGAGATTTTGAGGGCAGGGCGGTGTTTTCAATTTTGAGCAGCTCCTCTATGCAAAGGCACTCCGGTCACGTGG
This sequence comes from Symbiodinium natans, assembly GCA_905221605.1. Classification (NCBI taxonomy): domain Eukaryota; class Dinophyceae; order Suessiales; family Symbiodiniaceae; genus Symbiodinium; species Symbiodinium natans. The sequence goes on from CAJNDS010002526.1 coordinate 95,418, forward strand.
CTTTCGTGACTCGTTGAAATCCTTGAAATCCTTGAAGCACCCGCGATGAAGACATGCTGCCCGCATGTCGTGGAGCGTCCACGCTAGTGAGGCGCAGAGGACCGCACAACATGAACTTGAAGTCTGTTGCAAGATCCCCGCGCCCCTGGGCACGTCTCAACAAATTGTGCATCCCTAGCATGAAGCCAGCATGAAGCAAGCATGACTGAGAAGAAGGGCTCCCCAGCTTGTAGAGAGACCATGATGCGAAGCATGCGAAGCCTCCCAGATGTGTTGTCCGTGGATTTGCACGTTTAGCAGAACAATGACAGAAGACAAATCCAGCACGGGCCAAGCCCAAGCCCAGCGCCCAAGCGAGTGAAGAGTGCGTATGTGTGTCGGCACTTGTTGTACTCCAACTACACTGCGAGGTTGCCCTGGCCGTTGCTACCACCGTCGCCGCGCAAGAGCTGAGCGGGTCGGTTCATCCAGCAGGACAGGGACAATTAGGGGGCAAATCCTTGTGGAAATTACTTATATGAAGTACTGAGCACAGTAGTGCGGTACTTTTTCGGCCGTCTATTTGAGAGCTGCAGGTGCTGCCAATGCAGTCATCTTTGTTGAGGTTGCGGACTCGGCAGTCCGCAAACTGGTTCAGATGCATGGTATGCTGTATGGTGTGCAGGGTAAGCCTGGGGTAACCATGGAGATTTGCCGGTTTCAGAGAGCAGCCCAGACCGTGCTCGGTTGTTTAAGGCTCAGACGTGCTCTTGGCCACACTTTACTTTCATGTTCCTTGGCAATGCAAATCGGTGCTTATCCATTGTGCATGGTAAGAACGCCGTAGGGAACTTGACGCAATCGTGGGGGTGCGAAGCGCGCAGCCTTGAATGCGGTGGTCTAGTGTTGTGCTGACAGGTGCGGAAGCGCCGCGGTGCTTCTCATTGTGGCTTCCCTCTTGGAGTTCAGGAACTGCTTCACGCTGCTCATGCATGGACTATCATGGACTGATAGAGATGGCAGGGCTTGAGCGTTGCTTCCAACTTTTGTCCGGTGTGCCGCTGGATCCAACTTTGCTATAGTCGTAGGAAGTGTGGGAATTACAGCATAGACCATCCCGCTATGATTTGGCGTCGTCTCAAGTATGAGAACACCTTCCTGGTGGTCAAGGACGAGATTGATTTGCACAGGGGCCGAGGTCGGAGTCATTCACCGAGGCGGCAGGACATGGACGATGATTATGCTCGACGTCATGAGTCAACCTTGCGCTATGTGAGCTTTCTGGAAGACTTCATATCTACTCCGGGGGTCTCCGCGTGGCCGTCGGCACCAGAGAGTAGACCAGAGAGCAGATGCAGACCGCAGCTTCTCGTGGCAGGCCATGTCCCTAGACCACACCCCTGTCCGGGTGACCGTGATTAACCGGGCTTCCCGAAGCAGTTGGTGCAGTTTTCAAAGGACAGTTTGTTTCATCCTTTCCGTGACGTTTCGTTTAGGCAAGGGTGCTGGGCCGGAAGTGTCGAAGCTGGACCGCCGACAGCGACAACTGCTTCACACACTGGCAGAGGCCAGGATTTGGAGACGTCGTTCTCGATTTTTGGTCCCATGCAGGCTACGAGTAGGATAGTTCGCAGTTTGCATTCGAAGTACGTCGAAGGCAGACCTGCTTAGCTATGTGCTCCAGCATCTACGTGAGCGTTCTGTGCGAATGTCCTGGACTCAGTCAGCAAGAGCGGTCGCGATTGTGCGCAGTCTGGGACTGTGCCCAAGCCGATTCTGAGGAACTTCCCCTTGGAAGCAACGGCCATTGTGCGACTTCTCGAGGCCGGGGCCCAAAACAGTGACGCTCACACGGGCACTACGGATCACGTTCGCCTCGCGAAGGAGCGGCTTGCTGCTCTTCCTGTTCTGCCCAAGATAGCAGGCGCACAACCGAGTCTGGTCTTCAACATGACAGCAATCGACACGATCAATATTACTAATCACTGTATATTATGTCTTCATGCTTATCTGTATCCATTTGGCGGCACGCTTGCGCAACATGGACATGACATAAGTGACAGTTAAGTGACATAAGCATGCATATCAAGGCTTTAGATATGACCACATATGGTCAGGTGCTCTGCGGTCCCTCCCCGCCGATCTCCCCCCAGCCCCAACAGCCAGCCCCAACCCCAGCCCCTAATCATATTGGTGCTAATGCCTGAAAGGCCCTGGAATCTCCTCATGATGGACACCTTAAGAACCCAACATGGAAAGCGTACCATTCGTCTCTCTCAGTCTTGTTCCACAGCCTTGTTGACCCATCACACCTCACAGCCCTGCTCACCCGTCACACCTCTCAGCCCTGTTCAGCCACCACACCTTGAGACCCAACTCACTCATGCACCTATATCAAGAGCCCGTACGTGACAGGAACTTGACAAGGAATCACCCTCTGGACGACCCTAAGACCCTAAGTCTCTTATCTTGGTCTAAGCGTTCACACCCGTGGATGCATCACCCTAACTGGACTGAAAGTTACCGTCACCTCACAGCCTTGTTCAAGCGAAAGGAACGAGTGAGGCTTTTTCTCTCGCACATTTTTCATATTAATTTAAAACATTTTAGGGTTTCATCTGAGCCTGAAAGAGCTGCCTGAGGAATGTGGAGATGCTCCGCAAATCGTTTGAAAAGATGAGTTTCATGCGACTGCTGGATTTCGTGCCGTCCCAGTGCAAGGCGCCGTAGTGTTGGCTTGAGTCATGCATTTCCACACATGCCTCTTCACATCCGAGATAAGTCTGTGTCTCACTACATTACCCGTGCTGAATTTGATAACGTTGCAAGGATCCCGAAGTCAGCGCAGCGGTTGCAGCTCTTCGTCCACATGCGGCGTTGACAGATTTTTGAGCAGCGTCAATCGAGTGCTCATGCTGTTTCTCATTTCGGTGAAAATGCCGTTTGAAGCGTGGCATGTGAACACCGAATATTATCGTTGATGCAGATGCATCTTTGGCACAGGAAGCCGTATAGATGATACGTCGAACGCTTGACTTATCAAGTTCCAAGGTCGTGAGGCCTTGCATGGATGTTTCGGATGTTTCTGGAGCTTTGTAGAGAACCCAGTGCCGACCAGCTTTGCGAGTGCGATCTGGTTTGTCCCACGGACCGGTGCTGGAGACCTTGCAGGCTCTACTGTTGCAGAACTAATGTTTCGTCATGCCGCGAGCAAAAGCTGTTCTTCATGCAGGAGCACCGTTGTTCTCAGATCGAGCAGCTGCTAACTTGTTAACTGAATGTTTTGAAATGCTGAGGCTGCAGCTCTCTTCAACAACATGTGCATGGACAGATTGTATCCGCAGGACAGAAAGTGAAAGTGCTGTGGCTTGTACGTGTCGTTTCCAAGCATGTTTGTTTCAAGAGTGCTTCAAGATGTGACAAGATGTACCAGCAGCCTTCTGAACATATCTGAGCCTTTTTAAGAGTCGAAAGCTCTGAGTCGCTGCTTCACTGCTTGCCGCTGGTAGCTTTAGCGTTTGTCGAGGCATGGTGGCCATCTCCTTCTTCTGACGAGAAAGGCAGTGGCAAAGTCGCTGTCAGCATTCCAGGAGTGGTTCCGTGGACCCAACGTGGACCCAATGTGGACCCTTGTGGAGGCTCGAAGTTTGCTCCAGTGAGCTTCATCGTCCACGCTCCCCAGCAATGGTTGCAGACTTACTGTTTCAAAATTAAGTTCCAGGGCGTTTCAATGCGTTTCACACTGTTTTTAGCGTTCGACATGTGGGCAGCCGGGTCACGCCATGAACATAGGTGCGGGAATCATGCTAGGAGGGCGAAGATAGTGACGCATTGAATCGGCAAAGTCCTTTTCTCTCAAGTGTAGTTTGCCTGGCATGTATCCAGACGTGGGGTCTGGGATCACGGGTCGACCCTTGACCGCTATGCTGCTTAGTCTTGGTGGCCGGCCTGTTGCAATTCGCTATTGCCAGATCTTTGTTCAGTGTTCAGATTTCTTTTGTGTGTTGCGCTGCTCACGTGGCTTGCCAATTTTACTCTAGCCGTCGGCTTTGTGAAACACCTGCCCAGGTTGCCAACATACCTGATGAAGCTACAGGGTGCTGGTCTTCGTGGTCCCAGTCCAGTTTCTTATGCTCATACTTGCTTCAGCCTGGCTCCCAGTGCATCGTAGTGCTGCATTGCGGACATGTGTGGACCTTTTGTCGTCGTACGTACTGCAAAGAGAAGCACACACGCTTTGCCCATCTTTGCCAACTTCTGTGAGGCTCACTGGCAGCCTTTGCTTACATGCTGCAGCCTGCATGCAATAAGCCTTCGGACCGAAAGGGTGTACACAGGAGTTTCTGTGCGCACAGGCGGCGGTTTAAAAAGCTTATGTGTGTGATTTCTGAAATACAGTTCGGAGCTGCTAGGTGTGCAATGAATCGAGGTATCTGAGCTTTCCGTGCAAAACCAACGTGGGGCTAGCAACCCAATCACCACATGCAAATTGGCATAGAGCGGTTCGCCACAAGTCTCAAGTCTAGTTCGACAGTTTGTTGTTGCACAGCAAAGCTGCATCGGGGGGCAGAGCGGGATGTCACGGCAATTCGACTGCCCAGGTCTGTAGCATTGCTGAATGACCTGTTGGGCTGGACTCCCGCATCGCTCCTTGGATGATGTTTTGAGTGAAAGCTTTGAATGGGGAATAGTGCTCTCATAGCGTGTTCCTTGTGAGTACTCTGAGTATGCTACTGCTGACGAGAAGTCTTCCGGGGTAGTGAAAGTCCCATGCTTCAAGGAGTTGTTGGGAAGCGGTTCCTACATCGACAAATTTAGTAGGACCAGTAGTGGGTGTGGAAAGGTATGGGTGGCCGGGTAGGGTAAGCACACTGTGGGAATGTTGCAGCTATTGTGGCTACAGCTTGCCACTTGGGTGGGGGGGGGGGCGGTGCGTGCACGCGACTTGAGAAAAAGATAGAAAGAGAATCAGAGAGAGCCACCCCAGAAAGGAAAAGTCACTGCATGAAGCTTTCTCTCGATATGGATCCGCTCCAAAGGAGAGCCCGCGGGCCTGATCTCCTAGCTTCCAAGCTAGAAGGTTAGGCCCCGAAGAGACCCCCAAAGGCCCAGAAGTGGCCTCTCCTTGTCATGATTACCATGCGTTTCTTATTGTGGTTCCTGGATTCCTTGTCGCGGTTCCCCCTTTTTTCCTTATGGTGGTTACACACCTGCCTCGTAGGTTAGCTATTAAACTGCGATCAACCAGCCAAAATTGGAGTCCGTCCAGAAAGTAACAGAAAGACTCCCGTGTGGCAGTGGCAGAGCTGCTTGACATTTGCCTGCAACGTAGGCTGCGTGAAGTACGGTGTGCATGAGCAATAAGCCCCCGCTGGCAAACTTTCTCGGGCTCGCTCGCCCGTTTGTTAGGGCTCGTTGGTTTGCACCAGATTATTCGAAAGGAAGTAACCGGACCGACAAAAGAAGCACAGGAAAAAGCAGTGGAAACGATGGTGGAAGGTTTCACAGGTGAAGAAACAAGTCTTGATCCCAAATAGAGGCCAAGACATGAAGAGAAATTTGGTGCGACAAGTATTTTCGTCACATGGATGGCTGGCCCGACTCAGCAAAAAGAGGCCGGTATGAACTAGATCGAACACGCCGCTGATCCGCGCCATCTCAATCTCTGAGCAGTTGGACACCGACTCTTGCAAAGGCCGGCCGTAGCAGCAAGCTCACAGTTTCCTAGTCAGCCGACAGGAAGCACAGAGATAAGAGAGATCGGAAGCAACCAGAAGTCGGGATGGAAAGCCACAGGCTCTTTTCAAAGTAAGTCTCGGCGAAGGCGCGACCAGCGAGGATGCCAGAGTCTTCGATTCCGACAAGCATGGCCCGCAAAAGTTCTCAAGGGAAGGATAGTTAGGACCAACAGCCGAGTATAGGGTACAGGCGACTCAGCTCACGGCCCTCACCTTCGACTTGTGATCGGCTTGAGAGACGGCATCCCGTATGCCGAGCGAGTGCGAAGCGGTCCTTACCGGTACTTTTGTTGCTACAGACATGAGGGGCATGGTGCGACCGTGGTGCGCGAGCTGCTGGGATTGGTCTCCGGCCCCCCCGGGGAAGTTCAGAAAGACTTTCAGTGCCTTATTACATTGCGAAAAAATGTTTCTTTAGAGCGATTGCCGGAGACTTCGTGTGGAGTGCCACAAGCGGAGGAAGGAATCAGCCTGTTCAGCCGCGGGTATAAATTTTTTGAATAGATCCTGTTTCATGATGCAGTTTTGAGATGTTTTGAGCATAGTCGGAAGACCGTTTTTGCATTGCAACGTGTGAGCTATTGAGAAGACTTGCACGGAGCATCCTGGCCGGATCTATGCTACATAACCTTGCCCGCCGCCCCACATTTGCAACGCTTGCGATTCCACGGCTTCGTTTCCCTGCGATTCTTTGAGGTTGATCGGACCCGCAGCTGCCTCCGTGTCAATCTTCAGTGATTGGCGAGGTGGGATGGCTGTCCGATGTTCACCTGCTCGAACTTTGCATCGCTATTCCCAGGGAATGATGGTGAGGGGGGCAGGGAGCTAAAAGCTCAAAAACTATTGCCAGGGGTCACCCGGGGTGCATTTTCGGCATTTCCGTTGTAGAATCCTTGCCTTGGCCGCACTGGCCTCTAGGGTGCACGGTGCACTTGCGTTGCAATGTGTAGATGCTCACCTGTCCGCAGGAACCAGTTCGCAGCCTTGGCCATGCCTGGTTGGCTGCGTCATAGGAGCCGCCTCTGGGACTTTTCTCCTGGAGGCTGGAATCGGGAACTGACCGGCCCAAGGGGTAGATGCCAGTGGCCTGGCTGCTGTTTGTCACGTTTGTTCAGCTCGTCTGCAGGTTGGGTCTTTGCATGGGCACCAGTACCTCGGCGTTTGAATCTGTGAGCATGCATGGATGGTGTTTTTGGATGTTTTTGGTCTTTCCCCGCAGACTCGTACCGTTCCCGTGAACGGTAGTACTTTGTTTTTTAGAGCGGTCGCTTACGTGAATGGAAGAGCGGCCAGCAGGTTTCAAGACGTGTGTGCTTGTGTGTGTGTGTGTGTGAGTGATTTCTGCATGCCCTGAAGCTTGTGGGGGTTATAGGCACGACAATGCATCATAATTCTCATGCATTTTCAGGAAGTTGATACCGGCTGCGATGGCGGTCGCCTGCACGGCAGCACTGCAAGAGCTCACCTGTGCCAAGTTCCCGGCAGGTGGGGTGTTTCATGTGCTTGGAAGCAAGCAGGCTTTCTGTGTAAAGTGCGGTGTTGGGTTGAAGCAAACAGAAGTGTCTGGCAAATGATATCACATGATTCATATATGATGCATGATCCTATGATTCTGTGACAGCTTGCAGGAGGCTGCATCGCCTTGAGTGCCATAGTGTCGAGCTCAGCCGACAAGCTCCAGCCCCCAAACAGATGTTGTCAAGGTAAGCACGTTCCGCCACATGCCACCAGCAGATTCTACACTCATACGGGCAGCTTGCAGCACCGGTTTGCGCAACAACTGATGCCATGACATGTTGAAATTCGGAGCCGCTCAGATGCTGCAGCGCAACAGACCGCATGTGTTGTTTGTGTTTGGGTCGTCTAGGTTCTTGACGTCAAACTCCAATGTTTTCGGCAATGTGGTAGAGGTGTCTAGGGTGGGAGGAGTGTTTCGTGCGCCGCATGAATTTTATTTGCGAGGACATCCAATAGTGCGGTTCAGATCTGAGGTGATGCCAGAGGTTGGTAAACTTGGATGGAGCTTTTTTCTTCAGCCTGGAGTGCTCAGTGCCATGCTTACCGGCTGGCTGATCTGAGTCAGAGACTTCGACATCAGTACTCAGTGGAATCAAGCTAGGCACATGCCTCCTCGTGATCTATGGAACCGTGCTGAACAACCTGCAGGAAACGAGGTGATGTCGGTGATGATCGTTTCTGCTTGTGGTCCAACCCACGTTGTCAAGACTTGCGATTGCAGGCAATATCCTTTGCATTGGCCCTGGCAGCGTGCTGAGCCAAACCGGTTGCTCCAAGAGCGAGGAGCGTGTAGGGCTGAAAATGGCAGCAACTCAGATTGTGTCTAGGGATGAGCCAAGACGCAGCCTGCCAGATTCAAACTCATGATCGTGCTAGTGCATAACAGTCCACTTCAGGCACTGGCCATGATTCAAGCACTCTCGATTCAAGCAAGCACAAGCAGTTCAAGCACTGGCGATTCGCACTGGCGATTGAAGCACTGTGGCCGTTCAAGAACTGGCGATTCACGCATGAATCATGAATCCTATCCTGATACTAAAGCACTCGCGAGTGAAGCGCGGGTGATTCAAACGCACGCGGTTCAAGCACAAATCCGGGTTCAACCACTGGCTGCTCAAGCACTGGCTTTGCCCCCGCACCACCCCCGCTAATCTGTCGACTAAGGGTGCGTGTCAGTGCGTGAATTGCGCTTGCGCGAATCCGTCGTCCAGTGCGCGAACCCACCTGTGCGCGAATCTGCCGGAATCCGCTGGGCGGAGTGTGGTGCGCATTTCAGTGTGCGATCCGGTCTTTGCGGTGCGGGAATCGGTCCTTCCATTGCGCCGATCGGTTTCTTGTCGTAGGGACGCTTCGATGCTACCAGATGTCGAAGTCAATGTCGACGTCAAACTGTGTATTTGTCTTCCCGCTTTTGGAGGGCTCTCTCTCTCTCTCTCACTCATCTTCCGCTCCTTGTCTGGGCTTAGCATCTGTTATAAGTTATAGAGCTTTCACGACCACGTGGAATGCTGCTCGGTGTTTCTGTTTCGTTTGTTGCCATTGCCAGGACATTCCGAAAGGGATTTGTGCAGGCACAGGCTGGAGACAGAAAGCAGATCTCCCAGTGCGGCCACCAAAACCAATGTGGGCAGACTGATTGTGGCTTGCTTCCAACGAAGGTTTTGCGAACGGCACCCGCTGATTTGTTTCAAGGCAGTGTTCTGTTAGCCTGATCTGAGGTCTTGTCGCAGTGACCCGACAAAACCAGATGGCTGCAGCATGTTCACCCGTCGTTCTGTGTTCCATGAGCATCTTTGATGAGGAGCGGGTAGTTTTTGGTTTTTAAAAACCTCAGGATCGTTTTCCTCATCTTCCTCCTTTTTGCGGAGCTTGATGTGCATTCTCTGGATGGGAAGACAAAGTTCGACCATGTCGTGCCTGCCTTGACAAGTGAGGTGAACATAGGTGAACGCAGAAATATGAAGTCATATAGGAGCCTTGTGGCGTTCCAAGGCGGGGATGTCCTTGCTCACCTTGGTTGGGCTTGGCTTCATGAGGGCCTTCGTGAAAGCGCTTCCTGCCTTGATGACCTATCACATCTTATCACATGTCGTTGCAGTGAGCTCTTATCGCGGCCTTGGCGGCCTTGGCGCTTGCAGCCGAGGTACGGTTTGGGAGCGGTGGGCTTCTGCATGATGATCACATGCCTGGCCATACAGTGGTCGATGATGCTCGAAAGTATACTCAAGCAGACAGTATCGACCATCAGCTTCGATTCTCTGACGTGTCTCGGCATGTGCAATGCTCTTTCGTTCTCGCGCTCCTGTTGCGGCTTTAACCCAGTTCTCGCATGATCTCTCCAGACCTCACAGGTCGGGATATCTTGCAGCTGCAACTGCACTGGTTTCTTTCGGAGCTTTGGTTGGCAAGGCCTGGAGAAGGCATTCAGACTTGTCAGACTTTTCAGATGTTTCGCCATTTTTTCACCACCACGCACGTCCAAGCTGATCTGACAGCATCTCAATGCATCTCAATGCATTTCATTTCTTCGCCATCGTTTTCTTGAACGAAACTGTGCCAAGTGTTTGCTGCAAGGCTTTCTGAAAATCATAACTCCAGCAAGCCGTTCACTCGCTCTGGCGAAACACATCGATTTGACCCCTTCCTCAGTGCATCTATACAGGCTGCGCAGTTGTAGTTGTTTATGTTGTCTCGATCGTTCCGATTTCTCTGGGGCAGGTGAGTCTTCATCAAATTCTTCTTGTTCTGCTCATAGAGTGACTTGCTTGAATCGGGCATAGGCATAAGTCGAGCATTCCTGCAGAAGATGCGTTCTCCTTGGTAGCAAAGGTTGCCGTGCTATTGCTGGAGCAGATGCGTGGGATTCTCATTGAGCACTCGCGTACTACATGTTCCTCAGCAAGCATCCCGACAAGTCCTGCTCTTTTCTTGCTTTTCCACTTTCAGACAAAGCCGCTAAGGGTCGCAGTGCAGGGATCAAGGGCCTTGAGATTCATCTCTTCGGAGCCTTGTTTGGCTACGCGGCTGCACGCATCCTTGGCCCCGTGGAGATGGACTGGCTGAACCAGAGCAGCTACATTCTGGACACCGCTTTATGCATTTTACGCTGCTCTGAAGCCACTTGCCTTGCTGTGCTTCGCTGTCGAAGTAGAAGCACTGCCTGCGCGTGGTTTACTCCCATGGCGCTGGCCACAGGACCTCCTCTCTCTTTTGGGGACTTTGTGCTTCTGGATCTGCTTTCCGAGCATCGAATTTGGTTTCCAGAATCAGCACGCGCGAATCTGCATCATCCTGGCCTTGCCTCCCGGATGCAGACAGTCTCAGATGTTGGTGAGACACGGGGTCGGCTGCCAGTCATGGCGCCACTTCCACGGTTCAATCTGATCTTCAGCAGTAGGCTGGGCTCTACAGTGTCAGCCTTCGTCACAGACTCCTTCTGCAACTTGGGCAAGCTGAATGTTGCAAGCATCCGTACTGCCGTTCTTGCTGGAGGCCGGTTCAGCTTGTCCGGGCGAAGACCTGCTCAGTAAGATTTGACGTGCAAGGATAAGCGAGGTTTGCGGTGGCCTGATAGAAGTGCGCGAATCCGGTGAGGCGAAACTCGTACCCTGATTGTGACAGATTTGTAAAATGCTTTGTGTACGCCCCTTCAAGCTTGTGGTCTGTTGCACTCCCGACTTCCTCCTCATGGCTTGTTGCCTTCCGTATAGTTGTGACAAAAGACAATCAAACAAGCCGAGATAGTCGATGCTGAAAATTCAGCCAAAAAAAGTCAGTAAAGAGGGACGGGATAGTCAGAGACAGCAAGGCCGAATTCAGAAAGCAGTCTCGGCCAGGTCAACAACGACACGGTCACATTCAAAAAACAGAACTGCCAGAAATCACAGCAAAGAGGGTTACATTCAGCAAGCATCACAACCCAATTATTCAAGAATAACAAAGTGCGACGTACGGGTACGTTTGGAGGCTTCAGGAAACTGTTATTTGAACGCTACGCGACCCGCCTCGGCCTGACCCCATGCAGCTCTCGGAGAGGGGGCCGACATTGGGGGGGGGGAGGCGGGGCCTGCACCGTCTACTCCCGCACACGTCTGCCCCTACCAAAAAAGTACCCATGGCCCCCTGGGGCAAAAGGCCAGACAAAGGGCCGCCAGATGGGTTTGAGGGGATTGTACCCTCAACTCTGACTGCCATGCTCCGACGTAGAAGTACAGGCCTGCCGGACCAAAAGCTTCTCGGGCTGGGTTGGAGGACAAAAGCCAAAACTGGGCGGGGTGGGGGGTGGCCATGGTCCTGGCAAACTGTCCGCTTTCAGATCCCGGTCACTTACGGGGGGGTTCCAGGCAAAAAAAGGGACGTGTGGCTTCGGGCTTGGAGACGGGGTGCCTCCTCGGCGGATTCTGGACAGCTGTGGGGTTTCAGTGCTTCTGGTGCTTACAAATTGCTTACAAGTTAAGATTCTCGGAGCCTGAATTAGAGCTTTTTGGGCTTTAAGTCTACTACAGGGCGTTTTCTTTTGGGCTTCAAGGCTTCAGGGTTTTGGGGCTTTTAGGGTTCAGGGCTTTGAGGGGCTTTGGGGTTTAGGGTGTGCGGCTTTTAGGGTTTATAGCTCGTAGGGTTTAGGGCTTTTAGGGTTAGGGGCCTTTTAGGGTTTGGGGCTTTTAGTGTTTGGGACTGGTAGGCATACTGAAGGGCTGTTGCGGTTCAAGGCTTTTAGATCTTGTAAGGCTTTTAGGGCTGCCCGGGTTTAGGGCTTTTAGGGGGTTTAGGGCGTTTAGGGTTTAAGGCTTTTAGGGTTTAGGTCTTCTAGACTTTAGGTCTTTTTGCGGGGTTAGGGCTTCGTGGGTTCGGGGCTTTTAAGGCTTCTGTTTTGCTGAACAAGGCCTTTCCTTTTTGTGACTGTTCCAATCGTCCCTGGTCTTCTGCGTCTTGGCATAGTGTGTTTTCCAGTTTGCTGAACCAAGCCCTTCCTTTTCGTGACTTTTCCAGTGGTGGCTGGTCTTCGGACTCGGGCATGCTGTGGTTCCGGTTTCCTCACTCGTGCCTGGTCTTCCGCATCGGACTTTTCCAATACTGGCCTTCTATGTCGTGCCTGCTTCCTGATTTCGGCGGGGTTGTTTCGTGCCTGACTTTGCCGGGTTGTTTTCCATATTCAGCTGGTTGTCTCTGAACAGTTGTTTGCTGAATCTGTCCCTGTTGTTTTTGCCATGTTTTTCTGAATCGCACCCAAATTGAGAGCTTCCCGGGACTCTGCAGAGCAGAAGGAGCCATGCAAGGGCTGAATCCTTCGGATTCCTTGAGGCCTTGCGAGGTTTTGGAAAGTTGGGAAGCAGACATGAACTTGGCGAACCGCAGGGTAAGACGGGTGAGAGGCTTCAGGTAAGGGAACCCTGGCATAGTTTGCTAGTTGATGCTAGTTGAATCTGCTCAGCAGGCATTTCGATCACTGCGGTGGCAGATGTTGTGGAGCCCGGCCTGGCAGTCATGGTCTCTCGCCTGTGACCATCGGGTTGGTTCGTTCTTTTTGGCAGCTTAGATCTAAAAAGGGGGATGTATGATGATTCATGTCTGCTCACTGCCAGGTTGGTTCTGCCAGTGGCGCCGTTTCTGTTCTGGGACTCCGGTTTCTGTCATGCAGCGGTGTAGACACTTGTGGCGTGCTCTTCGCACATGGTGTTCCAGCTCTGCTGGGTGGGCGTCTCTGCTGCACCTGATCGGACCATTCTCCGACACTTCTTGCCGTTGACAGGGTATCGCATGAGCAGGGCAGTTGTCACGGAGGCTTCTACTTGTATTCGCTCCACACAACGGCGCTGGCCATTTGCAACTCTGCGGTTGCGCAGTGCGGCTTTGATTGAACTATTGAATGAAGCTGAGTAAGTTGAGAAATGATGAGAACTGTATGAGACCAATTTTATAACTGTCTTGATATGGTAGCACACCGCAGGACAGCAGTGCTCTCCGGCTGCTGTTGTGGGTATGTACTGCGGCAAACACGGGCCAATGAGAGCCAGGTCGGGCACCTGCTTTGCAAATTTGCCAGTTGCTTGGCTGCTTTTTTTTCAATGTTTAAAACCATCGGCCGCTTTATGCTGCTCTGGGCTTGCGGCAGGAGATTCCTTTCTCCGATGAGGCCAACTGGGCTTGTGCCAAGGACCATGGTCGGACAAGCGCTCAAACAGCAATCAAACAGCAAATGCAGGGCATGGCACATAGGGGCGGTCTGAATGATGTAGCAATGTAGCATCACCTTCAGAATGATCGCAACTTCAGACACGTGAGCGCTGTGCACCTGTGGCCTCCAGCGAAGTCGGTTTGCTGTCATGCCCACGGCTCGCTACACAAGCTTTGCACCAACCTGTGACTTTTGTTATGTTTTTTGCGAACCACACTTCTTGACTGCTTCACAGCAGTAGCACGCGCAGTGTTGAAGCTTGACTCAAAGGGAGTATTGCTCAGTGAACCCAGTTCAGATAACTCATGAGAACATCGACCGGGCATCTGGCCAGAATCTGACGTGTATCTCCAAACTTGAGTTGTTGTTTGTCCGTCCGTTCGTCGAGCCGGTGCTCACACGTCGTGGCATCGAACGATGATGCCTGGATAGCCTGGCTTTCTTGCTCAAAAAACAGAGAGTCATGAATGCGAGCTTCCTTGGAGCTCTCGCTCGCGATCATTCCTTGTTCAATTTCTTCTCAAGGTTTCTCTTAGTCTTCTTGGGACGGCCAGACTCTAGGCGGAGCCCGCGAAATCGTGGGTTTAAGGTTTGCTTGGGGGTAAGAAGGGATGGGAGCGATGCATAGTGTCTGTTGAGATTAGTAGAAGAGGCGACCGGAGAAAGCAACTTGGTTTGTTCACGAGAAACCTGGCCGGGAGCACCAGTCAATGCACCTTTCATGCGTCTTCTCAAACCGGCTTAGAGGCCAGTTCAATTTGCAGCACCCATCACACCCTTATTCTCCCACCCTGGCTGCACTAACTCCGTACAGAGCTATAGCTATCGCTCTCACCACTAGCTTGCCGGTGTCCTGTTTCCACTGTTCGCTTTGGTGAAGCGGTCGTCTTTCCTCACGAACTTGCTCGAAGCGGGCTGTTGTCGAAGTTCCTGTCCCGAACGGTCGCTACACTGCCAAGCAGCGCACGAGACGCAACAGCTTGGCAGTGGTTGCCAGGATGTGCCGCGCGGCTCCGTCTACCTTTGAGACGGATTGAGCCGGTGATTTGGTTAATGTATGTTAATGTCTAGGTGAGGCAACGCTGTACAGGGAACACCTGAAAAGTGCTCACAAGTAAGCACTGACTTTGGAGCGGGAAATCTTCTGGCTTGCCGACGCTCCCGATGTAACTTGCCGCTATACAGCTCAGGGTCTTCGGAGAAACGACCGTTCGTCCTGGCATCACCGTCGTTCAAAAGAAGCTTGTGCACTGTAGGAGCGGCTAGGTCGGCAACCTTTTCGTGCACCTTGTGCTTGGGCAACGGCCGTTTAGGGGCCATTTGGAACGCGACCCTCGGTTTGTGACAAGTCAGCCACAAGCGGCAAGTAGAGCTGCACTCGAGAAAGCCCAGCACGTAAGTAGTACTGTGGCAGTCATTCGATCAAAGGCGTGCATCTTGGAGCTCTTGCTCGTAGCTACCCGTGCACTCTGGGCTGCCTGTTGATTTGAGCTGCTGATTGCTGGCACTGCTGGCCTTGGGCATTGAGCACAGAGCAGCCATGGCGGTATGGGCAGACCCAGCAGCTTGGCCACAAGGCTGGATTCTGCTTAGTGCTCCAGGTGTGTCGTGGCATCTCATCAGTTCTTTTGTCACATGTTCTTCATTTACAGTGTAGTTGGCTTGAGAGAACCCCAACGTGTGACATGATGATACGGATGGAGAGCTGCGTTGCAAGCCTATGCCAGGACCATCGCCTCTGTGGTTAGAACGGCCGCGGACTCGGTATCGGTTCTGGCAACCGTATATCATACAGACGCTGCACGACCCTCCCTCCGAGGGTCTGGCAGCCCTGAGGCCTTAATGGCATGCCTTAAGCAAGGTGGCCGTCTAATTCAACGGCCTCAAAGGCTTTAAGGCCTTAAGTCCCTCAGCAGACGGCTCTAAGCTTTTTGACTTGCCGAAATTG
The DNA here is from genome assembly GCA_905221605.1 of Symbiodinium natans. Lineage (NCBI taxonomy): Eukaryota > Dinophyceae > Suessiales > Symbiodiniaceae > Symbiodinium > Symbiodinium natans. Next base: position 110,776 of record CAJNDS010002526.1, read on the forward strand.
TGGCTGGGCCGAAAATGACATGCTTATTATCGCTGGTGTGCTGATTCTCTGCCAAATTTGAACCGCTTACGCGCTAAGTCAATACTCAACAGTAGCACATCATCGGCTTCGACTCCATGAATTCAGGCATGTGTGTGGCGGCAATATGGCACGACAGCTGCGCACCGATCGAGGTGCAACGACGAACAAAGCCTCAGTGTCGAATCTCTCCCGTGCTCCTCTGCTCGTCTGCAGGCCACCTCAGCCGGAAGCTCCAGATCCTTGCCTGCATGTATGTGGTTCTGTCACCTGAATTGATTCGTTGCCACGTTTTTGTTGTGAAAGTTGTGTGCGGTGCTGTGGTAGCTCAGGCCAACAGACGCCCCAGAAGACGTCGGAGAGAGGCAGGGATCAACCAAGCTGAAATTCGACAAGCCGATAAGAGGGTAAACCGGTGGCCAGCTAACTTGCTGCAGGCACTGCGCTTCGACCTTGCCCGGCCCTTCACGCGGCAGGTGCATGGACTTTAGCCAGCGCAGTTGCTCCTGAAATCACAAGGGCCTGACTATAGCTGGGTGTACTGACAGTGCACTGTTTGTTCGCGCTTGGTTGTGTTGGAGTGTGCCTGCGCGAGGGTGCTCACTCAGACACCGCATGCCAATTTGGATTTGGACTGGCCTGCGGTTTGTTGGCAGGAGAAGGCAGAGGTGGAAGTCGAGATCGCGGCAGCTCTAGCTACACTCCCAGCGAACGAGGTTCCCAACAGAGCATAGCCTAAAACCCTTGAACCTGAAACCCACTAAAACCCTTGAACCTGAAACCCACACGGAGATGTGGCAAACCCTAGTCCGTAAAAGTAGGAGATATCGCACAAGGGGATGTTGTCAAGCCTTGTAAAAGTGGATGTGGCATGGCAAGCCTTGAGCCCCAAAACGCAGATGTGCAGCTTAAGCCCGAAAAACCCCAGGCACGAGCCCCCTAGAAATCCAAAGCCCGCAAACACTTACAGAACCCCTAAGCACCCGAAAGCCCCAAACAAATCCCCTTAAGCACATTAACACACCGGAAAGCCCTTGAAATCCCTGAACCCTGAACCCCACAGAGAGGTGCTGCGCGGCAAGCCCAAGATACCCTAATCCTCAGGAGATGTGGCGTGACAAGCCCTGAACTCTACACCCTGGTTACTATGAGGAGATGTGGTCTAGCCAGCCCCAGACCCTAAAGAAAGGAGATGTGGTGTGGCAAGCTGTGCCTGAAAAAGGGGGTTGGTTTCCGGTTGCAAACCCGAATTCACTCCCCCAACACGGAGCCCTATGTGCGCTTATGGGGCTATGCTCCTATGTGTCGTTTTGTTTGCGGGTGGGTCTACGAGCACTTATGAGGCTTCTTAAGGTGATCAAGCATGTGATTGCAGGACTTTCTGAACTGTGAAGCCATGTGATCGAATGCAGATTCGCGTGCAACATTTTGCAGGATGGACCGGAGATGGACCCAGTAGAGCTGCGCCTGAAATTGAAGGCGTGCATCGTGCCTTGAGGTCTTGTGATGTCTTGTGCCCTACATGGAAGAATCCATTTCTGCAGTTGAAGGTGGACTTGTTGTGTGCTCTGCGGCCAGATGCGGGTCCTATTGAAGTGGCACAGGCCAGCAGCATTCAGGAGGTAAATGGATTGGTCTGAGATCTACGGCCTTCCTATGTTTTTTTTTTTCTCTTGGCAGGTGTTGCGACTTGCGCGCGAGTGTTATGATGCGGCCGAGCGCGAGGCCAAGGTCGCTCTCCTGATTGCATGATACTCTTCGTGAAGTTGGCGAAAGTGGCCTACTCTTAGCCTAGCGCCATTTGCCAGGAGCGTGCACGTGGAATCTCAGTTGAGTTTCGTCGGTGGGTTGCTCAGGACCATGGTTAGAAGTTAGCAGAGCAACTTCGGGGTTCTTGACACAAAGCCTCAACCCAAGCAAAGCCATGAAAAGTCCGTCGACGGGAGGATCAGGCCAGCCTGACATCCGTGCTTCGACGCGCTTGGCAGTTGCGCCGTGTGCTGGCTCCCCAGGCGCCTTCTCTGTCGAACATGTAGGATTTTAGGAGCAAGCTTCAAGCTTCAGCTTCGCTTCCTGGCTCTTTGATGTGCCTTGTCGAGATGAGTACCGTGATCCGCTCCTGCCCGGGCCACTTCTGAGCCATGGCACATACCCCGTTGACTCCAGATGCGGTTCGCTTCTTAGAATCTTCGCATTATGCATTGCCATGCTGCATGCAGTCAACGTAGTGCTTGCACGAAGATGCTCAGGTAAACGTGGGGGCAGTTGCATGGACTTTAATCTCCACTGCGCTGGTCTTCCTCATGACCGCAGGACCGTGGCTGTAGAGATCTGTAGAGCATCTGGGAGCGTGTCAGCGTGTCCCCCCCCCATGTTCGAGTCCCTCTTTGAAGAAGTCTCCCTCTCCCCTACCTTGAGTCTTTTGTAGTCTTTTGCTAAGGTCCAGTGTGCGCCCTTCTGTGCCCTTTTCCGTGCCTTCTTTGTTCCTTTTGGTTCCCGATTGTGTTAGACGCTACACCTTAGAGTTCCTTTTTGGCCAAGAGCGGCTCCTATGTGGCCCGCAAGCCCTCGTGATCCTCTTTTTATGCGATGTTATGTTGGCACTCCCTTATTTCATCAGACAACTATCTTACGATTAGTCTACAGTCAAACGTTGCAATTAAACCTCAACTTAGCATTGTATACATTGCGAGCTGGCAGGGCCCCATAGTTTTCTAGCTGACAAGAAATGACCAACCATACTCCTCGCCACAGAGCCTCACTTGCATCCTCAGAGCTGCTGTGTTTATGTTTGCGACTCGCCCCCCAAAGCAGGTTCGGTGATTCCCTTGTGCCTCTCGCCTTGCTGCTAAAGTTGGCGCACTCAACGGCCTTCTGCTACTCACCTTGCGCAAAGCTGGTTTCAGCCTCTGGCTTTGCAGCCGTGGCTGTGGCGACGTCGTCAGTTTCCTGGTACGAGCGTGTACGCTCGCTCTTGGGGTTTTGGCACAATGGCTTCTGCTACGGCCCCGCCGATCTCTTTTAAGAGCGGTTTGATCAGGCATGGGGTCATACTCCTTAGCGACATTCCGAGCTGCAAGCCTGAAGATGCGAACTTGCCCACTCTGAACTCAAGTAGCTATCGGCTCACGCGCCCCGTTTGGTTGAAGAGGTTTTGTCGTTTACCGGTTTAGTTCCGTATTAGTGCCGCACCAGTACCAGTGTTGCCGCTGCCCTTGGCGGTTGCCTTTTGGCATCGAAGGTGCTGGTAGTTCAAGCAGCTCGCCCAATCGCATCACCGATTCAGATCAATCCGTATTTGTGTCAGCGCAGCCAAGTGGCACGTTTCGGATCCCGAACAGCACCAAGAGGATCAAGGTCTGCAGGTAATCCGACACACTTGGCTCGGTTTCACATTGCTTGAAATTTGGTTTGGGTTTCCGGTTTAGGGTTTTAGCTCCGAGCGGTTTTCTGCAGCAGTCGCAGGTCGCTGCCTCCGTTCAGAGTTTAGGGTTTAGGTCTTCCCAGTCATTGAAGAATAGTGGGAATTATAAGAGAGAGCTCAAGGTCACTTCGGTTTCAGCGCTTGGGGCTCAGGGTTCGGGGGCCGAAGTCACGGGCCGGGCAAACCCCCCTTAGAATAGATTTCGGCCCCCGACCCCGGGGAAAAGAAACCAAAGAATATTTTATGATCTTGAGTTCTCTTATAAATCCACTATGCTTCCGTGACTGGCAAGACCTAAACCCTAATCCCTAAACGGAGGCAGTCGTCCTTGGCGGAAAGCAGCTAGGAGCTGGTTTAGGGCTTCCATGGGTCGGTGTGTAGGGCTTGCACAACCGCCTTGTCCGAATCGTATGGTTGACCCACGAAACCCCAGTACATGTGCGGGGGCTGATCCGAGCCGTTTGACGGACCCCATTGTCGGAAGCTACTGAGATGAATCGTTGCCCTACCTGCTTGGCGCCTCCCGCAGTGCTCGGGCGCCGAAATCGACTCTTGGGATCTGCCGTCCCTTCCGTTGAACCTTTTCCCAGCCTTCAGGGTGATCTTGTTTCGAGCGTTTCGTGAACAGGCCTGGCATGCCCTTCAGTGCGAGCGTTTGTGTTTGTCATTGGGCTTTTTTTGACATGCTTCGCGAGCCCTCAAAAGCTGCCAACGTGCCCTTGAGCTCACCAACAACTTTGACGTCTCTGTTGGCCCCAAGCAGCATCCCCAAAAGCTCAAAAACAAGCTTGGGGTTTAGGATTTTGAGTGTTCGGTTGAATACTTAGGGTTGGTCGCCATGTCTGAATGGTGCGTGCTCCCTGTACCCAGATGCTCGCTGCCTCTGCCTGTAAATTCCTACGGGTGTCGGTTGCGGTAGATATCGGTAGATGCAGCATCAGCGGCTGCGTGCATCTCGCCCTAGAGTTCTCTGGGGCATGTGTTGCTTTTGGCGATTTGTCGCCTCCTTACACTTCGCGCTTCTTCCAGCGCGTCTTCCCAATCACGCGCTGCCTCAAACCACCCACGGGCCTAGGTTGTGTCGCAGAGACAGTTTCTCCGACTGCAGGACTCAGCTTCTTCTATGGAGGCCTTGTGCGTGATACCAACATCATCAATACCATGATGATGAGCGTCATAGCAATGGGTGTGGTAACAATGACTTGGGTGGTAGTGGGATTCTCGCTGGCGTTCGGCGAGAGCGACGCGGCCTGGGTGGGCAACTTCGAGTACGCATTGTTCAGAAATCTCGACATGCGGCTGTGGGATGAGAAGACTGGCTTGCCAGGGCTTTGCTTTGCCACATACGAGATGACGTTCGCGATCATCGCCTCAGCCATTATTTCCGGGTCTTTAGTAGAGCGTGTGCGCTTCAGCGCATACGTTGTTTTCCTAGCACTGTGGTCCATACTGATCTATGCTCCACTGGCGCATTGGGTCTGGAGTCCGGGAGGCTGGATTCACAAAATGGGCGTGCTGGCTGACGATTTATGACAATCCCCTCCCGCTTCCCCCCTACCCCCTCATATTAGACACCCCGCCCCATACACTGTAGTACAAATGTACTGTGGGTATTTAGTATCAGGGGGTCGAGGGGGGTTTACTACTAGGGGAGGGGATTATTGCTGTAGCGGCCCGCTGTTCATTTATGTTTTGTCCAAGTTTTCAATGCAGATCCAAGGTACCCTGGATTTTGCGGGCGGTACCGTGATTCACATCAGTTCTGGCGTGTCTGGCTTCGTTGCAGGGGCTATCATTGGCCCGCGTAGGCGCGCGGAGGAGGACCGGACTTCGTTTACCCAGCTGAAGATGGGTTGCCCCTCATCTTTTCCTTGGTTGTGTGCCTTGTAGCCGGTGAACAATCAGACCATTTCAACTTTCAAAGCTCTGCGACTCCCCGAGCAACTAACCGCGACTAGCCTTCGCAAGGAATCGGCCTGAGGCTCCTGGTCTCCAGTCTATCGCAGGTTCTGCCCATACCGCAACAAATGCCATTGATTGTGGATCATGTGTTGAGAGAAGCAACTGAGACGCGGGCACACGACATTTCTGACACTGCGAGACAATCCACGTGCGGGAAATCGGGAGTTGCTTTAAACTTTACAGGAATGCTGGACAGGAAAGCTGGACAGGAATGTTGCGGGCTCCGCTGTGACACCCCACCAAAAAGCATGAGGTGCCAAGAAGATTGCCTCACAGCCTGGGATAGAATATAAAAGGCACAAGTTGACAAGCTTGAGATTGTCATGATTGTCTGACTGCCTTCCCCGCACTTTCGCCAGGACCTCGGCCCGACCAGTGTTCCTTTTGTCATTCTCGGAGGCTGCCTTCTTTGGTTTGGATGGGTAGGCTTCAACGGTGGATCGGCTTTGTCAGTGTCAGATGGTGTTGCGGCACGAGCTGTGGCCAGCACGATGCTTGGCTGGAGATATAGCATGAGGGTTGTGCCTAGAAACAATGAGTTGTTGCAACATCGTGCAGTTTAGATTATTTAGATTGCAATCGGTGTCCCGCGGATGCGTGCCGTTGGGTATTTGCTGACGCAAGGATGGTAGCGGCCGCTTCGTCGATGCTTACGTGGCTTGTCCTGGAGCGGCTGCTGAAAGGAAGGTCGTCCTCCGTGGGTGCCATGGTGGGAGCTGTTGCAGGCCTCGTCTGCATCACTCCGGGAGCAGGATATGTGGCCCCGAGCTGGAGCATCATACTGGGACTTCTTGCAGCTCCATGGTGCTATCTATCTGTTGCGGCTGTAAACCGGATGAACCTTGTGGATGACACGTTGGATGCTTTCGGGCTGCATGGCATGGGTGGGATTGGAGGGGCCATTCTTACAGGCATCTTTGCAGAGGAGGCGGGCCTCATCTACACAGGCAGCTTCATGTTGCTGGGCAAGCAGATCGTCGGTGCTTTGGCCAGTGTCGCGTTCTCTGCAATCGGAACAGCAGTAATTGTGCTTGTCATGAGACTCGTGATTACCTTGAGAGTGGCGGAAGACTCCGAGTTGGCGGTGGATGCGCACACCCATGGAGAGACGTACCACAGCCAGGCAAAAGCATACCATCCCAAAGAGGACTTTCGTATGCACAGCCCTGTGAAGGCGTATCAGCGTCCAGATGTAGCTGTGGGTTCATCTGAGTCTACCAGCAGTGCTGTTTAGTTCATGACTCATGACTTGATGACTTGAAAACTTTTTAGACAGTCGATCGTGCACGCAAGCTCGGTCCTACGGTGGATGGAGGAAGTCTTGCACCAGAGCCTGGCAATTGAAATTATCGTGAGAACAGTGTTTTCAGGACTTGGTCCAATGACAAAGCTTGCACCGCCTCAACATGACTGGCCAAGGACAAGGGTCATTTAGCTATACATACTAAGTAGGTGGTGCAAGTTTGCCTCCGTCCGCCGTAGTCCGAGAAGCCAATTCGAGAGTGTCTGGCACAAGGCCGGCACGTTCAAACCAATCTAGCCTGAGTTCTCGTCATTCGACGTGCTCTTGTCTTCTGTTCTTGGTGCCTTTGATGTCTCGGACTGCACTGGGTCACTTGGGTGGAACTCAACTGCCCAGGCTGATGGAAACATCAATTGTGCAGACATGGCACCGCCACCGCTCTACACAACTTTATGTCAAAATATGGCCGGGGGGCGGGGGGGTGGGGGGGGTATTGCTGGTGATGTCGCACTGCCTCGGCATCTTGATGTGCTCCCGCAAGGGTCTGCGCAGTGTTTGCCAACCGCCCTGATGGAAGGCGCTGGCTGATGGAACGTACCTGGCATTGGCACTTCTTCCCGGCAGTCGCGATGCCAGAGCAGCAGAGGCTTTCCTGGAGGCCGAGTCAAATGTTTGAGCAGCCCCCGAGCAGCGAAAAGTGGAGAGAGACAGAGAGACTGAGGTATACCATTGGCTGATGCACTAGGGGCGTGCTTAGCACACAGGGGCCTCCCCCTAAGCCCGCTAGCAGAAGAAGACCATGGGGATTGCAGGCAACACGGGGCGCAGTAGCGCCAGCAGGCATCCCATCCGACAACCGAGCAGCTAACCAATGTAGCAGCAGAGCAACCATGCAATCAAGCAGCCAACCAATAATCGAGCAACCAATGCAGTTGATCGAATGGAGTTGTCAGATACCGCAATAGAAAGCCAGCCAATGCACCGTGACCCACGACCCGCGAGTGCGAGCGCCAGCACGACGAGGAGGAGGAGGAGGAGGAGGAGGAGGAGGAGGAGGAGGAGGAGGAGGAGGAGGAGGAGGAGGAGGGAGGAGGAGGACCAGGAGGACCACGAGGACCACAGGAGGACCACGAGGAGGACCAGGACCACGAGGACCACGAGGACCACGAGGACCACGAGGACCACGAGGACCACGAGGACCACGAGGACCACGAGGACCACGAGGACCACGAGGACCACGAGGACCACGAGGACCACGAGGACCACGAGGACCACGACGACCACGAGGACCACGAGGACCACGAGGACCACGAGGACCACGAGGACCACGAGGACCACGAGGACCACGAGGACCACGAGGACCACGAGGACCACGAGGACCACGAGGACCACGAGGACCACGAGGACCACGAGGACCACGAGGACCACGACGACCACGACCACGACGACCACGACGACCACGACGACCACGACGACCACGACGACCACGACGACCACGACGACCACGACGACCACGACGACCACGACGACCACGACGACCACGACGACCACGACGACCACGACGACCACGACGACCACGACGACCACGACGACCACGACGACGACCACGACGACCACGACGACCACGACGACCACGACGACCACGACGACCACGACGACCACGACGACCACGACGACCACGACGACCACGACGACGACCACGACGACCACGACGACCACGACGACCACGACGACCACGACGACCACGACGACCACGACGACCACGACGACCACGACGACCACGACGACCACGACGACCACGACGGCCACGACGACCACGACGACCACGACGACCACGACGACCACGACGACCACGACGACCACGACGACCACGACGACCACGACGACCACGACGACCACGACGACGACAGCCGCAGCCACAGCCACAGACACTGACAAGACAAAGACAAAGACACAGACAGCCACAACAACCACAACGACCACAACGACAGCCACAACGGCAACCACAACGACAACCACAAGGACAACCACAACCACGACGACAGCCACAACGACAACCACAACCACAACCACAACGACAGCGGCAAGGACAGCGACAGCGACAACAAGAAGCAAGAACAAGAACAAGAGCAAGACAAAGGCAAGGGCGAGGGCAAGGGCAAGCAGAAGGGCAGAGGCAAGGGCAAGGGCAAGTACAAGTGCAAGAGCCCGAACAAGAGCAAGAATAACAAAGCGAAGTAGCCAGAAGCGATTACGAGAAAAAACCCTGGTCCAAAGACGGGAAAAAGCATTCCGACACTGCCCTTGCTAGGCTTTGGCACCTCACGTGGTGATGCACCAAGCTTGCGGGACAGCTTGCGGGAAGTTTCGGTTACCGTCGCAAGCCTGCTCCCAGCACAAGTATTGGCACAATCGTTCCGGCGAACTCTGCAGCTGGCTCAATGATGTTCGTAGGTAGGATTCGCCTGGCTTTGCGCGACCTAGGCCGAGATGGGGGCCTCACTGGGGGCCTCTCTCGTTTTGATGCTACGCACCTCGCCTCGGCCTAGGCCCAGCGGCGAGGCAACCCAAACCAGAGAGCGCGGCTTGCTCCTAGACTCCTAGACTGTTTTTGGGTGGGGGGGGTGGGGGGGGTGGGGGGGTGGAGCTGAAACACTTACGGCCCGAGGCATCGGAGGATAACCACGAAATCAAGCCCAAAGTTTTTTGTCCAATATTCAAACTTATTTCCGGGCTCGACCCCCTAAGACCCGACAATCGGGAGTTCGAGAAGCTTACCGGCGGGGGGGGTGCATTCCTCATTTCCCGATTGTCCTCGCCCCCAGGCCACGTTGCTCGAATCTTGGACCCGCAACAGCTGGCACAAACGCACAGTTGCATCCAAAAGAACCTCAACCATCCTCAGCCCCAACCCTTAAACCTGGCGAGGCGCTTGCGCTCTGACTGTCGTTCCGAGAAGGGTCTCTTTCGGCTTGCACTCCCTTGGCCCCGCTTCTCCCCCCTCCCATTGTATCCCCCCCCCCTCCCCGGTTGGGTTTCGGGTTTGGGGTTGAGGACTTTAGAGGTTCTAGCGTCTGATGCAGTTCCTGCCCACATCTGTCCACGGCTGCGATTGAACCCCCTCACAGCCTTTGGTTTTGGGTGATCGGGGCCTGCAGGTTCGTGCAGGCATGGCGGCATCGCCAAGCTTCACTCGCAGTGCCTCTGCAATCCTCAGCGGTGGTGTTGCTCTGGCGCCAAGCTTGGCAAGCAATCGTGAGAACACGGGCGCCTCGCCAGAGAATTCGATGGTCTAGAGAGGTTGAGCTTGTTTTGGTACGCTCTTGCGAGGCCCTTTCTGAGCCTCGGTGTCACACATCACTTTCAGGCTTACCGACACACCCCATAGCAGTCGCTGCCAGGATCGGCAGAAGATCCCTTTCTCTCACGGGCGACTTCGCGGAGACAGGCAGGCATCTGCAATGTCCTGAACGTATGGGCATGACATGGCATGACACTCAAGTCGGAACCCGTCCCCGGCTTGACATCAAACCGCGAGAGTTGTCGACTCTGAATTACAGATCTGGAGGATGAGCATGAAAGCGTTTTTTGAGAAGATGGAATAATTTGGCCGCGAATTGCATCCTGGGCAAATGAAGAGCGCCGAAGCCAACGTTGGGAATTCTACCCCAACGTTGGCTTCCGTCCGGTGGAGGCGCTCTTGCGCTTGACAACTCACAAAAATACCAAGTTTTTCCTTGTTTGGGCCGTGTTCTCCCAGCGTATCCAGAGTGTCGCTATGTGTCGCTCGCAGTGATAGCACGTGCGGGTCCGCATTCCGCATCTGTTCCTTGAAGGGGGCTTGGGCTGTGACATGCTGTGACCGTGATCTTGGGATATTCGCCTGGCTCTCTGCAAACGGGGCCCCGTGTGGTCGGAGCAAAGACGGTTCACATCTTTCCTCCAGGACTCCTCTTCTGAAGGGTCTCAGCTGAGTGGTGTGATTGTTGTCCTGGGCGGGGGGGATTGTGCAGAACAGGGCCGCTGACAGCCACTGACGACCGTCGGAGATACTATGACATGGAAATACATGGAATGCAATGCGTGCGGAGTCCTTGCCTGCGGAAACTGACCCCACGGAGTTGCGTTCGCACCAAAACACACCTGAAGCAAACAATTTTGCCTCGAGAAGCAACATCGATTCTTTATGTTAATTCTCGTCCCACCACAGTGATGGCCAGGTGGATAGCGAATCCGTGCAGCGCCGACTTCGAGACGAGGCACGCGTAAATGGGACGAGGTTGTGCATCTCGGCAAGCATGCGCGATGGAAGGGTCATCGAGTCATCGAATAATTCAGGTTCCGCCCGTGCCCCTTGCGAGGGTTAGCGACAGCATGTTTGGCCGGGATAGGGGCTTTCTGGAAGCCGTTGCAACAGCACATTGCAAAGGCCCTCCCGTCTCCCACACATGATTACCGTTGACTCACAACCACCATGCTGTGATGACAGTCTGCCAGGCGGTCGAGCAGATCATGCGAAGATTTACACCTTGGGTGGCACCTTGCCTGCGCTTTTAACATCGGGTGCTAACACCATGTGTGCAGAAACGGATTATTGTACTAACAGTTTTGCACTTGTGGGATGGCCCGGAATCGCATTATTTTCAGCAGCTCATGATTTTCAGCAGCTGTGCATAGTTGCCCAGGCTCTTGCAGAACCGGGCACTTGTTGGTTGCAGAAGCCCCCAGCCCGAAAATGCCTTTCAGCATCTTGCATCCTGCCCCAAGGGCATTCCAAGGGCAGTTCCACGACTCGACTAGTCATGTGAAATGTGGTGAGATCCCGGCTTTAGACACCTCTGCTCGTCATAAACTGTTTGCTGAGATTTGCCTTTGCTTTGCCGGCTTGTTTGGACTCGGTGCTCCTCGGCTGCAGGGCAGTAGTGGGAGGCCAGGAAGTCTCCCTCTCTGTCTCTTTTTCTCTTCTGTTGCTTCCTCCATTTCCCTCCAACTCGCTCTGTCCTTCTCCATCCCTGTCTCTACCTCTATTGCTTTCCCAGCTCCATCTCTGGATCTTTCCTGTGATGATGTAGCATATCTCACATCCCTAAATGGTGGTGGAAGACCATGTCAGATCTGTACGGTTTTAGCGAGGGCTTGGAACACTGCATGCCAGTTGCATTCCGCGGAAGCTCTCGTGTTGTCACCCTTCTCTCTCTCTCTCTCTCTCTCTGTCTTGCTCTCACTCCTTCTGGCTCTCTTGCTGTTGAGTCTCGGGCCCTAGGTTGCCTCACTGGCTCTGGTGATCGTGTTTTGGCGCGCCTTCCTTGCCGCTCTTTTCTATGGAAACCTTCCCTGCGATCAGCCCATGCTGACATCCAGCAGCATACAGCATCAGCCGTTGGCATGTTCTGGGCATGTCCACTGCGTTGGCCACTTCGATTCCGATACGAACTGAGGAGATACTATATGATCTGCAGCATTCTTGTCGGGAGAATAGCGGAGCAACTCTCCTCAAGGGCCAACCGTTGCTTACATTGCATTACGTTGCATTACATTGCATTACATTGCATTACATTGCATTACATTGCATCACATTGCATTACATTGCATTACATTGCATTACATTGCATTACATTGCATTACATTGCATGACATTGCATGACATTGCATTACATTGCATTGCTCAGAGTTGCTCACATTGCTCATATTGCTCAGAGTCGATTCGCGCTCAAGTCTGCAGATTCGTGCCAAGTGCAAGCTGCGAGCTGTGAAATGTTGAGAGTTGGACCCCAGGCTGCATGCAGGTTCGCGGCATGTCCACGCGATCTGTACCTCGCCGGTGCTTTTTGACATGCTTTGAATGTAGTTTTTGGTTGCACGAGGTTCTCAAACCACTCATGCAGTAAGCCAGCTCTGCAGAAGATCAAGTTGCTACCAGTTTAGTTGGAATATCTTTGGGCGGATTGCACGTGAGAGCAAAGGTATGGATGTCCACTACATTAATTTCTTTGATTCCTGGATGGATCACGATGATATGGGGTTACACCCTTATCCAGGCCGATTGGTTTCAAGTCAGCATTGGTGAATCCACCCTGGCTAGTCTTGGGTCGCTCAGAAGCTCTAGTGGCTTCACAAACCAGACAAACCCCTTACGAAATGACTTCAAACTTTGTCGAGAAATTCGTGCAAGAACATGAGTAGGCAACTCGCTCGCCTTTTGCAGTCGAATGTTCGTTCAAAAGCGTTCAACCTCGACGGGCCTACTCAGCCCCCCTCAATCCTTCCAGCCGTTCCAGCACGGATTGCTCCCGCAGCACGTCCAAGTGTATTCATAAAGACATCGAAAGACTGCGTTGCAAATAGTACGTTGTTGGTGCGCAACAAGTACATTGTTGCTGTTGGTGCTGGTGCCTGTGTATATCTCTCTGTATCTCACGGAGATGTAGTGCAGGAACACGTGTGTTCGCAGTGACAGCTCTAGCTCTGCATGCATGTGGTTTGCATGACTTGTGTTGCTCATCCATGCCGTGGGCAATCTCTCAATAGGACTGAACGAAAAGCTTTCTCCACCTGCCCATCCTCTCTTGCTTCCTGTGCTGCCTGTCTGCGAATGGACCGGGAACCGGTCCATCCTCCATCTTGGACCGTGATCTGCAGGCACCTTGTGCAGTTGTAGTTTAACAATGCCTTGCATGGGACATCAGGGCACCTCCACTTGCAGAACGACGAATCCGCATCTATTCGATGACACGAAGATGTACATTTATTTTCAGACACCTGGCTTGTAGTTGACATCACTACTTCATGTGCCTGTCATGGTATCATGCTATCGGCTTTCGCAGCCAAGAAAGGCCGAAGGCAACCATATTAGCAGCAACAGCAGCCTTAACGGCTGCCGAAACGGCAGCGTCGGCAGCAGCGGCGGCGGCGGCGGCGGCGGCGGCGGTGGCGGCAGCAGCAGCAGCAGCAGCAGCAGCAGCAGCAGCAGCAGCAGCAGCAGCAGCAGCAGCAGCAGCAGCAGCAGCAGCAGCAGCAGCAGCAGCAAAGAGTAGCAACAGCAGCAACAGCAGCAGCAACAGCAACAGCAGCAGCAGCAGCAACAACAGCAGCAGCAGCAACAGCAGCGGCAACAGCAGCAGCAACAGCAGCAGCAACAGCAGCAGCAGCAGCAGCAGCAGCAGCAGCAGCGGCAGCGGCGGCGGCGGCAGCGGCGGTAGCGGCGGCAGCAGCGGCAGCGGCAGCAGCAGCAGCAGCAGCAGCAGCAGCAGCAGCAGCAGCAGCAGCAGCAGCAGCAGCAGCAGCAGCAGCAGCAGCAGCAGCAGCAGCAGCAAAGAGTAGCAGCAGCAGCAACAACAGCATCAGTGAGACTGCTGTCGTCGACCGCTCTGTGCAATTGTGTAAAGTCAATCTTGCCAGATTGGCCGAGAGTTGGTGCCGCAAAAAATGGTGCCTGAGGATAGGAGCTTCATTGGCGTACCTGGTGGTCTCGAGCTCAGCCTCCTATGGCAGTTGCTGTGGCTGCACTGTTGCAGCATACATCAGCACACTGCAGCACCGCCATTCTGTGCTCTGGCGCCAAGTTGGGTATTCCACTTATCGTCTTCGCACATCGCTTTCTGCTGGCCATCACAAGTCTCAACTCCGGCGAGGGCGTGCGAGGCTGCAGCTCAGAGGAAGAGGCTTCTGTAAGCCGCTAGTAAGGGAGAATTTTTGTGGTGTCAAAGGGGGCATTAAAGGTCCGAGGGCGACCTCGGACAATCGTGCGACGCCAGAATCTGATGACAGGCTTCTTCTTGTTTCGAGTAGCTCTGGGCAACGCTGGGTAGCGCTGTGGCTGTCATGACTCATGACGCACATGGCAATAAACAATTGCCGTTTACAGTCATTTAAGTTGTTGTGAAGCCATAGTTGGCTGCTTCGCTAACGCATCAATGTGAACCACGTCTTTCGGGTATGAAGTGATGGCCCAGGTGCTGCCATGATTAAGGATCTTCCGAACCTTGTCTGCATGGCATGTTGGTGACTCTTTTTGGTGCATCCTGACAAGCCAATCGCTGCTTGACTGCTCCATGTCCGACCTTGAGGAAGATTCCGAAAGACAGTCCGGAGCTTCGGGACCCTGAAGATGGTAGTGTCTTGCCATGGTTCTTGTCCTAGCTTCAGGGCTTTCCGAGCTTGAGAGCTTGTCAGGCTTTTTTGTGGTGTACCTGAAGATTGGGTGTAACTTCAAATAGTGGCGAGTGACAAGCCCGAAGCCCCCCCCCCGGCCCCAGGACAAAGCATCGGATCTATACACGAAGTGGTACGTGTGGTGGGTTACAAAAGTAGCGGCATATCGTAGCACATCGATCGCAACTCTCCAGAAGGACTGGAGTTGGTCTCAAGTGAAACAGCCGCAAATTTCTCGATCTTCCATTTTTGTGATCTTGTTTGAGCTGCCTTCAGTACAAGGCATTATGGAGTGCAGCATTTGTTTGTCTTCCTTTGGCTCGAAGACAGTGGACGCCTGGGCAGCACTGCGCAGCGATATACCTGGGTAATTCTTGCGCGTGCACGTGGAGCGGAATGCAAAACTTTGGTCGTGAAGTTGGGTCGTGAAGTTGGGTGCCAGATTTGGTACAGTTGCGCCACTTATGCGGTCTCACAGTATCGTGCTTTTCATGCGTAGCTGCATAGAATTAGTGTAGCTGATCCTGCTTGTGATGCGTTAGTGAGCATATCTACAGTACGGACATATGCATTCGGTTTCGAGTATTCGTTCGTGCGTGCCTAATGCCCTACCACCCGAGGTGCGGACGCCGTGCAAGCACTACTACTGTGAGGAGTGCCGCCTGGCAGCACTATGCAGCACTGTCAACGTTCGTCTGCGCTGGATGACAAGATGCTCCTGGACTTCGCTTGTCCCAATAAAGTTGTGCGCGATCCCAGTTTGCAGACCCTGAATGTCAATGCGTTTACAGCAGGATAGTGGAAGCGGTGTTGCCTTGGTTTTCCGGCTTCGTTCGGCTTCTGAAATCCTGCATGCCAGCCCAGTCATGTCTAGAGTCAGGACAAGCGGTGAACAAATGTTTATGCTGGCATCATGCCTCCCAGATCTTGGGATCTCTACTTGTACTAGGCTTGTGGTTTTCCAGCAGCCCTTGCCGACTTCCGACTTCCTTGGGTCACAACTGCGTATGGCGTATGACCTTTGTTTTTGTGGCAGTTGGCCAGTCCCAGTCGCAGCCTTGCGACTGTCTGGCTGGAACGCGCTCATTGGCTCAATCCTGGAATCAGGATCTGGACGTCAATGCTGGCTGCTCGACTGGGCATAGTCGCCCTGCAAGCTCGTCGCTGTTTGGTTCAGGGCCGTGCGTGGGAGTAGTCCTGCCACCTGGTCCGTGGTTGTAAAAAGAGCCTACAGGCTGTTGTTATCTTGCCGTCCAAGTCGCCCCATGCTCTCACAACAGCATTGGACTCAGCGACTATCCGAGACCTAAGGCCTTACGAAGTGGTGCAAGGCGCACGTGACGTGTCCTCTCTGCAAGAGCCTTGTGGCAGATCCTGGACCGCTGCCTGAGGAGGCCTGAGCGGAGCATGTTAACTCTGCTACCTCTGTTAACCGTTAATCGAATACTGCTGCCTCCCGACGGGAGTCGCAGACTTGTCTCACTCTGAAACTGCCGCGCTGCAGCTTTTTAAGATGTGCTGTGGCTTGGCATGCAGCAGGCTCAACTTCAGCTGTATTCTTGTTACTGAGCGCAGTATTTTCCAAAGCGCAGCGGTGTAGCCCAAATTCGAGGATGTACGTGGCTGCGATTTTGGCAATGTCTTGCGCCAGGGGCTGACAGCAAAGGGTCAGTTAAGTGTCCACCTCTATTGAAACTCAAGTTGCGCATAGTACGGCACGTCAAGGGTGACCATTAGCTTTTGCACAGGACAGCTGTTGGCCAGAAGCCTGTTGCCTCGATTAGTCGGATGGTGGACGAACAAAATGTGTGGGCATGTGGTCGATTGCAACTGCGCGCAATCGAGCAAGGTGCAGCATGTCTAAGCTACGCCTGCTGAGAGCTTGAGGTGGGTACTTGTAGGTTTTCCGTCTCCATGAGTCCATAACAATATGTGGGAAAAGGCTGCGCCAAGGGCTAAACGATCCGACGAGTCTGAGCTTTAGCTGCAGGGTGCGATGTGTGTGATTGAAGGACACGTAAGGTGCAAGATGCGACATGGCGCGGCATGTGCGAGCGGAGCGATTGCGCCTACTTAATGCATCCTGCATACTTGTCTTGTCCTGTCAAGTGGCCTCTACAATTGTGGCTTGGCCTTTTTCTGCTGGACGGATATTGAAGCCATCCTATGTAGTGCCCTCATCGGCCCCTTCTCCATAGAAAAGCACATTAAAGATGTCGTACAAAAGATGAAAGAAAACAGCAACAGCAGCTACAGTGCTTGCACTTGTGTCTCGGGATTGCACTGTATCCTTTTCGTGTCACGAAAGAAGTTGCCAAGATCGGGAGAAGGCACGGGGCGACAGTTAAAGCCCAAAAAATTAGCACTTCGCATGCCACTTCCTAAAGAAACGAGGTATGAGTATGTACATTATGTGTGAGGAAACAAGTGTGAGTTTTCTTTTGTGTTAGGTCGCTGTTCGCCGAGATCTCTCAGCGGTGCTGGTTGCTCCGGCACGAATTAGGAAGGCTGCAAAGAGCATACTGGTCGTTGATTTGAAAAAACCGCTGCAAGCCTATGCCAGGCAGCTGCAAACGCTGTCGGGGGCCTGCCCGGCGCGAGTGGGCTCGGCTTCCCAGTCCGCCAACCGTCTTTCGGCACCAGCGCTGGGCAAGGAAGGAGTTTGTCGGGCTTCGTAGGGTGGTTTAGTTCTGTTTCCACACGCTGCAGAGTTCGAGCGTTTCGAGTTCATGGGTGTATTTGTCAGTGTTTGGGGCTTTAGGGTCTGGGGTTTCAGGGGCATGGCAAGGCAGGATAAAGTTCGCGTCAGTGTGTCAAAACTGAGGGGTTCAAACATCAAGGGTAAGCGAGGGCGTTTATCCGAGAGCGACGACAGTTTCGCATTTGGTGATCACAGACGCCGAAAGCGA
Source organism: Symbiodinium natans (assembly GCA_905221605.1). NCBI lineage: Eukaryota > Dinophyceae > Suessiales > Symbiodiniaceae > Symbiodinium > Symbiodinium natans. Next base: position 128,483 of record CAJNDS010002526.1, read on the forward strand.
AGCATTTAAATTTGGCTTTTTCCAGATGTCCACAAGCGGCGACAGGTTGGCATCTCGCCATCCCAAGAGCCAACAACCGACAGTTTTGAGCAGGCCAAGGGGGTCCTAGGATCAGATCCTGATCTGCTTGTTCTCGACGCCTCTCGGTTGGAAGCCGAGGCGAAGATTGTTTCAGGTGACCGTACAGTAAAAAAGTTAAACTAGAACAGACGAGAGTGCAAACAAAACGAAACTTTCTGCCGTAATGTGTTGCTATGGTTACTTTGATCAGATCCATTTTCATGGAAGTGATATGGTTCGAGACTTACGGTAATGACTGTACATGCCCATTAGAAAAGCCGATTGTGTCCCAGCACACCCAGCTTCCAACCTCGCCTTGCTCGTGGCGGTAGCCAAAAAACAAGACGAGCCGTGGTGTCCATCGCCGCTGCTCTACGGTGTTCGAGCCCGTCTGAGCTAATTGCAAGGCGCTTGAACCGGTATGCTTCCAAATTTCTGCAAGCTTGTGTATCCTCCATAAACTCCCATCGCAACGGCCCCTCAAAACCGCAGGGCCTGAACCGCGCGCATTGCTTGGTTTGTTCAAGCGATTTGCATTTCCAGGCTGCTGTCCGCCTTGCTGGCACAGCTGGCTGAAATCGGGCCTGCCTTGCAAGAGCAGGAGCAGCCAGTCGTTTAGGGCAGTTTTGGGGGTTGGCCTTTAGCAGCGAGTGCTTTGCTGTGTTCGTTCAGCCGTTGAGACGGTGCCCTTGCAACGACGAAGCCAGTGCTGATGCAGGAGTTGTTCGAGGCTCTTGATGTCCTTGGCGGCCACGTGGGGGAGGCACGCTTATTGCTGTGTGTTTTCATTGTGTTTTCATTGACATGTCGTCACCAAGGACTACTACTGGTTTAAGTTCGGGGTACTGCACGAGCTTTCCAACAAACTGCCAAAGCAAGAACCAAGATGCATGAATTATCGCTGACAGAGTACAACTACGAGCATCAGGTGGATCCTGCGACATTGGAGGACTTCATCGAGTCGTTGAGGTGCCCTTCTGGAGTTGGAGTTGTCCTGTGCTCCGGTGCTGGCTACCGCTCGACCGCCATTTGACTGACTCCACGGTCGACTTTCAGAAGTTCTTTTCTTTGGACACTGACGTATACGACGTATATCGACGCATGTGATACCCCTCTCTCCTCCCCCATGCTAGCAAAGGGTTTTTGTAGACCGAAGCGCTTCTGTATTGCTTATCCGGCGGTCATGCGCAATGGTGCATTGTGGGACTGTGCGAGGTTCGCCTGGCCGCTCTGTGGTAGCCGAACACTTATCAAGGCACTTCATTTGAGAGCTGCCGTTCACACAAAGCATTGGCATGCATTGGCCAGCATTTTCCCTGCGCCCGTGCCTGCTTCTGGCCAGGCCTTGCTCGCGCTTGGTCAGGCCAATGCCCTCGACGTGAAGACCTGCCGCTTGCTCCTGACAGAGCTGGAGGCAAACTTAGGGAATCTAAGAGATCATGCAGTGCGCATTCAGTGCAAATGTAAGCTAGGCGGCTAGATTCTGCTGGACTTTGGGCGAAGGCACGCACAGAGCTTATCGGCAGAGCTGACCGCGAGGTGCCGTTGCTTTGATCCGATGCTGTCGTGTTGTTTGCTTTTGGAACGCCGTCATGAGAAGCAAAGCAAAACGCATCAACAACTTCAAGATGCATCAGCAACCATGACTTGCGCGACCTGCTTTAAGGAAAGAGGAAGCAGGGGCTGGACCCAAAGCCCCGTGAAGGAAAGAAGGACAGGATACCAGACAAAGTTGGAAATATTTAAGCAACGAAGTTCAGAAAGACAGAAATACAAGGAGAGGAGATGCTAATTGAAAAGTAGCGGGAAGAGAGTGAGAGAGGGCCACGGTGCCTTCATGCCCCAACGAAGGACAGAAAGCAATGAGCCAAGTAAATAAATGCGGGAACGAAAGAAAGACAGCAAGAAAGACATACTCGTACATAAAGCAAGAACGACAGAGCGAACGAAACAAACGAAGAAAAAAAGCACACAGAAAGAACGAAGCACATAAAAACAATGCATAAAGAAGAACAGCATGGAACAGGTAAATAAATAAGTTGATCAGTCAAGTACAGCAAGACATGCATAACGCAAGAAATGACAAGGAGCCCATAACGAGAAAAAGAGCAAACGAAAGAAATGTCAACACACGATAAACAATACTAGTAGTTACAGAAAGGGAGACATAATTGCGTAAATAAAGGATTAATGCAATAGAGAACGAGGGACAGATATAACCAACGAAACAAAGACCGAAATGCACACACTTGAACAGAAAACAAAGAACGAACGAAATACCAAATTGACGAGATAGCATCGAAGCGACATAACGAGCGAAAGAAACAAAACTCGAAATAAAGGAGCAACGACTAGATATGGAGCGACATAAATAGATAGCGAACGAAAGAAAGACAGAACGAATGAACGAACGCAAAAGGGGCATACATTAAGAGCCGCCCTTGATTGACCGAAGGTCTGATCGGTGCACCCGATACGCAGGCTCCACGCCTCACGCCCCGAATAAGGAAAAGCAAAGAGTAGAGCACGTCGTGTTTGCTCTCAGAGGAGCCTGGAGGGCACAACTTGCGCTGGGCATTTAGGATTCTGTGACTGCCCAAGCCCCTTGAAGTAACATGGTTTGTGCCCTTCCGGGCCTCATCTTCGTTGGGCCATGGAGATACAGAAGAAGAGGAAGAGGAGGAAGAAGAAGAAGAAAACATGGAAGCACAAAGCAAAGCACAGGTCTTGCGCGAAAGCTCCATGGACATTCCCTGGGCTCCGGGACCCCAAAAGACGTTGCGTGACCCAATGGGACGTGAGTCAGGTGAAAGTGCATATATTTCTCTGAGCGCGATGTGGAAACGAACAATTAGTTCTTGATTTTTTCGGCATCTTTGAGTACAAGCACTTTCAAGCGAAGGGCGATGAACCTTGTACTGTAGTTGTCAGTTTTCGGCTGTCGTCTCGATTGCTACTGCTGGGTACCGCTTGGCACCGCTTGGTACCGCTTACCACTTGGTACCGCTTGGTACCGGTTGATTTCTATTTGTCTAGTTTTGGTTGCTGCATGGGAAGGCGCTGCTGCTTCTTCTTGCCTTGCACAAGAATGCCTTCGATCGGACTGCTGTGGCCATGGGCTTGCCGCATCCCTTGTATGACGAGGCTCCTACACTAAGGCTAAGGCGGCTAAGGCGGCTAAGGCTTCTTGCTTGGAGATCGTAGGTCTTGGGTTTCATCGAGGTGGCAGTTGACATTCATCTGCACGGACTCCCGATCTGAAGCATCCGAACGGAGTCCTCCTCCTCAACTGACGCTGGCAGGCTGCCAAAAGGCTCCTCAAGGTGGGAATGGGTACTATGCGCACCTGCATCCAGCCTGAAATAGCCTGAAGCTGTTTTTTTGACATATGACCCAGACAGGAGCTTTCAAAGGATGCTGCTGCGCAAATCAGCGCTCTGCCTATGGAGAGCTTGTCTCGCCCTGTTCTTGCGATGGCGCGGCGCCCAGAATCAACATGTTTTGAGAGGTCTATGCCCATGAGGCTACAGGAGTCTGTTCAGCGTCTTCATCTTCAATCTCCAGTGGTGTCAGGATGCGCTAGAGGCTGTCTCTGCATAGCAGGTAAACAGCACCAGCAGTGCAACTCTGTAGAACCCTGGCCAGTTCTCAGCTTTTCTCGGCATCCTAAGGCTCAGCTTGGCTTTATGAGCCGTCGCACCTTGCAAAGTCTTGACGAGCGATTGATGTCGCCTGTCGGCATGTCTCTTCTAGCAAGCTACAACTGCTGGCTTTTGAAATGCAAGATGTAAAGGGGGGCCACCTGTTTCAACCGTTGTAGGTCAGGGAGGCTTCTGTCCTTGACACCCGCTGCATTCGTGTCCCTCGCCTATGCCACGCGCCCGGCTCCTAAGCTGCTCGTGATGCCGTGGACCACTTGCATCATGTTGGTGAGCGTATGAAAAAAAATGCTGAGCTATGAGAAGGGCCTCTTGCGCTCATGGGGATCGGCTATGGGAGGCCTCATGCCGCCTCGATGTTCTCGGGAGGCCTGGTGCGTGGACCGATTCCCCGGGAAGAGCTGCGGCTTCCGCTCTGCTTGGCCTTCGGAGCTTTGCTTCACCGAATGGAGCCGAAGCAGGCAGAGGGGCCCATGGGGACCCTAGCTGCCCTAGCTGCCACTTCAAAGAGACGATGTTTTTTTTTAGTTTTTTTTTGTTTTGTGTGTGTGTGTGTCTTGTGTCATGTGTGCACAGCCAATGTTCTCGAGTCCAACGTTCTAGAATTGGAGGGCAGCAGAGGTTTGGGGGGGGGGGTCTGTCCAGGCATGCCTACCTGTAGCATGTTCGTGCAAGGTGGCCAGCTGCATTGAAAGCTTGAAAGGCTACTGCTTCAAGGCGCGTCTGCGAGTTTGGCCATCTTGGCATGGGTGCATGCTGAAAGTTGTTGGACTTGCGTGGATTTGAATTCAGGAATATCGCCATGTGTTCGAAGCAGCGTATGCGCGCTTGGGGTCCGCCCTCGATGACCAGGCAAAAGGCGGGGAAGTTGCACGTACCAGTATCACACGTATACCAGAACTTTCGTGTGTGTCGTACGGCTAATTTAGAAGTTTTGTTTCGCTAAGGCTTCGGCTATGACAGGCCGTGGTCCATACTGACTCCTGCCGAGGCGAGTAATGGGATTTCATTGGCTTTGCATGCTTCCTCACTGTTGACATCTGTTGACTCATTGAGGGGTTGTTTCCAGCTGAAAAGTTTGGGAGCTTCAGGCTGCTGCAGCAATCAAATCGTTCCCAGAGCTCAAGTTCCAGGAAGGGTGAATGTCTTGTCATCTAATCGTGCCCGTATCACGAATTCAACTGGGCTTTGACACAGGATTCCCAGCTCCTCCTTCGCATGCTGCGTGCGCTAAGCCCATCTCCGCTCAGCTCAAGGCTTGGGGGGATTGGTTGGATTTGGTGTATGTGTGTGTGTGTGCGCGCGTGTGTGTGCGCGCGTGGCGGCATGTCCGGTAGGGGCGTAGGGTCCAAACTCCAAACTCTGCCGGCGAGGCAGTTGGGACCTCCGGGCGTTGCTGAAGGCCTGCGCTCGTAGCAGCAACGTTTTGTAAAGTTGCCTTGCGACCCGAGCAGTATGGAGGAGTCTTCATGATTGGAGCATAGCCGAGCTCGCCTCAACTAGAAAAGTGGCAAGCTGAAACCTGAGCACTTGCGAAGTGTCAGGATCTGTCGATCCACCTTTGGAAGAGCAACCAGAGACTGCGTTGGTTCGCACAGCGCCGGGCATGCTGGCCAGGAGAAGACTTGTCATGAGCAGGGGTACTGAATTGAGAGTTCTCTCCTATGACGAAGTCTGCACATCAGTTGCACATCTCCCTTTGAGAGGATGTGCATGGCAGAGCTGGTGGACATTCTGGAGGCCTTTGGCCAACAAGGCCTGAACGGCTGCGGGGCCGTCGCCGAGGTGCCCCTCATTCTTCAAATCCCAGTGGTGGAAATGTCGTGCAATCCCTGACTGAACATGAAGGAACCTGCACCTGCACCTGCTTTGAAGCAACTGTGAGGCGATTGTGGGCAGATACCAGGCCAATGGTGGAAGACTCTCAAGGCGAAACACAGCCCGAGCCGCTCAGCTGTCGCTCACCTACAGGGAACTGTTTCATAAGATGAGGGTCTTTCTGGGAGCAACCACATGCAAAATGCATCCCCGATGTACGGTGCAGCTAGGAAAGTCCAAGCAGAGTCAGAAATGCCTGAGAGTCTGAGCGGGCAACTCGCCGAAGTCGATCAGAGTCGCGGGCACTGGAGCCCAGAGAGGAGAGAGAGATAGATAAAGAGAGAGAGGGAGAGAGAGACGGGATAAGAAGAATGAAGGAGAAGGAGAAGGAGCAGGAGCAGGGAGCAGGAGCAGGAGCAGGAGCAGGAGGAGGAGGAGGAGGAGGAGGAGAGGGAGAGGGAGAGGGAGAGGGAGAGGGAGAGGGAGAGGGAGAAGGAGAAGGAGAAGGAGAAGGAGAAGGAGAAGGAGAAGGAAGGAAAAAGGCAGAGAGAATTCTAAGTCTAAGCTTCTTTCAGCCAACAGCCCGACCATAGCTTCTCTCAACGGGCAGTCGGGCATGCAATCTGGGAAGCTGCTTTACCTGAGGCTCTTTGGGCCTTGGCGACGCTCGGACATTCATGATAGTCCATACCATAACTCCGAAAACTCATGAAGCAAATGGCAATGGTGCAGCTGGATCGTAACCTAGTGGGGCTGCGGTGTGATTCACCTTTTCGAGGCAGCTTGGTGAACGGGACACAGAGCTGGTTGAGCTGCTGGTCTCTGAGTTGGAGGGCTGGGAGGCCAGGCACAGAGAATGTTGGCTCATGCCCTGCTCATGCCCGGCTCATGCCCTGCTCGTGCCCTGTGGCGAGGCGCAGGATCCTCATGGGGCAGAGCTTCGACCGCGACCTGCTTTAGTGGCACTGTGGTCGCTCTGTGCCCTTGATCTCGTGCCAAGGCGACACTATATGCCATTGCCACCGAAACTGGTAAAAACGTGTGTTGAGCTTTGAAATGTCTTCCGGTTTGTGGATTGTGCGGATGACCGCAGGGCAGCAGCCTCTGCCGATTGGCTATTGACTTTCCTGTGTCGCGAGACAGTTGCGACGTCAGGTGCCCAGACTTTGGGGCTTGTGGCAGTGTCTGGTGTTGTGCCGCCATGTCATCCATGTCCATGTGCTATTATGAGCCACCATTGCAGGGCCTTCCTTGTCTATAGCCTGTCAAGGTATGTCTTGGGAATCGGCAGTCAGGCATCCGAGTGGTGTTGTGATCACCTTGAGAGAACCCGTGCAAGTTTATGGTGTATGTGCAATCCTTTCTCACACGCCGTTTGTGAACCGTTTGTGAACCGCTTGGCATTTTTAGGCGCTGCTGCTCTTCGAGTCTGTCAATGCAGTCCGCTCCGTGTTGCCGGCCATCGCAGACAGGCCCACAACCACGGCAGATGTCCGCATTGCTTGGACGTGCAGGATGAATCTATACTTCTTGTAGAAGCGCCCAATTTTTGTCGAAGCATGAAAGGAGGCCTCCATGCTGCATATCCAGCATCGGTTTTGAAGTGCTCGAATTTCTTTCCTCTTCTCAAGTCTACTTACTTGAGGCATTAAGAGGCACAAGACGGGGATGCGAGGGTTTACAGTCAGGGCTTCTGTTTGGGGCTCAGGGGGCGTCAAGGCCCACTTCTGGAGATTGCGAGGTCAGCAGTGCTGTGCTGTGCTGAGGGACGTCAAGAACCTATCCAACTCCCTTACACATATCTGGGAGCAGGTGAAGATAGCGGTTGGGGGCATGGGGCAAAAAGTCTTAGAACATACGGGACTCTCCTCCGAGAAACCCACCAGCGCCTCTCCAAAACTAGTGAGTTTTAAAGAGGAGAATTGAAAAGAATCAGCTGGACTCTTGACTCAATCGGCAGTTGAAGTCCCCCGAGCCAGGCACCTCCAGGTTCTGCAGGCAGCCCACTCTCCTGTGGCAGAACAGGCTCACATGTGTCTGCGTGTTTTGCGTGTTTGCCGTCATTTGTGTCTCCTGTCTGCGTTAAAACCCTCCAACCATAGCAGCTGCACGTCGTGATACATCGTGCAAGGTGCTGCTTGATGTGGGACGACCTTTGCGCAGCCCGCAGGAGCTGTTCTCACTCCCAGACAGGCATGGCACCTGATGGCCTTGTGACAGCCCAGCTTGGATATGGCAAGATCTGGCAGTTTGGAGGCCAGATGAACAGAAGCTGCTCCAGCCGAAGCCTGATGAACATGAGGACGTCGGAGTGGTTTTGCATATCGTTTCCGTGCGGGTGACGAGTTCAGGAGCTCCCAGAATCTTCCAGTATGGACAGCATGGTTCATGAAAGCTTCCCAGACACATCGGACAGTGGAGGCCACGGTAAGACGATGAAAGACCTGTCAGTGGAGTTGAGGGTTGGCGGTTGGCCCTTCTGTGATTTGGGGATGTTTTGGGCATGCGATTTGCAGATCACGAATGTTTCTTGGGAAAGCACCCACAACACAACGCTGTCAATCTTGAGCTGTCTTTGCCACCCTGGTCTTGCTCATCCCAAGAGAGGCTGGGAATCTCAGGGATCGTCTTGGCTGGGTCCTGAAATCAGCCCATCCTGACACTGGGGTGCCTGACCCTAGTCCCCATCCACCACCCCGCGATCGACGCCTGATCTTTCGCGCCGTGGGTGTGATCTCCTGGCCTGGGCCAGTTGGTCCTTCGAAGCAAGCAAACATCTGCGGTACACATGTCATGTCTAGAATTCCTCAGCGGAGCTTGTGAATCTTGCATGGCAGGCCGATCTGTACTCGATGAGCTTGCAATACGCTGGGAGCTGGGCCGCAGGAAAAAGGCCAGTGTTTCCTGAATACATCTGCATCTAGCAAAAGAGTGTGCGAGCTTCTGTGAAGGAGAACGAGGGCATCTCAAAAGCCAAGCAGCTGGTCGGCTCAGTATTGGCAGCCGCCAAGCGGCAAACAGGAGCTGCCAGCTCGCTCTTTTTGTCTTTACATGGTTTTTACATGTCTTTAAACGTCTTAACGATCCGGGCGCGTGCCTTGACCGGCTTGACCTGTAGGCCTTGAACTTGTCACCGCTGCTTTTGGCAGCACCGCATCCGCTTGGCACCCTTGCAGCGGAAGCGACGCGTGGCAGTGGCGGCTTCGAGCTTCGATGGCCTGCAGGCCAAGCCTTGCCAGGAGGTTGTCAACGGTGTCGTGTGCCACCGCGCCACAGTATTCAGGCTGCTATGATGTGGACTGGGGCCAACCTTTCTTTCGCCTTGGCATCCTAGTACTGCGCTCAGTGGCAGCAAAGCTGCTCTTCCTGAAGCATTGTGTTGCAATTGTGTTCGCCTGCTGCAAGGTCCTTTCGCAGCAGGACTTTGTCGTCGAGGCCTCGTCAGGCTCCACCTTGCACTCATGGCACACTTCGCGACTCCGTGCGGCACCCCGGCTGCGCGTGCGACGGCTGCACGAAGAGGGCTGGAAGACCCTCGGCTGAGCTTACTGCGTTGTAGTTGTAGCCTTGGCCAGTGCTTCTCGTAGAAGTCAGAGGGGAGTGCTTCCACAAGATCGTCATGACCCCTATCTCAAGCATGAGGAACAACGAAGGTCTATGAGGGTTTGCCCAACCCTGAAAGCCCCCCTCCCTCAACCTCCATGGCCAATATCCAAACACCAATCTCGCCACCCCGCGCCTTTTTTCTTGATTTGTTTTCCTAGACTTGACACTGCGGGGGTTAGTCTATACCTCAGGCACAAGAGACTCTGACTTGTGCTGTCAATCGATTCCGATTCAGCTCTGGCCCTCGAAACTCAAATGTCCGGCGCAAGAAGGTGCGTGCTTACACATTCCTCGGTTTGCCCTGGACCCCGTTTGGGGGGCTGGGCTGATTGGACTTGTGCATTGTCGGAGCTTTGGGAGAGGGCCCTCGCCGGTACATGATCGGCTTGCACAGTCTCTGTGTTTGCTCAGGCTTGTCGCACTTCGCGCAGCGGCAGTGGATGCTTGCATCCTGCCATTCCACCAAGACCCAGATCTTTTTAACAGCAAACTGCAGGCCACTCGACCGAACTAGCCGGTCCACATTCCCAGACAGAGAGCCTAATGAGGGCTAGCTAGAAAGTAAGGACTACTTGTAGTAGCCGTGGGTCAGCAGCAGGCACACAGTCTGGCCAGGTGCGGGTGGTCCGTGCCAATGCTTTGTATCCGCTGGAAGTGAGGCTGGGGCAGTGTCTCACACAGCATGTGGGCTGCCTCGATGCAATGATGGCAGGCGTTTGAAGAAGAAGCTGCGCAGAGCTACGCGTGAGGAGGCACATTGCCATCATGAGCCATGCCTGCTGTACATTTTTGTGCAAGCACGTTCGTCGGACACAAGGTTGATCACAATGTAGCACCTTACAGTATGTCCCTATGTTAATGTGCTCATTCAGCCGATCCTGGTGCTGCTTCAAGTAAGGATGGAGCATTACTTTCGTGAGAAATGACCGTCTCGTGCACAGCTTGATATGCTGATTTTGCTGGTAGTTCCAAAGGTGCATGACGACGAGCTGAGGGAGCAGGTTGCGCAGCAGTTGCTGCAACAGTTGGACTTCATTTTTCCAGATGGACTGGTCTCGGGATCAGGCACCTCCTGTGTTCTGACGCGTTTGCAGCGAGTTTCCGTGCGTCTTGCATGAGACTTTCATGTCCATGTACAACCGCAAGGCCCCAAGGCAAAGCAAAGCTACTTGTAAACATTGCCGGCATGTCAGCTTGCCTCTCCAGGCAAATTGGTGCTGCCAAAGGATGGCGGCCTGGCCGTTGCAGCTTCAGCCAGAAAATGTGATCGTCGGGACAATGGTTCTTCGGCGTTGAGACCGTCATATGATGTGACATTCATGAGAGCGAGAGCAGCCTCAGACTGCAGCCGTTGGCTTGTTTATGTCGGTGTTGTAGATGATATTGATTCAGTTCCAAGCTTGAAGATACGGCGGCTCCTCAGAGTGCTTCGTCTTGACATTCCTTGTACACCGTATGGACGGTTTGGACAAGCCACAAGCCTTTCAGCTAGTAATGATCAGCATACTATACTGAGCAAGTCACAAGCAGGCTTCTGCCAACATGTGAGAGTGCGCGTCCCGCTTGGCAATGGCCAGGCTACTGATTTTTGCATGGCCCACCAGTGCTTTGAATCGCTGCGATGCTGGCTCTTTGCGCCCCTGTCTGGAATCGCTTGCTTCGCCAGTGCCTGAGATCGCCACAGTCCAACAGTCCATGGCAGGACAGTGCAGAACACCAGAAGACGAATGAAGATAACACCATGTGACACCTCAGAGGCGCTCGGGCGCCGTCCGCCCGGGTTGCGCGCCTAGCAACCGGCGGTCATCTCCTCTTCCGCGTAGTTTCGATGGCCCAGAGCCGTGTCCACCACTACTGCCATGGGAGGACTTTCGAAATTCGGTTAGCTTCTCCAACAACTGCTCTGCTAGGATGTAGGCAACTTCGACTTCTGCAGATTCTGAGGCATCTGCAATTCAGGGTGGTCTAGGCAGTTCATGGTGGGTTTTGGATGTTTGGGGTTCAGGGCTGTGTCATCCCCTGGTGACGCTACGCGCCACGTGAGGATCTGGATCAGATCGACGGCTGGACTTTGGAACACGTATTGGCTTTTGCGGAGGAGTGCGCTGAGTGCAGCACCGACGCTTGAATGGACTTTGGACGGCAGTATAGGCCGAGGGTCACAAAAGGCTTCAGAGGCTTGTCAACCCCCCCTGAACGGCGCCAAATGGCAACAAAAGGCCCTACAAAGTGCGAGGCCACGAAAGGCAATGCAAAGCCGAGGCCCAAAAGGCCCTAGAAGGCCAAGGGACCCCCCCGCTCCAGTATGATCAAACCGGGTTGGGCCCGAAAGGCAACACCTCAGAGAAGGTTTAAGTGTGGCGGAGACCTGGTGTCATGTATGAACTCAGAATGTCACAAAGGGCTCTGTAGTGACTGTAGTGCCGAGATTCATGAATGTCATGAACGCGAGCGAACCATCTTGATGCTCAGGATAGGGATGCCAGGTCTGACGGTGGCTTTCCACCAGAGACTGATCACATTTTCAAGGCCTGATCTCGACTTCTCTCAGCCTCCATGTCTGAGCGCTAGGATGTTGATTTCAACGTCGCATCCAAGCATGTTGCGAAGGAAAGCGAAGGATACTGAAGCATGCAACATCCAATCGTACGCCGCTAGTAGGTTCCCACATGTGGTGAGTGGGTTGATGGCTGGCCTTGATGTGTTTGCCAAAGCCGGAAGCCGTAACATGCTGTGCTTCGCACGCTCCAACTCTCTCATTTTTGACCTCCACCTCTGTCGATTCAAGTAAACAACTGTAATTCTTTGGCCGTTGGGCTTGTTGGTCAGATGCTGGGACGGTCAGCTCCGGAGCTTGCCTATGTACATGGCCTTCGGGGACGCAGCCTCTGGAGCAAGGTGGGAAAGGGGTCCACAAAGAGTCACAAAGAGCCACGAAGAGTCGAACAGAGCCATGGTGCTCTTGTATGATCTCGTGAACTGCCGGCTTGGATGTGCAGATGTGCAGGATCCTCCGTCCGCTCTCCTCCGCCACGTCTTTGGGAGCCTGCAAGGGTCAGCCTCTTGCCTGGAAGGCTTGAGAGGCTTCGAAAGGCTTCGGAGTTGGCAGTCTAAGAGTATACTTATTCCACTTGTCTCTTCGCTCCTTTGGAGAGGTTTCTCTGTTCTTCTGAACTGATTCTCTGGTGCTCCAGTCCACTGGTCCTTCAGCCCAGTACTTGGACGACAGCAGCAACTGTTACCGTTTGTCGTCATCATCAGCAGAGCCATGCATGCTTCTGCCATTACTGTTGCTGCACAGCGGTGTCTCTTCCTACTATTCGTACTGTTTTGTTGTTCTTATTGTTTTTGCTCTCATTCTTATGGCTACCGCTGTTGATGGTTGTGGCTAGCAAGATCTTTACTGCTGTTGTGATTATGCCTTGCTTTTTCTATTCTTCTTCCTATGGCAAAGCCCTAAAAGCAAAGCCCTTACTACATCCAGTGTACATCCTAGACTCGCAGAAAAAGGCAAACAGCATAACGCTAGTGTAATCCTAAACACAGACAATGTCGATGGAATGTCTTCCCAATGAATCAAGAAGAGCCTGTGAGAGCTCCTTTCCAGATGCCGGAACAAAGGGGGTTCCGTACGAAAATCCTCCCCAAAGCCGGACAAAAACTTGAAACGCAAAACCAAAACCAAGAACATTGAGTAAGAAGGAACAGCCACCGCTTGGGTTGGTGGATGTGCAAAGCAGGAAAGCATTGTCTGGCTTTCGAGGCTCAGTGTTAGTTAGTTGTACGGGCTAAGTTGGGGAGATATGTCGCACTTTTCTCAGTTTCCTAGAGCACAGGCCGAAAGCGTCGCACCCTGCAAAACCGGTGCATGCGCCGCAAGCGTATCGCAGATGAAGTCAGGCTTGTGATAGCTACAAGAAAATCAAGAAAGGAACTCGCAAGTGCATTCCATGTTGTTAGACCCTGGTATGTATAGTTAGTTTGCATTCTCCGTATTGCTGCAGTGACAGTGACGGGTTTTTTTATTGCTGACTAGATCACCGACACATTGAGAAAGCTTGTGATCGCGGCAAATCTGATGGCTGCATGACTTGGAGCACTGTGCTAAGCATGTCGGGATCAAAGGTACTGCACCTGACCGCCATCCATGACTTCGATGCAAAACTGTACAGAGCCAACGGGATGGAAGTTCTGGAGACGGAAGGTGGAGGTGCGATGCCATGTCTTGACACGGGGAGCTCTGCAGAGTTTGGTCACCTAGGATGCGGCCAAGTTCCGCGTTCCATGGCGCCTTTTGCAGCGTTGCGAGCTCACTGGCCGAAGGTGACGTACTGAGCGATCTACATAGCAGATCTGCTTGACAGAAGCAAAGCGCGCCGAAGGTGCCCTGTCTACAATCCGTGTTGGAGCAAGTGCTCAAGGTGCAGTATGTTACCATATTTTTGCCTGAATACGACCCTGCCCCAAGCAGATGCCATGCCGTGTCATTTCTCATGTTCCATGTGCCCATGCTTTGAGGCTTCAGGGCGACCCCCAACATTCTTGGACTTGGACTTGAGGCACAACATTCGGTCACGTTCTTCAGAACCTCTGGTGCTTCTTTATGCTTGGAAGGGAAACCGACTTCACGCAGCTGCTGAACTTGCTGGTAGGCCACGGCTACGAACACTTCAAGGCAAGATGCCTGCTCTGTCCCAAGCACTTTGCATGTTGCATGAACCAGCTCACTCCAAGAAGCAGGATACTCAAGCTGCCACGATCAGGGTCGACAAGCCTACTCCATTCATTGAGATGTGCAGACGTGCAGTTGATGGACTCGAGCTTGTGCAGGTGTCTCGTCGGTCGCACTTCGACTGTACGGACAAGGTATGTGCAGGAGGGCCATTGGGAGATCAAGCAACTTGACTGAACAAGGCTCTCAAGAACATATTGTGGGAATCGGCGCAATCGGCCCCTCAAAGGCCACGGACTGGCGCATGGGCCTCCTGTGGCGAAATGCTTCTTCCGTGGCGGCCGATGCCCTGGCGATCCGGGTCCTGGACAGAAGGCTCCGTCCTATTTCGCCATGTTCTGCATGGTACGCTCAGTGTGGCATCCAGCCTTGCAGGTCCTCAGAGCAGTTCGCCTTGCATGCAGCCCTGCCAGGGCCACAACGTGGCCTAGGTGGGAAATGTAGTGAGCAAAGTGCAGATCAGTATAGAAGGTAAGGCTTCATGAAGGGTGCTCACTTCACGGACTCCGAAAGGTCTGTGTCTGACGGGCCAGTTGCGCAATCGATTCGGGACGGCAGATCTGGAGCAGGTATGGGAGTCTCGTGCCGCAACACGTCGCAGCCGTGTTCGGGGGCTTGCATGCTCAAGTGCTGCTTCAGTACGCTTCCTGCTAGGTGCTGCGACGCTTTGAGAGCTTCGATGTTTTTGTTGTCGTGCCCACGCAGGACACCCGCCGCCGGTTTTTGCGGTCCTGAGTAGTTGTAAACGCTTGCGCGCCGCCTCGGCAGCCGGGCCGGCCCAGAGCATGCTGGACAGGGGTCCCACAGAGGGTCCAATGAGGTCCCAGAGCGGGTTCTCAGGAGAATGGTCTCAGAGGGGGGGCTTTTGTCTCAGCGGTCGGGGTGCAGGGATGTGTTCCCAGGAAGGTCCCAGAAAGGTCCCAGGCATGTCGGGGGGTCCGAAGGTCCCACTTCGTGCATTTTGAGGCGCTCCCTTGTAGGAGCCGCAGACAGGCGGGACCCTCCACGGCATCGGTGTGCAGCCGATCCGGGGGGGGTCCAGGGGGGGGGGGCGCCACAAAATTCTACATGGAGGGGTTGGGTTAGGGGGAAGGAGACCGGTCGACCGGTCCGGGTCTGCTTGTTCCACACTTCTCGGCAGAGAATGTGTATTGTGTTAGAATGGTCGGCATGTTGATGCAGTAGGGATGTACGGTGCGTTAGGACCTCCCGAAATCCTGCAATGTTTCTGCCGGTCATAGAGCAAGCAGAGGAATAGCGACAGGGTGCGAGTTAAGTACACGGCAAAGTTCGTGGGGAGAAGTTGAAGAAGTCGAATGAGAGCGCTCTTGCGAGCTGGAAGCCTGATGCGTGCTCAAACGCGATCGAATAAAAAATACAATCACAAACTTTGAACAGGGCAAAGAGAAGCAGTTGAGAGTGCGTCTGCCATTACGTCACGTGTGTCCCTTCGTCTAGACAGGTCTAGACTGTTGGCCTGAACTTCGGCCGGTGCCAGGACTGTGCTCTTGCTTGTGAGCGGCTCGCTCCATTTAGAGCAGAGGCCAGAAAGGGGCCTTTCTTGCTTTGCCAGCAAGATCGTTTGGGGGATGGCTGCGAGGTACTCTGCGTCGACAGCCTGTTCATGAGTCCGGAAGAGCTCCAGTGGATTCGAGAAGGGCCCAAAGCCGACCCCGATATCTGCCCAGGCCATCACTGTGCCCACCGGCAGAGCACTTTATACAGAATTGGCAAAGGAGTGCTCAGAGCGCTCAAGATCAATTTGCGAAGACATGCCACCACGCGTTGAATCAAGCTCCTTTCTATCCAAGGTTTACGTGTGGCGTGATGTGGACACATGTGGGCGCCTTCTTCGACGCTACATGGGCCGGTGCCCTTTGCAGCCCTTTGCATGTACTGTCTTCCTGCTGGCTCCATCTTTCACATCATGCAGAAGAGTACCACCTGGCCCATGCCATGTTGGCTTTTCTCGAAGTCAGAGCGAGATGTGCGCATGCATGTTATTCCAGCACGTGCTCCCCCTACAAGTTTCCTGAACCGGTTCCGCCAGCATGGAAGAGGAAGTTCTTGATTTTCAGTCTCCTGCAAATTAGTAAAGTCAGCCATGAGTTCACTGTGGCTGGCAATCTCAATTCGAGCTACTAGCGCCCCGATGCGGCCTTTGCCGATGTTATCCGACTGGCGATCCTGTCCGCTGAGTCTCACTGAGACTCGCACGCCAAGGCCCGCCCATATTGATCATATTGGGCCTCATATTGGGTCTGGGGCATGTCATACTGTCACGATCCAGGTGAAGAAGAAGCATCAATGACCAAAGAAGCCATGGTGCCTGGCCTTCATGAAATTTGAGGGTTGTTTTTATCGCTTTCTGTACGACAAGTGATTGTGGATCAGCCATGCCTGAGCAAGGACGGACCTTTGAACATCTGCATGGTGTCAGACTTCTTTCATCCCGGCCACTTGGTTCTTATGGGCAGGAAATGCTGATGCAGTGTTTCATCTTCATAGGCAGTGTCTGAGAGCTCGAACCTGGGACGGAAGAGAGTGGGGAAGATAATGGGAAGGGAATGAGAGTAAGAGGTAACACAAACGGCTGGATTGGGTGCAGCGGTGTGCAATGTGTGCAGCGTACATGCCGCCTTTAAAGAAGTAGACAGCCTGTCAATATCCGACAGTCCTGTCTGAAGGCTTGGGGGGCGTTGAGATGCACATTTACCAGCTTTCCGAGTGCTTGCTTCAGCGTGGGCACAAGGCGCAGCGCTCGGGCACAGAAGCGGGCTTCATGTGCCGTGCTGGATCATGTGGCAAAACTGTCAGGTCATTGTTGTGACCCACTTTCGTGGTGCTCGACAGGGTGTTCGCTACATGCGGAATGGATTGTTCTTGAGATGCATTGTTCGATACTTGCAGTGAGCGCCAGTGTTTCCCAAAGTAGTGACATGATTGGGGTCACCGGGTTCAAGTGTAGATTGCCTACTTCGCAGGGTGCCCGCAGAGTCCGCGTCTTTCGCTCGAAGCTTGTTCACGCATTGCTCTACACCCTGCTCCCGCTTAGGTGTCGAAGGGCCTGCAGCGCTCTCTCTTTTCCTTTTCCATGTTCTCTTCACACTGTTTGGGGTCTATGCCGACATAGTGTGTGTTTTGGACTGCCGAAGGGCCTGCCAGTCTGGGGGTCTGTACCCTCAAAACAACATCGCCCAGGAAGGTCTACTACCTTCCTTTCTTGCCCTTCCACGACAATTGCACCGCAGCCAAACAGCTACAATCAGTTGTTCACAAGTGCATTCGCTGAAAGACGACAGGTGAAGCTTGTTCAATGACTGATCAGCAAGGTACATTTCCCACGTTCCTCTCGTTTTTCCCGCTGATTCGAAAAGTCCTCATCCGTGAGCAGATTGACATTGTCCATGGCCACCAAGCTACGTCCAACCTGGCGCATGAGCTGCCTGGCCGCAGCCAAGGCAGAGTGATGGTCTGCAGGTGTCTGGATGTCGATATACAATCAGATGACTTGGTTCTTGCCAGAGTTTTCCTAAGTTGCGCAGTCTCGGATGTTGTAGCATTAAGAATGCCCCTCGACACTGAGCAGGCATGTTCATGAAATCTCAGTGCCCCGCAGCTTCTGCACTGCAGAATCGGCTGCTCAGGTGCGTTCTTCATGCGCGAACAATGGGGTACCATACGGTGTACACTGACCATTCACTCTTCGGCTTTGCAGATGCAGCTTGCATACACGTCGTACCCTTGGCCAATGCATCGTGCGACGTCAAATGGGGGGCTTGACTCACTCTGCTCTCGCACTGCGAAAGTCTCAAGATGCTTTGAGGTCAACAAGCTTTTGAAGTTCTTCCTGACCAATGTAGAGCGACCACGTCGCAAATAGCGGGTGACCAGGGTGGGACGAAACTTGGAGTTGCTTTTTCCAAGGCACTGCATCTGTGTGTCCCACACGAACCGCGAGAACTTGGTGCTGCGAGCATCTTTAAACCCGACCAATGTTTCCGTTATCCCGAATGCAGTTGACACGAGGCCGGACGTGCCCTTGAGATCTTTGAGTAGGGTTGTGTCAAGACACAAGATGGACTTGGGAAGCAATCGCATCTGCAGGCGCTTCACTCCAGACACGTCCTGCCGAGCGCCACAGCCAGCTGTGACAATTGTGGTGGTGAGCCGCCTCACATATCGCAAGGCAGGCTGGTCCACGTGCATTGCGAGCTACAACATGCTACAACATCAATTTGTGGACTAAGCATGTGAACGCTTGCAAGCCTGCAGGGCGTCGACCTCTTAGTGGGCGCCGTGCCCGAAATCTGCCGGAGGCACGACATCCTGGAACAGGCGCTTGCAGTGACGAGCGAGTAGAAGGCCTCGAGAGACTAACTGCCAGGAATCCGGATGTGCGATGGTGGCTTGTCTGCTGAAATTCAGATTTCCTCAGATTTCGTCAGAGTTGGCTCTCAGATGCTCTCGCAAATGACTCACTCGCTTTCTCGACTCTCTCTCTCGACTCTCTCCCGACTATCTCTCAACTTTCTCTCGCTCTCTCTCTCTCTCTAAATCTCTCTCTCTCTCTCTCTGTTTCTCTCTCTTTCTCTCTCTCGCGCTCTCTCTCTCTCTCGCTCTCTCTCTCTCTCTCTTTTTTTTTTCTCTCTCTCTCTCTCTCTCTCTCCCTCTCTCTCTCTCTCGATCGACTGAGGGTCATCGGTGGCAGCGGCCCAAAGAGGCTGCTTCTGGAAGAGATGATCGAGAGGGCCACTTTGGCTGCAGAAGGGGTGATGTGACATGATGCGTGACTCAGCGAGTCTCGTGGGGTAGAGCGGCCGCATAGTCACATCGAGTCGTGTTTGCATGCTTTTTCTGCTTTTTGCAAAAAACCCAGTCTCGTGGCAGCCTGCCAGTCGTGCTGCTGAGTCGTGTCTTCAGATCCCTAGGGCTAGCGGCGGCTATCATGTGAGTCTTGTACTGCAGGAAAATCTTCACGTCGTGGACTTACGTGCCAAGGGGTGCTGCTGCTTTCGCCTCAAACTGAAAGCCGATACAGTGACTAGGATCGGGTTGAGCTCTTGGGATCTGTCCCGCACGAAGACGTCCGCAAGGTGCAGCTGCATGCGATTCTCGTTGATTCCTGCAAGCTCTTAGACATGTTTACTCAAGTTGCCAGGTTCTGGTAAGAGGGAACATTTTCCTGAACACCTCGCTCACGGAAGCATTCTGCATAGCCATTGTCAGCCTGGCATGCTTGGCTCATGGGCTGGACCGGTCACGGGGTATGGTTGTCCTGTGTTACAGCACATCATAAGCCAACACCCTGTGGCTAGGCTTGCACAATTTGATGGTGCAGCAGCACACTGGGCGCGGTAAGACATTTCAGTGATGGTGAACCGCGCAGCCTTTCGTCTCCAAGTCTCCCAGCTCTTTCTGTTACTCTTTCCACTCTAGGCCAGACTATTCGAATCTCACCCTCATTCGTGCAACAGCGTCCTTTGGAGCTCCCTATGGCAGCAGGGTGGCCACAGAAGGGCGGCCCTGCAGGGCATCGTCATCGGCGCTTTGATGGAGAGCTGTTTCAGGGCAGAAGTGGCCGACATGCCCCGGGAGCTCAGGCGACTTCGATCGATCCTGCCGGGTTGGGGGCGGAGACTGCAGAGCGAAGCCTGGCGGGCCCTGTATCTTGCTCTTCGGGCGAGACGTATACGGTTGGTGGACAAAGAGACGACAACAGATGCGCTCACCGCACGCCCTCAGTGACTTTAGGTGCAGGTGCTTGGTAGAAGGGTGGGGGCCCGCCCGGCAACTTTGACTCCAATAGGAATTCCGGCTGCGTGGCAGTTTCGCATCAGCTTCGTGGTGTAGGCACATTTGTGTATGGCAGGCGTTTGAATTCATGGTGAATGGCGCAGCTTTGCGCAAGAATCAAGAAAGCTAGCTCCTTGAAGCTGGGGCCTCTTCCCCTCACCTTGAACCCCCCTCCCCCACCTAATGGCCTGCAACTTGTGCCAACACATTGCAACAATAATTCCGCAAGAACTGTAAACCCTTCGCGCCTAAACTTTGCCAGGTATTTGAGAATTTCTGAGCAAATCCCACAAGCTCAGAATCCTTTGCGGAGGAAAGGGCAGGCAAGCGCTGCCTGCCGAAAAACACTAGCCGCATGCAACCTTCGGGGCCCTGGCTTTCGTTCCCCCTGCTTTCAAGTTTCCCTGCATATCACGCCTGCTCACACTTGGGCATTGGGAGAGCCTTAGAAGTTGAGACTATTCTGCCGGTGGCGGTTTTCTCGTCCTGCATCTCTCCAGTAAGGAGTGGTGTGAATCCGTGCCGCCTTGAAGGCATATCCTACGCCGACCAAAAGGCGTGCCAGTTTGGCGGCCGCGCCAAACGCTTTGCCAAACATTCGATGTCCGTACGTGCTTTGTCTGCGAGGACCTGCTGACCAAGACTCTTCCCGATGGCTCAAACTGTTTTTCGTCGAGCTGGTTCTCGGCTGTTTGCTTGTGAAAAAGTTCGCAACGATCCTTTCAGGGCTCGAGCACTTTGTGGTTCACAATTGAAAAGGGAAATTCGTCGTCGTGCCAGGTGGAGGCAGCTGCTTGCGGGCTCATGGTGGTCTCGACCAACGTTGGGGGAGTCCCGGAAGTGCTCCCGCTGGAACCTCGAAGCTTCTGAGCTTGAGAACCGAGCATTGCCCATCATTGCCCAGATCGCCACCCCATTAGCCTTCCTCTGCACCCAGGCCTCACATGACCCGCCTGGCGGTGCCTCGCGTAGATGCTGTCGTGCAGGTCAAAGTTACGGCTCTTGTGTCGGCAAAGCACGGAGCGCAACATGGATTTAACTTGATTTAACATGGATGGTCAATGGTCTTTCTTTTCTAGGAGTAGCTTTGCCGTTGACGAGTCTTGGAAGGCCCTCGAAGATGCCCTGAGCTCGCTGCCTCCGACAGAGGCACTGCCGAACTGCCGAATCGGATGAGCTTGGAAGAGCTGATGTTGGTGGTTTTAATGCGTTGTTTTGCTACTAGGTGGTCTTGCAGGCGAGTATTGGGTAGTCTATGTGTGTAAGGTTCTTCACGAGGAACATTCTGGCTCGCAAAGAGCCTTTCAAGATTTTGAAACCGCCTGCAAAGGGTTGGCAGAGCAAGGGTGCCACATGATGAAGCTAAGATAAGCTGACTATTCAATTCACCTGCGCGATGTTTATGATTCAGCACAGATCGAGGCAGCCGCGACTTTTCACGAAGAGGTGTGCGGGATGTATTCATGGCTGGCACCGTCCCGAGAAGGGTTGCGAGCACATGGTATCCACGGTCATTCCACGTCAGTCTCATATCAAGCAGTGCAAGCCCATGCCTAGTGTGTGGACAAGATGGCCAAGCGGATACATCGGAGTACTGTGCCTGAACACATGAGGATGTTGCTGAGAGGACGGAGAAGGTTTACCGCAAGGTCGCCGCTGACTTGGATCGGCTGAAATGAACCTGCTGTAGACTTGGCGATGCTCGGTGGGGTAGGTCAAGACATGTCAAGACACCAAGGTCCAGCTGCCTCAAGTTTGTCTGCGCCAGCGCTTGCTGCGTTTTTTGCGGGTTGGATGTGTGTCTGGCAAGTCCTGGCCCTACATCCTGCCGTGCAACGCAGGTGACCACCGCGACATATCCTAACCTGTGCAGACAATTTGAACCTCAGGTTGTTTCTTCTCCTCGTTGCGCTGGACACGCTGCTTTTCTGGTGCTTGCAGTGGCTGCAGCCCGTGGAGCAGGCGTGGTGCTTTGCAGTCCGAGTCCGTCTCGATGTTTTGTTTTGGAGAGCTGTGTTTCCTTGCCTTTGCCTGTGCCCTTGCCTTTGCCATCCCTTGCCGCTGCGCATCCTTGCACAGCTGTGAGCCGAGTTTGACCTTCACGTGGCGCTCGCCTAGGATGTAGCAAACTTGAGCACCTGCAGAAATGTGTCGCGAGATGTTGCCAAAGCCATGGGCGCATCAAACTGAGACCAACATGGACCAACCTCACTTAATTCTGTGACATTCTGTGAACAGTTGGAGGTGGAGCCTGCGGTGGACGTGTCTCGATTCCCAGGGTGTTCAGGCCATAGCTTGCAGACCTCGCACTGTCACACTGACCGTGATGCAGTAGACACGCTCACTGGCCGCCAGGTTCTCAGAGCGAAGCGATGCGGGAAAATCGTGCTGCTCTGCTTTTGCGCATGCTACCAGTAGCTGGGCTCAGCCATCTGCAAAGGATCGATAACACTGCCAGTGCAACCTGCTTAAATGGCCGTGTGCCGATTCTGAATACCGTGCATTCTGGGCCCCTCATTCAGCCACAGTCGCTCTCTGTCGCAGACTTCCACGCAGGTACCGTGCTTCATACTGGAGGGTGGCACGTATGCGATTGGACCTGCGCATTGAGATTTTCCCCAAGGCACGTGCAGCCAGCCCGCAGCAACTCTGTGTTTTGTCAGTATCTTCCCTTCATGTTGCAGTCTGCTGTGCAGTTCAGGATGTGACGGTATTCGATGATGACAATACCATCTGGGCCTATGCAATTCCTCATCGACAGTGGATCGCAATGCCTGACAGGCAATATTTTCATCAACCATCAGAGCACGATGTCACACGTGGTGACACGTAGCAAACTTCGTGATCTACACCAGTAACACACCTAATCCCGGCCTAAACGCTGCAGGTTCGCCATTGGACCTCCTGGCTTGATGCTGGACGTCTACTTCACAACCTATCGGTGGATGTTGGATCGGCGAAGCTGGCGCCACTACGATCCATATCTTCATCCTGCTCCATGGCCGCAACTGGAGCCCTGGCTTCTCCTCACATGAACTACTGTGCGCCCACTTCGTCACACGTGGCACCCTCTGATGAGCCAGTTCGGAAGCGATTGAGTGTCCGCAAGGCCTGCGCGCGCCGCGGCCACTTCCAGGTAGAACGGCTGGAAGGAGATCAGACGCGGCCTGGAGAACACACACAGATCCGAGCCGTGGGCAAGCTCTGGCCCTGTCCGGAGCACTCTGCACGTGGTCTGGCTTATCCAGGCCCAGACTTGTGCATCTGACCACTGCAGCAAATGCGAACACCCAAATCGGGAATGCCAGTTGTAGCTGCTCAGCCCTCCTGCGGTTCGGTCTCATGCATGCGAATCTGTGAGAATCTTCCCACTGCATGAGTACGTAGGAGGAGGGAATGGAACGGGCACGTTATACGTTTGCACGTTTGCAGGCTCGTGCGCGGGAGTTACAGAATATCATCGCTATTGGTAGCTGGACGAGCTCCGCAGCTTGTTTACGAGAACCTTAGCTGGGGGCATGTCCCATCAGCACACGTGTTGGATGAACTCTAGCTGAACTTGTGTCACTTTCTCTGCTTATATAGCCATACTTCATACAGACCATTCGCACAAGTATATCTTCGCTTCTGAAACCCTGGCACTGTTGAGTACTGTTGAGTGCGAACACATGTTGTGCTAATTTTCCGGTTCTGTTTCCCATGTGATCCGTTGCGGCCCCGCGCAGTTGTTTTGTATTCCGGGCCATCCGACATGGCAATCTGAACTCAATATTCCGGAGAAGATATAACTGTCTGCGGCCACACCAACCAGCACATCACATGACTGACGGTTGAACTCTTGATAAAGGTCGCATGAGACTTGCAACACTCTTGCAACTCAGATGCCGAAGCATCCATGACCATACGATCGACTCAACAGATCTGTTTTTGCAAGACACTTCTCTCGCTTTTGTCAGTTCATGATACCCGTGCGAATTCACCAAAGCTAGCTCCTTGCAGCTTGCCAGAGTTGTCGTGTACAACCTTTCTCTCTAGTGTTCATGTGGGTCAGCGGGGTGGGGGCCACCCCCCCCCCCCCCCCAAACTCCCTGTTTCAATGTGTCAAGAACTTGAACGAGTCGCAACGCTCGGAAAGCTTTTTCTGCTACCCTTGGGCTTTCTCCCATGATGCCAGAGTACTCATGTTTATGATCGGATACGATCGTTCAAATCGGAAAACACTTCCTTCGCCATGTAGCTGACCATATCGCTGACCAGACAGCAGACCATGTGTGGCATCTCCGGTTTTTAGCTTGCGCTGTCCGGCGTTTGTCATCGTTTGTCTAGCTTTCGTACCCCGAATCTCAAGTTGACCATCGACGTCAGAGACATTGAAACAAAAGGTGTGAAACGGCTGTGGTAGCTCTGGTGCGATGCCCCTTGATCTGTCCTGGTTTGCACGCTGGTGCAGGACCCGAAAACGTTCTTGAAGCTCGGATGTTGACGTTCCAGGTGCCGAGTGGATGTACATGCTCAACCACAGTTATAGTGTCAAGGTGAGCATTGGATCAGATTCCGGTGGGAGCTCTTTACGTGTGATCATGTGTGATCTCATTTTGGCTTGTGGTTTGCTGGCAGACTTCCGCAGCTGCAAGTCCTGGAGTCACGGTTCGCCTGCGCAGTGACATCTGTTTCGATCACTTCAGCCAGCCGCTTGGCACAGACTAGCTAGATGACTGCTAGCAACAGGGATTGTTTCTGCCCGAGGGCTGGGTTTTGGCATCGTGTGCATGATTGTGCATGCAATGTTCGGTGTGTAGCAGCTCCTTTTTTGAGGAGGCATGTGTAAGTGTGGCATTGAGCCTGCGCCAGCACAACAAGCTAGCGCCTTTTACTCCTGTGCCTGTCAAGAAGGATTCCGGAGCCTTTCTGCGAGCAACTACCCAAGCGTCATCCGCATGGGTTCTGGACGAATGACTGGAGCAACTCGACCGTCAAGGGCAATCACTTTCAAGATTATTTGCGCCGGCAGGCGGGAAGCTTGGGTCAAGTCTATGTCGCGAGCATTCGTCGTGCTGCTGTACTGCAAAACGGCTCCTGCAGGCTGCAGCATCGGGAAGCGCAAAGACCGAAACCCGACTCTTGCAGTATGATGCCATCTTTGCGGCTGGTTTGGCCGATTTCTTCTTGGCAGAATGGGGGGTGAAGGCACGCGATGCAAGCTGTGTTTATCGACTTAATGTTTGTGTCTTGCACGTCAACATGGGAGGAGTCCCGTGGCCAGTCTCGACCGCCAAAGATCTTGATTCTGGGGGCTGGGCGTGGAGCTTTGGCAGAAACTTGGTTGAGAGCAAGCTTGATCTTAGGGGCGCACAAGTATCAACAAGTTTGAATGTCTAGGTGCCGAATTTTACATGGGGCCAGACTAGACGCAGAAGTTAAATTGTCGTCAACAGCTGGGCAGCCTTGGATTCTCAGCGCTCTAGAGGAACAGCTCAGGAACAGCTGGGGCGCTGGGGCCTGCCAGTGGTGGCTGTGGATGGCATCTTGGCTGGGCATGGTGATGGTCCGGCTGTGGGGCAAGAGTGGCATGTGTGTTGTTTTGAGAGCAGAGTGGGCTTGCAGTGGCACCTCAGGTAGCTGCATGGTGGAGTTCACTTCTGGGCACAATGGGTTGTGTGCGGATATCGTGCATCCTCGGGGCATGAGCATGTGGGCAGAAGCTGAATGCCTTGGGGCCGAGGCGGGCTCCCTAGTGGCCCTTAGTGCCGATGCTTCGACGTGAGTGGCGCTCTTTGCGTGGCGCAGGTGTCGACTGCTCCTCGGGTTGATCCCGAATTCAAGGAGTGTCAGAGGGGCAAAAGCGCGCACTGAACCCCAATGGTGGGATTGCAAGTGTTGTGTGCCGGCAGGCCATCTCGTCGCAGGAAGCGAAGATTTGGTGCAGTTGGTTGGAAGGTATGTCGGTAAGCGACTGGACTCTGGCAGCTTGACTTGATGAGTGATGGGAGGGACAGAGCTCAGCTATGGCTTTGAAAGTGGAGTGGGTTCTTCCAAAGGCTTTCAACCTTGTCAGAGACATTCCCCGACACTTGCTTTCGAGGCTGGTTCCTGTAGGTAGGCAGAGCAAACAGCTTTTTTGCAAGTTTCAGCTCTTTATGGAATGCTTTTGGTTGTTCCGTGAAGGCTCGTCACACAGCTCAGCTTCGGCAAGGATGGCATCGTACTGACAAGACAGATTGGAAGGTTGGCGGAGGGTTATGAGAACCAGCTCTGTGCAATGGGGCGGGGCCAGGTTCAGTGCAGATCAGGGCAGATCAGGAAAGGTTTGGAAGAAGTCTATTTTTATGACGCTGTCATGTGCCGTGTGCCTTATCTCGCTCTTGGAATTGCCAGGGTTCGGATGCAGGTGAATAGCAAGGGGAACCGCAAAACGAACGCTGAGTTTCCATGCGCGGTCTGGCAGGGTCGGCGAGTGAAGTTGAGAAATTGAGTGCCTTCTTGGCCAGGTTACAGATGTGTTTCTTTTGCGCCGAGCACTGGGTGAAGGAAGAGTTTCGGCCCCCCTCATGGTGTGAGCGTGAAATCGGGGCATTGCTCCTGTCCGATCGGGACTTGAGTTTTTGTTAATGCCGAAAGCTGGAGCTCTCAGGTTCTCATCCATGGTTTCTTGATCAGGTCTTGCTCCATACTAGTGTCAGAAGCAATGCACAATCCCACTTCTGTAAGACGTTGCGGGGGCGTCTGTTTGTATTTTCACATGGAGTCACAGAGCACGTCCCGGGGGGAAATATCCCACGCTTGCTTCGAGTGATGCGGTCTCCATGAAGGCCGATGCAAGATGCAAAGTGGCGCGATCTACTTCGAGCTCTGCGGCAAAGAGGTTGGAACAGACAGTTTCGTCCCATGTGCTCGGTCTTCTCAACACGTCTCCGAGGCTACAAAGTTGACCGGAAAGCAAGCTCGGGTCTCAGCCACATTCACTCCGTGATTCGGTTTGGTTTGTGAGATCACAGTCACAAGAGTTTAAGAATGTCTGGCAGCTACATTTCCTGTCATTCGTGGAAATCAGGACTTGTTTCGGTTGAGTGTCTGCAAGGGGGGGAAAGATTCAGAAGGAACTCGGGCCTCGCTGGGGACCAGCACGAACACACATCAGGCAGCAGACCTAAAGCAGGAACTCCCCAGATAACCTTGCGTTTTCAGTTTGGCAGGGCCATCAAAAGAAACGTTCTGCTCAGAAATGCCCTGCCAACTTCTGGCCCGAATGCTGCAATCCAAGTTGGTTTTGGACAATGGTTTGTATTCGGTAGATGAGGGCAGGTCATGGACCTATCATCTCATAATCTCGCCCTTCTGTAGTTTCCTGTAGTGTGTCCTTGCGGGTCTCGTCATGCCTCTGAGGCCGGCGCCTGGGAGCCTTCGGAGGTTTGCTCTGCTGCCCATGGAATACCAATGCCATGGTCTTGAGAAAAAGGCGCGAACATGGCCGGAAGAGACCGGTGGGTCAGAATTAGAGTCTATGAGTCTATGAGAGTCTGCTGTCTTATATAGCGACTTGGAACATGTCATGGTGAGGCGGGAGGCGCATGAAGGTTGCTCTGCTCGTCTGGTGGAGCAGCTGAAGGGCAGCCCACCGTGTGTGTTGCAGCAGAACTATGGCTGCGTGACTGGTGGTGTATGGGATGCTCGACTTAACTTGTTAATACACTGCTGGTGTTCCCGAGGGCACAGGTTAACGATACCATAGCATACCCGGCGTTGTGAGGTGGAACCCAACGATTTTGCACCCGCGCATGCGCGAGGTTGGAAGGTTCGGTTTGAGCTGGGCGCTTGGGTGTGGGTGGGGTTCCTGGTCGTTCACGCTTGGGTCCATCTTGTGCATTCTTGTTTTTTTATTAGCAGTAATGTTAAAATTCCTTCATTGCCTCCCTCGTCGGTGCAACGTGCTCAAAAATTGTCGCGCCGTCTCTCAGCAACAATCTCTAAGATCCAAACAGCAGTCATGTGCCCCTCTGAACCACCAACTTCAGGACTTGAACGAGTCACGAGTCCTAAGGTCCTAAGGTCCTAAGACTTGAGTTTTTCAGCCCAGGTCCACTTTGGTTGCCGTGGGTACTTTCGGAATGGCCTCTCCAGTCCGCCGACATTGTGCTGGAGCCCCGTGTCTGAGTACACGGAGTGCCCTTGGAAGGGCCGAGCTCTGAGAATGCAGTGGGACATAGCATTCAGGGATGTATGTTGAGGATTCAAGCACGCCCGTCTTGTGAGACTTGTGAGACTTGTGAGGCGCGGCGAGCACAGAACGGCCGCGCGGAATGCCAGTCAAAACTGCATACGCTCGACCGACGGCCTTTGTTGCACGGGGGCTGCTACGTTCGGACATAGCTCCAGCAGACACGGAGGCTTGGCAGATTTGGGACAGAATCTCAGATAAAAAACTACTGTAGCTGACTTTAATCTTTTCTCCAGCAAGTAGGGGTCCCACTCCATGTCCCACCAGGGTTAGTACTGATTGCAGCAACATTTTTGGCTCAGGTGCTCGCCAACGCAAGTCGCTCTCACTGGTATACCCAACTTTTTGGACTGCCTCTCAGCAGACTTTACGAGGCGATGGATCCGCTCACTTCTCGTGATGGAGGCCGGCGGTTTCAGCTTGGGTCGTGCTTCGCTAGATGATCATCATGGGTCCACTCGCTATATCTGGCTATTGCATTGTTTTTGCCAGGAGTGTGGCCAGACTCTGCTCGGGAGAGGCTGCTTCTGGTCGCCGCCCTTCGGGCATTGAAGTTGGCAGTTCTAGGCAGGAGCTCCTGAAGCACTAGAGTGAGCCTGACATGGTAGCCATGGTGACGGCACGATGCTGAAGGTGGTTTCGCCGGCAGCAGCCTTGCCCGCGTTCGCCCCAGAATGGGCCGAACCTATCGGGCATTGCTTGACATCCTCAGCATGGTCGAGGTTGCAGAACTTTCAGGACTGAGATGAACTGAATGTTCCACGATTTGGCAGCATTTAGGGAACTGAGAGTTGCGTCATGTTACGCTACCCGTTGTGAACAGTTCCTGTAGTTCAGGACGAGCAGAATGGCTGCACCTCTCGTTGATCCTGGATTGCCTGCGGGCCTCGTGCTTCAAACTAGGGAGATACTTCTAGAGATACGTGACGTGTGAGATTGTTAGATACAAAGTTTAAAATCTTCTCCTCGCCTGGAGTCTTCCGCACGGTGCCAGCACTGGAGAATCCCCGGAGAGCGTAGAGAATCCCGCAAGCCCGCAAGCATCCCTGGAGTGCTCCCAGAAAATCCTGCAGAGAGCTGGAATTTTCCCAGGGTGGGCAATCCCGCAGAGGATCCCAAGTTTTCCTGGATTCCCCCCCACCATATCCCGCGGAGTGCCCAGTCCCCAATGATCCCTACAGTTAGATGATTCGGTGACTTGTGCTGACCTATTTGCTGCCCATCTCAACGAACCCACCATTCTGGGTAATCCGGCTGTGACCATCTTTGTCGAAGCCTGTTGTAAGATACTTTTAGGTTGCAGCATGCGCTGACGCTCACAGACCATGACCAAGACTCAAGACTAAGGTTAGTGCAGATGTGGGGCGCACCAGCATAGACCAGCTGCTGCAACGACCAGGCGCTTGTAGATCTCGCGCCATGCAGCGATTTCAGATTGCCTGCGATGGACTTTCCCTTGCTTTCACCGCTCGTCTGCTGTGTGGAGGTAGCGTGGAAAAGCAGGGGGCTGTTCCAAAGATCATCCTGGCGCATTGGCAGCAACAAACGGGCTGTTTCAGACTTAAGCTTCGGGTGGTATTGCTGGGATTTGCTGGACTAGGTAGTGCGCATCCATGTGTGACCACGTGACTTCATGCAGCTGACCATCTCCTGAGAGTAACACCTCGCACGCTGTAGACGAGACATGTCACAATCCAGCGCAGCCTCGTTGCACCAAACGCTTCGACCAAGCAGAAGCTTGAAGGTCAGGTGCCACCAATTTAGTACGAACTCATCCAAGATGATGTGTGTCTGAGCTGGTCATGTCTATCGACAGTAACTCTGAGCATCGCGCGTTCGTGCAGCACTGAGATCTCGGAGAAGTTGGTCAATATCGTGAAGCAGGGGCACTGGCAAAAGAGTGTATGGTTCGAAGAGTTGGAGAGCAACAAAAGCAACACTGGGCGCACGTGGCACCTCCGGGTCGACTCCGACGATCCCTTTGGACGTGGCTCGGATCCACTTCAGCCATACGATGGGTTTCCAACTTTTATGGCGTTCCGATAATTCAGTTGTACTTAGTGACATAGTTGGGCAAAGAGTTGTTGATGCGCATAAAACACTACAAAACACTACGTCTGAGGTTATGTTTACAGATTTGCCTACCAAGCGGCCCTGTAGACCGACTTGAAGCAGCCCATGAAGAAGGGACCCTCGTCTAGTTCTCCGACATGGGGTACCGGGTACGACAGAGAGACAAAGATCCAGCTTTGTGCTTTTGCATGTTGTTCAGAGTGTGCCCACAGAATTTGGCGCAGAAGAGCCGAGGCTGTCCTTCTAGCTAGGCTTTTGTCAGAGGTCACTAAATTGCACACTGGCCGATCTGTTTTCCAAACCAAAAGCTGCATGTCCAGAACTCGCCAGCTAGCCACATTCTGGCTCAAAGAAGGCTCGACTGCAGCCGGCTCACATCACAGCACGTCATAGCACATCACAGCACACCCAAGCCCCACTCAAAAAGCCCGCACCACACCCAGAAGCACGAGTGCAGGCCAACTCCCGCACCCTTTCCACTCTTAACGGTAATGTGGCGGTGACTTTAAAGTCCTGGCTTCCCTTTGCAAGATGGAACAGGCTCCATTGACTCCGTTGAAAGTGCAGCATGGTTCTGGAAGCAAGCTTCAAGGAAATGCAATGGGATGCATTCATCGGTTGCTTGCATATTGGCGGGGTTTGCAGGTACACATCAAGCAGCAAACGCAATATTGCGCAAACGTGCCTTGTGATTGTGCTCTGCAAACGGCTGTTCCAAGCAGGCTTCCGCGAAGCGAAACCATGTGGGGTTTCAACGGTGCACCGAAGATGCGAAAATCAAATGCGCACGCAGATTCGCAAGCTTTTTACTGGCAGCTCCGGGGACTAGCGGACAACCTTGCACAACCTTGCACAACCTGTGTCAAAACCTGGGGGCAGAGACCCGGGCATCGCAGGCCGATGACCAGCCTGAGCCTGAAGCCGATCAGGTGGAACATGGCCATGCGGACCTTTGATCTTCCTTGCGGATGGTTGCGGATGGTTGCGGATGGTTGCGGATGGTTTGTTGCGTTTTGTTACCTGTGGTTGAATTCTTTTACATGTTGTTGCGTGTTGATGTTTCGCATCCCTGCAGTTGCTGTGGATGGGTCCATGTGTTTGCTTGGGTTTGTGAAGCTTGCTGTGAATCATCGTGCAGGCCTTGATGGATGTGAAGGAGGAAGAGGCTGCTGCCTTAAGGAGAATGCAGTGCTTCAGGTAGGCTTCGATGTGGGAGGGTGCAGTGTCAAGGCCATGCTGACGTGGAAGTCTCACGTCAGCCTCTTGCAGCATGGCAAACCAGGTCGAAGCAGATGGCGATGTTGATGCTGATGCAGTCGACTATGACACGGGCGACCAGGTTCATGACTGGGTCGGTACGGCGGTGTGTGATGGTATGCGCTGTTCATGTCCGGTTGACAGGTCAACCCGGCAGAGGGTGACGATGCCGATTTCGCTGCAGCTCCGAGCGCAGCATTGCAAGAGGAGCCACGGAGACATTGCAAACTGCTGCACCGAGTGTTTCTACCCAGTTGCATCACTACGCAGTTGCATAATTATGCCCAGCTGTTTTTTAGATCATGCTGAAACTGGGCAACAGTGCTCATTCGCTGTCGCAGTCGGATATCACGCTGACATGAAGCCAGGAGCACGCAGAAAACCAGCACGGTCGGGGGGCCTGGATATTCCGATTCCTTTTCCAGGGGTTCCTCTCTGCAAAACCCTGGACAACCTTGAAGAAGAGTTTGGTGCCTGCAGGTCCAGCTGGGCGCGGCTCTGAGAAGGGTTCTATTCTGCAGCGGATTCCAAAGCATACAACACCCTGCAGATAGAAGAGCGAGAGAGAGAGAGAGAGAGAGAGAGTGGGGGGTCCTCCAAAGCGTGCAGAATAAGAAGGAGGAAGAAGAAGAATAAGAAGAAGAAGAAGAAGAAGTGAGAGCGAGTACAGGGCTTTCGAATCGATTGGGACCCGCAGTCGGTTGTCGAAAACAGATGCGGAGCGAGGTCCAGTGAAGGTGAGCGCAGTTGACTCAATGTCACGTGTGATGCGCGGGAGCTTGCTCCCATGCCCTAACGAAAGAAAGCAAGAAAGCAAGAGAAAGAGAGAGAGGAAGAAAGAGTGGGCTGACCCCCCTAGGCCCTGCAGAAGAAAAAGAGACGTATGATGATCTGTACATATATATATATATACATATACAGATATATACTTCTGCAAACACACCATATACCTGCATACGGCATACGCTTTTGAGGCTCGCAGAGGATAACGATCCTGGCAGATCTGCCCAGTCCGACATGAAGGAGTTGCTGGCTGCGGCTTGACTTTCGTCGGTATGCTGCAGTATCTATTTGCAGAACGTGCTACGTGTTAGATAGAGGGGATGCAAGAGTGCTGTATCTATCAAGTGCCAGGAGGATGGATCTGTGAAGGCTTGCCAAGGGCGAGGTGTTAGTGGAACTTGGACTGATTTGCGACATTGTGCGACCGCCCACGGGACATAACATAGACTTGGATGCTAGTCAGATTTCATCAGCACATGTTCGCAGATTCTCGATCTGTCTTCGAGAATCAAGAAGCCGGCGGACGTCAGTTGGTATCTGGAACAGGAGCGGTCCAGCAGGGTATAGTCAGGACATGTGATGTGAAATCATGCGAGCTGCTGCGCTACCCATCGAGCCAGCTTTGGCCGGGCTCCGTTAAAGCGTGCACAGGTTCGACCAGTATGCTGCTTTTAATCTGCTCAAAATGCTCTTTCCGATATTTCATAGAGTTGATTGATTGTTCGGGGCGTGCAAGTTCGGAGCGAAGAGTTCTGTGTGGCCGCAGGAAAGAGCAAATGATAAAGGCACGCGCGGCTGCAACAAGACCACCTCACACATTGACCTCACATTGATGGCAATCGTGCACGCGCCCTTTTGTGTCACAGCCGAGGACTCTACGATTTCTCAGAGGTCAACCTTGCAAAGTGCAAGCTTCAAGGAGATTCTGCTCGGGAGGTGGCCAGATTCTGCCAGAAGTGCCCAGGGCTAAAGATCCTAAAGTTGCATCACAATTCCATAGATGACGATGTGGTCGAGGAGGACCTTATGCACATATTCAAGCACTGTCCTCGGCTGGAGGAGGTCCATCTCAGCCACAACTGGCTGACCGAAAAGAGTTGCTGGTTAATGGTGGGAGAGGCAGCCAAACACCTGCCGAAGGCAAGTCCACGGCCCCTTTGGTTGCGCATGGAGCACAACTACTACAAGGATCCCATGGAAATTGCGCAGCGCTGCAAGGAACAGTGGTGCGAGGTGCCAGTATGCTTTCGAGAAGATGGCAGACGTTGCACAAACCGATATTGCAAGAACAATGCGCGCATCCACTTACCCTTCATGCTGGACGACAACAAGGACAACAAGGACGGCTGGAAGCACGGCGGTCGCGGCGGCCGCGGCGGTCGCGGCGGTCAGAACGGCTCCTGGAGTCCATGGCGCTCTGAGCGCTCTGGGGGTGAGCGATACAAGGACAGCTATGGCAATGGTTACACTGGTGACTCGTACTATGCAGGCAACGACTACAGAGGTCATGACTACAGAGGTAACCACAAAGCCCCTGGATATGGAAGCTACAGCAATTCCTATGACGATGCAGCTGCTGGCAGGGGCCATGCACACCATCGTACAAACGCGTATGGCCGTGCTTACGTCGACCGAAGCCATGGCTACGAGAGCCGGGAGGGCCGCGAGCGCGACGTGAGATGGCGTGACTCGCGAAGCCGCAGCCGCACACCTCCACCGCACCAGCCCAGCCGGGTGCGGCTCACGGAGCGCTTCTCTCCTCCAGCCCGGCGTGCCCCCAGCGCTCGCAGCGTTCGTGATGTTCGAGTGCCGAGCCCACCGGGCCCACGAAGAAGACAGGTGCAGCAAGTTCGACGAGTACCACTTCCCCCTCGAAAAGCCCCAACCCCGCCTAGGCCCAGGCAGCCGCGGCCAGTGCGAGCGCGCCGTCCAGTGACGCCTGAGCCTCCCAACTACCAGCGCAACCGGGCCCCGGCCCCACAGGCTCCGCTCCCACGCAACCTCGCTCAGATTCGGCGGCCTCCCTCTCCGCCCCTGCGCCCCAAGCTCCCTCAAAAGCCAGAGGAGCCATCATCGAGTTACGAGTACTACAGCGATGATGAGTACAGTTACGACGAGGAGCCCATCCCACAGGGGCAGAGCCGCGACGTAAAAAGCGTGGTGGTCCCTCTGCCCAAGGCTCTTCCAAAGGGCTCGGTGGGCCGTCAGGTGCAGAAGCAGCCATTTCAACCAAAGGCTGCAGCACGCAGGAGGGAGCCAGTTGCAAAAGGCAGGCCCTTCCAGCAAAACCGACGAAGATAGACAGCCGCTGTGACAGCAGCTGAGATATGTGACACCAGAGGGCTTTGTGTTGCAGCCTCCTAGGCGCTTGGACTCAGCCAGCACTAGACTAGAGCTATCGTGGCATGCGACAGCAAGAAAGCTGAGTTGGATTACAGCAATTTGAAAAGGCGTGTGCATCCGTGTGCATCTCTTTCTGCCAGATCCTGTAGCATTGTAGCATCGACTCTACTTCAAAGGCTAATGCAATTCAGTAGCAGCCTCTACGCGTTTGGACCCGCCAGCTCATGTAAGTAGGAAGCATGCGAGCGAAAGAAAGTGACACAGTAACATGGAGGGCGACCTCGACCTACAAGCAACGCGGAAGAAGGACAGCGAAAGTGACTAAGAGGAAGAGCGAGCGATTGTCAGAGCTGGGGCATGCAGAAGCGCAGCCTTCCCTGTGAAATGAACAGATGAATAAGCAACGACATGAGGAAACGAAGCAAAGACTTTAAACAGTGAAGGTCATAGTTGTATTTAAGTATGGAAATATCTAAGTACGGGACATGCACACGCATGCACGCACATGAATAGCGACATAACAAAGTTCATATCTGAGATTCTGCATCTGTATAGAATGCAAGAACACCCAAGAACGAAGAAAATAATAATGTGTATGTATATACATATATAGATATACACATATACTGTCCATGCGACTGAAGAATCCGATACCTGAATCAGGAAATACTTGCGCAAATAGGAACTAGTTATAGCGAAGCAGAGAGTGAGTAAGAGCGAGAGCGAGATAGAAAGGGACACAGTTGCAGGACCACAAGGTACCAGTCGGACATGGGTTCAACATGGTGTTGGCATGTAGCCGTTTCTTCTTTCCGCGACCCTGCAACGACGCAGCTGTCAGATTAGGTATGGCAGTTGCATAGCAATTTGCAGTTGCATAGCAGTTACAATAGTCGTGCAGTGCGGTGTCTTAGAGCAGCTTGTTGCCGGCACTCACCTTCCCAAAACACATTCGTCCCACTGGGCTGCAGTAGGAGATGGTTCAATCAAGTCTATGTTGTGTTGAAATCGACCATAATCCACCATGGCATCACTTGGCCGAATGTCCAGTCGGCCATCGCGCCTCGACATGCTCCGGCGAGGATTGTTTTTGCGCTCCTCCAGTCCGTTTAAGGATGCCAATGACGCGAACAGACTGGGCGGAAGCTGGCTTGCAGGAGTTCCAGAGGATTATGTTGATGCATTGCTGGACGAAAGCTACATGCAGCAACTCATCGCAAGCTCCACAGCTTGTGTGTGAGCATGTCTTCTCCCGCCTCTGTTGCAGTGCTTGATTCAGCACTTTGCAGTTGCCGGGTGGGGATTTGCCAGGTTGCCACGAGCAAGCAGCACCGCAAAAGGCAGCGACAACGCGATCGTCAGAATCGACTTCAGAACGTGCCCCTCTCGTGTTTTCTTTCACGTTTTCGTTTGCACTCAGTGACAGGATGGACATGGCAAACTCTGATTCTGCAGTCATCCAGCAGCCACAGCCAAAACAGAATGACCCGTCATCCGCCAATGGCTGCTTATCGTGCTTTGGACTATGGAGAGCCATGTGGAGACGACACGGTTCCGAGGGATCGCAGGTTTAGCACGGGCCTTTGGAAACAGTGCAATTTTGAAGGGATTTGCTTCACAGCATTCGGAGGTTGATTTTGGAACACAGCAGTTTTGGTTCTCTGACCTGGCAGGTAATACTGATATTTCTTATTTGCCAGGCCGGGCTTGTGCTATGGGCTTTGACGATGTTCGTTTCTTGCAAGGTATGGATATCATACTGGCTCCTGTTAAGGGGATTCGCTCGGAGCGTGGAAGTCCCATCAGCTCTTAGATTCTCCGTACGGCGCCTTTTTGCCCATGTTGGAAGCTTCAGGCACCTTCTTGAACCTTGCCGAGCATTGTCTGCTGTCTTTGCGCGCATCAGCAATCTTGCGCAGGCCGTCTTGGGAGTTTGGGCCAGGCACTTGGCAGTATCCAAGAAGTACAGCGAGATGTGCCCACACGCGAGCTGACAAGTGAGTATGCAGCTATGAAGCCATGGAGGTCTATCATGTGCAGAATCCTCGTCGATAGTTAGCAGGTTGCTCTTTACAAGACTTTCCTGCAGCCGGACACCATCATCAGTGCTTTCGTCACAATGGAGAACATAGACATGGCCGGGGCCTCTGGTGGTCACTGAGTCATGCGGGCGAATATGGGAGTCACATGACTCGAGGTGTGAGTTATGCCCGATGAGCAGCGTGTACAGTGTCTGGCATGTTGTTCTGCAGAGTGCGAATCTTGACCTCCAGTACGCAAGGGCCCCCTTGGACCAAGCCATATTGCGTAGCAGAAAAGTGACTATTCTTCCCACTTGTATCGGAGCACTCGAAGTTTGTGCAGCGCGAAACTTGACCTCCTTACGCAGGGGGCCCCTTTGGACTGACAGCGGAAAAGTCACAAGCCTTTGCCCATGAGCGGTTCAAGAATTCACTGCCAAGGTGTTGATGATGGACACGTCGAACCACATGAAAGAGCGGCGAGACCAGCAACATGAGGCCGAGCCCGCTCCGTTGCATGTTGCGTCAGAAGCATGCAGCCGCTGCTTGAATCTTTCAAAATGCCCGCAAGAACCTAGCCGTTAATCTCTCAATATCCAGCCGTAAATTACTTGGTATCCAACCACAGCAGATGCGCGCAGCAGTCGCCGGCGCATGCTGAAACAAACCTCATGCATCTAGCCAAGGTTTGATGCTTGCGCTTCAGTTTTCGAAGAATTGCACGCAAGTCGTGTGTTGAAAACAGGCGCTGTGGCGTGAAGACGCGTTCACCCTAAGACTGCCAAAGCCATTAAGCGAACGACGAGCCAACACCAGAGCCACTGGAGTCAGCCAGCCCCAAAGTGCACATCTTTACGTCCTAATTATTTAAGATTTGAGCAGGGGATCGTCTGTAACTTGACAGACCCTCGAGTTCCAATGTCTGCGAGGGTGCTGCCTCTGGCGAAGGTTTAATGGAAGGTCATGAAAGTTCGCCACGCCTTTGCCAGGTTGTTATGCACTTCTCGCAGGACATGCATGAAGTGTGAGCCCAAGACATGTGATCAAAAGACAGCATGCGTCTGCTGTTGTTCAGCAGATGTTACACCATCATGGATAGGTTTCTTGTCCGAGCCTGTGCAGTTCAAGAAGCCATAGCACGTTTGAAGCCTCCCCATTCGGCAACGTGCTTCGAGGCCATGCAGAGGCAACGAGAGGATACGCTGCAGAAGAATGTCGAGCGAGTTGAGGTGCGCCAGCAAATAATGTTGAGTAGAACATCAGCTGCAATCTCATCAAAGATTAGCACTGACATGTTGAGACTTTGTGACAGGAGCTGAAGGCGAACTCGTCCACTGCTTTCAGCAGATTTTTGGGCCACATCTTCAGCACAAACAAGCCACAGGCTGGAGGGGCTTGTGGGAGTGCTGGCACCAAGGGTACCCGATACTCACCGAGTACTCAACAGTGTGATGCTTGACGTCCACAAGACAGAATACCAACATATGCAAAAACATCCCTAAGTCAAACTACATCAGAAGGCGGGGGGGGGGGGGGGGGCGCAAGGTTCAGGGCTACTCAGTGATAACCGACTCAGTGAATGAAGGACCACACCGGCCTCTCTGGAGGAAGGCACCCTGCATCTTCATTTCCAAGTTCCGTCTGTGGCTTTTTGTTTTTTGTTGCGCCTCATCTCCCCTAGCGCCACGGGAGCTGTCGTAGCACTTCTTGGCTCTGAGAGACATAAATCTGGCCAGGTTGAGGTTTGCGACCGGAATCTTCAGCAGGCAGACTGTGGCAGACTTGTACACATCTTGTACTCTGTTGTGTGTTCCTCGTTTCGACTTAGATTTGCAGGTGCCCGAGCAAATGCTATCAATCTTCCAGTGTTTGCTACCCTCGTGTGAATGGTGAATTGGAGAAGTTCACTCTCTTGACGCTGTCCACATGACTGCAATAATCATTGTTCACCTGAGTGCTTTTCAATGCTCAAGCTTCGCTTATTTGATTTAGTTACGCGGCTTTTGTGTAGTCAAGCACCCATTTATTTAAACTTCCGGCTTCAGCCCTGCCTTGAAGCAGTTCAGAACCGGAGCAAGTCAGTCGGCCCGTGCAGTCTAATCAGAAGTCGAGCACAAATCGAGCAACTTCTTGCCTTGCGCCATTGCTCCTTGAGCGCGGATCCAAGAGTTCCAAGAGCTTGGATGAATTTCCCAGAGTATCCCAGATCAGTCTTGCGCGTTCATGTTGTTGTCGCACTGCCTGATTCTCAGGCACAGCACTTGCTGTTGGACATGGCTAAGAAAGCAGCAGTTGGCAGGGCATCGAAGGCGTGGATAGAAACACTGACACAACGGCTACAGTTGTTCAAAGACTTTGGCAATTGGTGACGTCTGACTCAGAGTCCAAGCTGACACTTTGCATTGCTTTATTGTGACGGTGGTTGACAGGGACCTGGAAACAGAGATCGTTCACGCTACGAAGAACAGTTCGTGAAGACGAAGCTTTGTTCGTTCTATGACCCTTGGCTTTGTGAGTTGCTTGGGCAGATGGCTGAGCACGAGTTGTACTTGGCATGGGCTGTGAAATCGCCGTCATATCAGGCACATATGCTGTGGGCACAGCCGAACAGCACACTATTGCTTGCGAGTGTGAGGCATGTGCAAGTGTGGCAGTGTCTGAGGAGAAGGGCAAATGCACTCGAGGTGATCAGTGTGGCGGGCTCGGCTGAATGTCTTACGAGCAAGACGTGCCTACAGGTTATGGGCTTGTGTCAATGCGCATGCTTTTGTTCCACCTTCGCTGTGCTGTTTGCCACGCTTGGCCACTGGCCATGTTGCTGACGTAGTCTGATGCCTGATGTCTTCAAGACCGAGTAGATCGGTCATTGATGCACAGAAATCGGATTGAGGCTTGAAAACTTGTAAACTGACGTGAGGGTCAGGCAAGATGGGCTACGAACCTTTCATCTGCAACGCCGCAACTCTGCACTACACGTGTCTGCCTGACTGCAGGCACATTTGCGCATGGAAGTTGCGAGCTCCAGCAACTTCCAGACTTGACCAAG
This sequence comes from Symbiodinium natans, assembly GCA_905221605.1. Lineage (NCBI taxonomy): Eukaryota > Dinophyceae > Suessiales > Symbiodiniaceae > Symbiodinium > Symbiodinium natans. The sequence continues at coordinate 167,892 of CAJNDS010002526.1, forward strand.
ACATCCCTCTGCCCGACCTTTGCCGAATTCGGCGCGGCTTGGTCAAACGCTGTCAGGGTCACTGTCATGCCCACACCAAACAGTGCTGTTTTTGATCATTCATCGCGATGTTTACCTAGAAGTTTCAGAGATACAGTGCACGGGCAGCAGCATCCTTCCACTACAGTGACAGCACTGGACAGTACCAGTCTATTTTTCGATCAAAGTATGCTTTTTGTTTATAGTTGCGCAATCTGAGGGAACTCTGGATTTTGTACTCCAACAGTGCCTCAATGTTATTCCCCACCTACCGCTATAAGAAATCCAGCACTTCACTTCTTAAACTTGCTGTCTGATTTCTTAATTTTAAGGGGCTGCGCCCATGGGCGGGCAGCGCACGCAGAAGCCCGGGGCGAGCAGTTTCTAAGCATGTTGAGGCCCCTAAACTCCCTTAAAATCTCTAAGCGTTAAGTTTCTAAGCATTTTCAGGCCCCTAAACTCCCTTCAAATCTCTAAGCGTTTGAGGCTCCGAGACTCCCTTAACGTTTCTAAGCACTTTATAAGGCCCCTAAACTCCCTTTTTCCTAGCCCCGGGCTTAGACACGTCGCTTATGCCCGCCCTTTGGGGGGCATCATGCTCCTGATGCCCCCCGCGGTCCCGCCCCGGGAGCCGCTGATGCTCCTGATGCGCGCCTGGGGGTCCCGGGCTGGACCCGCTGATGCTCATGATGCGCGCCCTCTGGGGGCCTCCGTGGCGACGCAAAAAACCACGAAAAAAAAACCGTTCACCGGCGGCACGCGGGGGTCGGCGGCACTGGCGTCCGGCCTAATTCTGCTTCGCAGAAGGCCAGAGGCCAGCAAGGCTATTCCCGGGACGACCCGGGCTAAAAGGTCCGCATTTGCTCGGTCCTTTGGGGACCTCGCGCTGCCCGATTTAAGGGCTAACGCCGCTGCCGCCGACCCCCGTGGAACCGGGGGGTCGGTGCGCGTGTGGGGTCGGCCCCTTCGTTGACTCATAGCTGTTTGGCACATTCCCTTTACGCATTGAGTTTCTCTAAGCATCGCAGGCTAGTAGGGCGCTTCTCGGTTTGGGTGGTGGACTTCGGGCTCGGGAGGAGTAGGGGGTAGGGGCAGGGCAAGCACGCACGGAGCGTTTTTGTGGGTTGGCGGTTCTGAACCCAACAAAAAAAGTGTTTTTGAGTTTTTTGGGGCCGGGAGGGGGGGGTGCCTGGTCGGGGGGCGGAAGGGGAGGGGGTGGGGGTAGGGGTCGACAGTCGGGTCGTCCGGGTCGCCTGGTCGGGGGGTCGGATGCGTAGGGGGTGCAAGGGATGGACTTCGGGTTTGGGTGGTGGACTCCAAGCTCAGGAGGAGTAGGGGGTAGGGGCAGGGGGGTGGGGGTGGGCAGAAGGGCCACCAGCAAGGAACGGGTTTGGGTGCTGGACTTCGGGCTTGGGAGGAGTAGGGGGTAGGGGCAGGGCAAGCACGCACGGAGCGTTTTTGTGGGCTAGCGGTCACAAATCGTCGGTTCTGAACCCGACAAAAAAAGTATTTTTGAGTTTGTTGGGGCCGGGAGGGGGAATCCCTGGTCGGGGGGTCGGGTGGGGGGGGGGCCCCTGGTCCGGGGCGGAAGGGGAGGGGGGTGGGGTTTGGGTGGTGGACTTCGGGCTCGGGAGGAGTAGGGGGTAGGGGCAGGGCAAGCACGCACGGAGCGTTTTTGTGGGTTGGCGGTCAGAAATCCCTGGTCGGGTCGAGGGGGGTGGGGGTGAGGGGGGGGGGGGGGTTTCTTCGTAGGGGGTAGGGCAGGGAAGGAGGGGCGGAGCGTTTTTGTGGGTTGGCGGTCAGAAATCGTCGGTTCTGAACCCGACAAAAAAAGTGGTTTTTGAGTTTTTTGGGGGAGAAGAAGGAAAGGGCCACGCGGGGTTGTGGTCCGGGCGGAAGGGGAGGGGGGTGGGGTTTGGGTGGTGGACTTCGGGCTCGGGAGGAGTAGGGGGTAGGGGCAGGGCAAGCACGCACGGAGCGTTTTTGTGGGTTGTCGGTTGGTCGGTTCTGAACTCGACAAAAAAAGTGTTTTTGAGTTTTTTGGGGCCGGGAGGGGGGGGTCCCTGGTGGGGGGGCGGAAGGGGAGGGGGTGGGGGTGGGGGTCGACAGGTCGGGTGGGTCCGGGTCGGATGAGTAGGGGGTGCAAGGGATGGACTTCGGGTTTGGGTGGTGAGCTTGGGGGTCGGGGCAGGGGGGTGGGGGTGGGCAGAAGGGCCACCAGCAAGGAACGGGTTTGGGTGCTGGACTTCGGGCTTGGGAGGAGTAGGGGGTAGGGGCAGGGCAAGCACGCACGGAGCGTTTATGTGGGCTAGCGGTGACAAATCGGTTCTAGCCCGACAAAAAAAAGTATTTTTGAGTTTGTTGGGGCCGGGAGGGGGAATCCCTGGTCGGGGGGTCCGGGGCGGAAGGGGAGGGGGGTGCGGGCTCGGGAGGAGGGGGGAAGGGGCAGGGCAAGCATGCACGGAGCGTTTTTGTGGGTTGGCGGTCAGAAATCGTCGGTTCTCAACCCGACAAAAAAAGTGTTTTTGAGTTTTTTGGGGCCGGGAGGGGGGGGTCCCTGGTCGGGGGGCGAAGGGGAGGGGGTGGGGGTGGGGGTCGACAGGTCGGGTGGGTCCGGGTCGCCTGTCGGGGGTCGCCTGTCGGGTGTCGAGGGTGTCGGGGGTGCAAGGGATGGACTTCGGGTTTGGGTGGTGGACTCCAAGCTCAGGAGGAGTAGGGGGTAGGGGCAGGGGGGTGGGGGTGCGCAGAAGGGCCACCAGCAAGGAACGGGTTTGGGTGGTGAACTTCGGGCTTGGGAGGAGTAGGGGGTAGGGGCAGGGCAAGCACGCACGGAGCGTTTTTGTGGGTTAGCGGTCACAAATCGTCAGCTGTGAACCCTACAAAAAAAGTGTTTTTGAGTTTGTTGGTCGGGGCGGAAGGTCGTCGGGTGGGGGGGGGGGTCCCCTGGTCCGGGGCGGAAGGGGAGGGTGGGCTTGGGAGGAGTAGGGGGTAGGGGCAGGGCAAGCACGCACGGAGCGTTTTTGTGGGTTAGCGGTCACAAACCGTCCGTTCTGAACCCGACAAGAAAAGTATTTTTGAGTTTGTTGAGGGGGAATCCCTGGTCGGGGGGTCGGGTGGGGGGGGGGTTCCTGGTCCGGGCGGAAGGGGAGGGGGGTGGGGTTCCTCGGTTCTGAACCCGACAAAAAAAGTGGTTTTTGAGTCGGGAGGGGGGGGTCCCTGGTCGGGGGGCGGAAGGGGAGGGGGTGGGGTCGACAGGTCGGGTGGGTCGGGTGGCCTGGTCGGGCGGGTGGGGGAGAAGAAGGAAAGGGCCACGGGGGGTGTGGTCCGGGTGGGGTTTGGGTGGTGGACTTCGGGCTCGGGAGGAGTAGGGGGTAGGGGCAGGGCAAGCACGCACGGAGCGTTTTTGTGGGTTGGCGGTCAATTATCGTCGTTCTGCACCCCCGACAAAAAAAGTGTTTTTGAGTTTTTTGGGGCCGGGAGGGGGGGGTCCCTGGTCGGGGGGCGGAAGGGGAGGGGGTGGGGGTGGGGGTCGACAGGTCGGGTGGGTCCGGGTGGCCTGGTCGGGGTGCAAGGGTTTGGGTGGTGGACTCCAAGCAGGATAGGGGCAGGGGGGTGGGGGTGGGCAGAAGGGCCACCAGCAACGAACGGGTTTGGGTGCTGGACTTCGGGCTTGGGAGGAGTAGGGGGGAGGGGCAGGGCAAGCACGCACGGAGCGTTTTTGTGGGTTGGCGGTCAGAAATCGTCATTTCGTAACTCGACAAAAAAAGTGTTTTTGAGTTTTTTGGGGCCGGGAGGGGGGGGTCCCTGGTCGGGGGGCGGAAGGGGAGGGGGTGGGGGTCCGGGGGGGGGGAGAAGGGGGGTGTAGGGGGTAAGGGTAGGTGGGCAGGGGGTCAGGGCCACCAGCAAGGAACGGGTTTGCAAGCACGCACGGAGTGCTTTTGTGGGTTAGCGGTCACAAATCGTCGGTTCTGAACAGGACAAAAAAAGTGTTTTTGAGTTTTTTGGGGCCGGGAGGGGGGGGTCCCTCGGAAGGGGAGGGGGTGGGGGTGGGGGTCGACAGGTTGGGTGGGTCCGGGTCGCCTGTCGGGGGTCGAGGGTGTTGGGTGGTGGACTCCAAGCTCAGGAGGAGTAGAAGGGCCACCAGCAAGGAACGGGTTTGGGTGGTGAACTTCGGGCTTGGGAGGAGTAGGGGGTAGGGGCAGGGCAAGCACGCACGGAGCGTTTTTGTGGGTTAGCGGTCAAATCGTCGTTTCTGAACCCGACAAAAAAAGTATTTTTGAGTTTGTTGGGGCCGGGAGGGGGAATCCCTGGTCGGGGGGTCGGGTGGGGGGGGGGGTTTCCTGGTCCGGGCGGAGGGGGGTGGGGTTTGGGTGGCGGACTTCGGGCTCGGGAGGAGTAGGGAAGGGCAGGGAGCGTTTTTGTGGGTTGGCGGTCAGAAATCGTCGGTTCTGAACCCGACAAAAAAAGTGGTTTTTGAGTTTTTTGGGGTCGGGAGGGGGGGGTCCCTGGTCGGGGGGCGGAAGGGGAGGGGGTGGGGGTGGGGGTCGACAGGTTGGGTGGGTCCGGGTCGCCTGGTCGGGTGGGGGAGAAGAAGGAAAGGGCCACGCGGGGTTGTGGTCCGGGCGGAAGGGGAGGGGGGTGGGGTTTGGGTGGTGGACTTCGGGCTCGGGAGGAGTAGGGGGTAGGGGCAGGGCAAGCACGCACGGAGCGTTTTTGTGGGTTGTCGGTTGGTCGGTTCTGAACTCGACAAAAAAAGTGTTTTTGAGTTTTTTGGGGCCGGGAGGGGGGGGTCCCTGGTGGGGGGGCGGAAGGGGAGGGGGTGGGGGTGGGGGTCGACAGGTCGGGTGGGTCCGGGTCGGATGAGTAGGGGGTGCAAGGGATGGACTTCGGGTTTGGGTGGTGAGCTTGGGGGTAGGGGCAGGGGGGTGGGCAGAAGGGCCACCAGCAAGGAACCGGTTTGGGTGCTGGACTTCGGGCTTGGGAGGAGTAGGGGGTAGGGGCAGGGCAAGCGCGCACGGAGCGTTTTTGTGGGCTAGCGGTGACAAATCGTTTCTGAACCCGACAAAAAAAAGTATTTTTGAGTTTGTTGGGGCCGGGAGGGGGAATCCCTGGTCGGGGGGTCGGGTGGGGGGGGGTCCCCTGGTCCGGGGCGGAAGGGGAGGGGCGTGCGGGCTCGGGAGGAGAAGGGGTAAGGGGCAGGGCAAGCACGCACGGAGCGTTTTTGTGGGTTGGCGGTCAGTTCTGAACCCGACAAAAAAAGTGTTTTTGAGTTTTTTGGGGCCGGGAGGGGGGGGTCCCTGGTCGGGGGGCGGAAGGGGAGGGGGTGGGGGTGGGGGTCGACAGGTCGGGTGGGTCCGGGTCCCCTGTCGGGGGTCGCCTGTCGGGGGTCGAGGGTGTCGGGGGTGCAAGGGATGCACTTCGGGTTTGGGTGGTGGACTCCAAGCTCAGGAGGAGTAGGGGGTAGGGGCAGGGGGGTGGGGGTGCGCAGAAGGGCCACCAGCAAGGAACGGGTTTGGGTGGTGAACTTCGGGCTTGGGAGTAGGGGGTAGGGGCAGGGCAAGCACGCACGGAGCGTTTTTGTGGGTTAGCGGCCACAAATCGTCAGCTGCGAACCCTACAAAAAAAGTGTTTTTGAGTTTGTTGGTCGGGGGGCGGAAGGTCGTCGGGTGGGGGGGGGGGGGGTCCCCTGGTCCGGGGCGGAAGGGGAGGGTTAGCGGTCACAAATCGTCGGTTCTGAACCCGAAAGAAAAGTATTTTGAGTTTGTTGGGGCCGGGGAGAGGAATCCCTGGTCGGGGGTCGGGGGGGGGGGGGGGGGGGTTCCTGGTCCGGGCGGAAGGGGGGGGGGGGGGGGGTTTGGGTGGCGGACTTCGGGCTCGGGAGGAGTAGGGAAGGGCAGGGAGCGTTTTTGTGGGTTGGCGGTCAGAAATCGTCGGTTCTGAACCCGACAAAAAAAGTGGTTTTTGAGTTTTTTGGGGTCGGGAGGGGGGGGGTCCCTGGTCGGGGGGCGGAAGGGGAGGGGGTGGGGTCGACAGGTCGGGTGGGTCCGGGTCACCTGGTCGGGGGGGTGGGGGAGAAGAAGGAAAGGGCCACGGGGGGTGTGGTCCGGGCGGAAGGGGAGGGGGGTGGGGTTTGGGTGGTGGACTTCGGGCTCGGGAGGAGTAGAGGGAGGGCAAGCACGCACGGAGCGTTTTTGTGGGTTGGCGGTCAATTATCGTCACTTCTGAACCCGACAAAAAAAGTGTTTTTGAGTTTTTGGGGCCGGGAGGGGGGGGTCCCTGGTCGGGGGGCGGAAGGGGAGGGGGTGGGGGTGGGGGTCGACAGGTCGGGTGGGTCCGGGTGGCCTGGTTGGGGGGTCGAGGGTGTCCGGGGTGCAAGGGTTTGGGTGGTGGACTCCAAGCAGGAGGAGTAGGGGGTAGGGGCAGGGGGGTGGGGGTGGGCAGAAGGGCCACCAGCAACGAACGGGTTTGGGTGCTGGACTTCGGGCTTGGGAGGAGTAGGGGGGAGGGGCAGGGCAAGCACGCACGGAGCGTTTTTGTGGGTTGGCGGTCAGAAATCGTCATTTCGTAACTCGACAAAAAAAGTGTTTTTGAGTTTTTTGGGGCCGGGAGGGGGAATCCCTGGTCGGGGGGCGGAAGGGGAGGGAGTGGGGGTCCGGGTCCCCTGCTGGGGGGGGGGGAGAAGGGGGGGTGTAGGGGGGTAAGGGTAGGTGGGCAGGGGGTCAGGGCCACCAGCAAGGAACGGGTTTGCAAGCACACACGGAGCGCTTTTGTGGGTTAGCGGTCACAAATCGTCGGTTCTGAACAGGACAAAAAAAGTGTTTTTGAGTTTTTTGGGGCCGGGAGGGGGGGGTCCCTGGTCGGGGGGCGGAGGGGTCGTCAGGTCGGGGGGGGGGGTTAGGGAGAAAAAAGTGTTTTTGGGGGCCGGGAGGGGGGGTCCCGGGTCGGGGGGGGGGGGGGGGGGGGGGGGGGGGGTCGTCAGGACTACCTCCCGTGTAAGGGGCTTCCCGGGCGCTCGACCCCAAAGGCGGGGTCGGCGGATCTGGGGCCATGCTGCCACTTTTTGCATGAGCCAGGGTTTGAGGCTGAGCGAGGGTGCTCATTTCTTAATCCAACGATTTGTTGTGAATGCGAGTAAATCTCTGGCACCTCTGGCCACTAAGCTCACTAAGGTGTGTGTGGACAACAGTTGCCTCTTCGCGCTTCTCATCCTGCAAGTTATGCTTAACTGAATACTCATGCAGCATGTCACATGGAAAGCAAAGGCGGAAAGGGGTGACTGAGGGCCTCAACGAGAGTGTGATCACAGGCCTAGTTAGAGAGCTGCACACGCAAATCCAGGCATGGCGTGGAAGAGCTGCGTGCCACCAAGAAGCTCCTTGGAGCCCAAACAAAACAAGTGCTGAATGGATGTTTTACTGATGTTTTGAGGTTTTGACGGTTGCACGCACAGGCTCGTCATGCTTCGAAATGCACCGCCCAGGTTCTATAAAACCTCGATGTGATCCTTTGCTGCAGTCTTTCTGCCACGTCACTACGGCTGAGACTGAGCATGCTTTGTTTCTGTCATCCGTCCGAGGCAAGTTTCATTTGATGCGCCAGTGTCGCATGGGGGCTTCTTGCTAGACCCTCAGTGTGTTGACTGACGAAGCTCTGGCAGTGTCACGGCTCCCGTGAATTCGTGGACTCGTGACACAGCGTGAAACTGCCCCCCCCCCCCCTTCTTCCTCCAAGCGCATTGAGTGAGATCCTGCTCGAAATGTGCAAACCCTTCGGTGACCACTCCGAGGCCGACACGCTCATGATGAGTCGGAGCTGCGCATGGATCTCCAAGGTCAGATTCAGGACTGTCAGGGGGAGATGCATTCCGGTAAGGCAATGTAAGGCACATAACAGGCAATCGGCAAGTTGCAAGACAGAGGTGCGCTGGATTGTATGGCTCCCACTGCAAAGAGGATCAGTTGCTATCATCGTTCTATGATGGGGGCGAGTTTGTATGCAGGCGAAAGGGTCTCTTCATGCCTTGCTTGCATCAGCAATGTGAGCAATCCTCTCTCGGGTTCAATTTGTCACGGTGCTCTGCTTGTCCTTGTTCTACGAATGTGTTTTACAAGAGCTGCTGGTGGAAGTGCTTATTTGCTTGAAGATGCTGCAAGGCAAACCTCGTCTTCGTCTGGTCCGCTTGAGGCTGTTACATACACTCGAATGCCGGTGATAGAGCAGGTGGGGACAAGCTTGGAATGTTGAGTGATCTTGCTTGTTGCATGACCGGCATGACCTCTGTTCACAGCCCTCAGGATGCCGCAGCAGGATGGCCATCATGGCTGGACCTGCCCGCTGGCTCGCAAAGGCCCTCCTGTGTGTCATCCTGGTTTGTTGACGCAATGCCCGCCCGCCCTGATGCAAGGCCCACTTTCTCAATGCTTCCTTGGCACAGTGAGGCCGACCAGTTGCTTGGCGTAAGGATGCATAAGGTGAGTCGGCTTCTATTGCAGTTGCCATAATTGAATAATATCAGATGTGCCCGTTTTTCTTTCAAATCAGTCTGCTGCATCATTTTCATCCGTCGTCCGCAGCTCATTGCTGCAACTTTATTTCAACTAAATGATTCGTAGATAGCGTTCAAGTTACGCCGATTATGGAAAGTCCCAAAACAAAGGAAGCATAGTGTGGTGTAGTTCGGGACATGTTCCGTGCATGCGCCTCTGAGGTAGCAATTGCTTTGAGCTGAGTGCTGAGCACTTCCTTCTTGCTTTGGATTCGGGTGCTTTACGCCGCCAAGCCAAGGATGCGACATCAAGGTATCATGCCCTTGCGATCATCATGGCCAAAGGCGCACATGTTGAATGAGCTGCGGAGCTGCACTTTCGTCACGTTCAAGACGATGTCCTGATCAGTAGAGCCCGTTGTCACCGATACATTGCTCTTGCACATGCCTGCTCGCTAGGCTGAGGAGAAATTGCCCAAATCTGAATAAGAATCCGTGTCTGATCGGCCCAGGTTCGTGCAAACCACGGACGACACTCCTGGACTACTAAGAGGTTCTGTGATGGACATCGCCATCAGCCTTTGAGGCGAACGCGAACGCATAGCAAACCGAGTCAATAAATTGCCACCCCTGCCATCGTGTGGCAGGTTCTTTGCTGATAGCTGCGGTGGAGAGAGCTACTGATGCCAAAGACACCTGACTGAGTTGCCATTTGGCGACCGAAGGCTACAGCAGAGATGTTTCTTTTAGAAAATGTTGTAATATTCTGACATGCAAGACTTAGCAAAGCATGGCATTCGCCGGGCACAGGCAAGCCTCCTCCCGGTTGTTTCTTCGCAGTTCGCAGCAGCATCATCCAATGTCGTCTACACACGCCCGAAATTGAAGCACGATGCCAGTATATGCCAGTCCTCCCAGCCGAAATCGCACAGTATTCCCCAAACTCCGTTCCGGTGGCGACACTTGCGACAAGAGGGAGGTGTTGGTTATGAGGGGCTATGATTGAGGGGAACTCAGTGACCAAGGAGAAGTGACTAGGATCCGGGATGAGCCTTACTGCCTTCTAATTGGGACATATTGGGACGTCATCTAGATGATTATCCCTGTGCACCGCTGCTCGGAAGTTCGAGCCTGACCACAACACCCCGCAACCGAATCAATCCCTCAACCCGAATGCGGAGTGATTTCAAGTCACAACGACCTTATGATACTTCGCACTTCTGCCCTTCATAGGGTGCTTGAGCCAAAGATGTCAATCGTCGACGTGTGTGTGTGTGTGTGTCATTCTTGTGAAGGGGTCATGCGGGGACATGTCGAGCTAGGAGCCGCAGGGGAATCTCGAAATGGTCTGCGGATTTACATCGCATATTGTATGCATCTTCAGTTGATATGCCTAGCTGAGCTGGGCTTCGTCCCAGCCCTGCATCTCTGCTGGAAGTCTCCATGGAACAGTCGCGTTTGCCATAAGGTGATGATGGATGCCATGTGATTATGACTGGGACAAAGTTTGCAATGCTAGTACGGGGCCTTGGGAAACCGCACTGTTCATCCAATGGTCATACCGACCATCTGCGTCGGAGTGCCGAAGCCTGCAAGTAACTATGCATATAGGTGTATCAACCGTCTATTCTATGGTCGGCTGGCCCAGATACACAGTCGCCTTGCAAGTGGAACGTGGCAGTTGCGGTCCTTTGCTGTGGCACGCTTACATGTCTACTCACGAAACAAGACTCCTATTTTTCTGGTGATGATGTAGACTTTAAACGCTGTGCGTTCGCGCTATCCGCACTCAAGGATTTAAGGGCCGATTGGATGTCGACTGTAGGCTCTGTCTGGCACCGTGCCTGAGTTTCGTCCACCTCTGGGTCGTAGCATTCCATAGAATGTCATAGGTGCGGCAGCTCGTTCCTGAGTTTGCAGCACTGTGGACAGCTTGTTGCCTTAAGCCTCAGCTGCCCCCTCTGAGCGGCAGACGCTGCAGAGCACACTGAGCTGTCGGCAACTTGCAGGCACGGTAGATTTTGACATATGTTTCCGGTGTTAAAGCGTTTTTCAATGACCTCCCTGGGTCCGCCAATTTGTCGCTGGTCCTTTCGAGGTTGATCTGTTCCTTGTTGCTGTAGGGGCAATAGAACGCCGACGGGCATAATGGTCCAACTTCGCATCGACAATTGCGGTGTGAAGTTGAAATGCCGGCCGGAAGTCTTGTCAACAAGCAGTCACTTGAAGTCTGGCAAGCTCACCCCTCATGCACGTCTTCCGCAAGTAACTATGTGTAGAAGACTGGTATATGCCCAACAGACACATCCGGGGGGTGAGTGTGTTGCTGTCGCGGCCCGATCCTCGCTCAGGAGCCGTGCTGTTTCATTCGATTGAGAGATTGTCACATAGTTTGTCAAACCTCTTTCGCGGCCACGCCTGGTGTTTTCCATCGTCTGTTTGCCTTAAGTTGACTTGGTGGACTCGCGACCTGTGGTTTGGCAATCAGAGGAACCGTGAGCTGAGCTGCAGTCCACAGTGCTGCAAGTCGCAGCAATTCCCGCATATTTCCCGCTGTGGAGAAGCTTCCTCCTGGCTCCTTTAAAGCTGATGCAAAGGGCTTTGACCAGAATGCGAACAAGGTGTGCCAAGATTTCTGCATCTCTGTGGACATCTCTGGCCTAAGTAACGACGAAATCACACCAAAGTATCAGTCAGACCATGGTTTCAACGGCAAGACGACGATTGGGGTTGACGTTGCAACATCAGACATGTATTCAAGGGTTCAAGCTTAGTGACATCAAGCAGGCTTGCGCATATGAAAGCTTGTCATCTGTTTGCCTGGAGAAACCAGACAAGACCCCTTTGTGATGTGGTTTGTCTGCTCGTCAGGTCCTTACCCTGCTTGCATCATGACTGCCAGCGTTGAAGTAGCATGTTGCGTGTGCAGGAAAAGCCAGAAGTTGCACAATTTCACAAACAACCTTACGCTTCAACAGGAGGCAAGCGGTCTCTTTCCCTGCTGTGTATTTGTTCAAGTTATGCTGCTGGGCATGAGCCAGATTTGTGCAACCGAATCTGGCGCCGAAGGCTCTTTCGACAGTAACGGCGGATCACTATGAGTATTTCACTCACCTCAACCAGGCTGGACCGAGTATTGGATGGAACATGAATGCAGCCCAATATCGCCTTACCTGCATGAACACCAGGTCAAATAACACGGTCAAGCCGGGAAGAAAAAAGCAAGCGGAGCACAATTGCACGCTCCCAAACCTGCGCGGCCCACGGTTCATAATTTGTGTCGCTCGTCACGCGGCGCCCTCCCACGGTATCTGATGGAGCCCGTGGCCTGCTGGAACCACGTAGCCATCCGGAGCGATTGATTTTTGGGTTTGGGTTGGTGGTTTAGACTAACTGACGAAACAAGTATTTGTGAAGCGCATACCGAAAGCGATGCGGACCCCCTCGTTCTTTTGACTGCGCGCTCGAGTGTGGGCGGGTGTCTCGGTGCCCGTCCCAGGGGATGCTTAGCTAGTGGATTTCTGATCCAGAAAAATCGTGTTCCATGAGCCCCATGCATGTATTCAGTTTTTGACTTGGATACTTTTAGTCCGAAATCCAGAATGTCGAACGGACATCTCTTCCCACCGGGAAGCGCTTGTTGAGTGCTTCTTCTTCTTCTTCTTCTTGTTCTCTACCCTCGGTGTGGGGTTGTTAAATTTAGATTCAGCTCTTCTCCTCGCCCGGTCTACTCCTGGCCTAACCCCAGGGTGCCCAACCCCAGAGTGTCCCTGGAGTGTCTGAGAGTGTTGCTGGATTGCCCAACCTCAGAGTGTTTCTGGAGTGCCCAACACCCTAGTGTCCCTGGAGTGCCCAGCCCCAGAGTGTCCCTGCGGTGCCCAATCCCAAAGTGTCCCTGGAGTGCCCAACCCCAGAGTGTCCCTGGAGTGGCCAACCCCAGAGTATCCCTGGAGTGCCCAATCCCAGACTGTCCCTGGAGTGCCCAGCACCAGAGTATCTCTAGCCAGAGAGGATGGGGTAGTTGAAGTAAAATACTTCTTCTTCTTCTTCTTCCACTTCTCACGGCCTTTTTGCGCGCGTGAACGCCTTGCTCAGTGTCGCTTGTTTTTCTTATCTTTTGTCCGCGCCTCTTGGGGCTTCCTTTCCTGCGGCCTTTCTGCTTTTTGGGAGGCCTTTTGGATTGTACTTGTGCGACAAAGGCGGTCACTCGGCCACTGTGCACGTTCCAAGGAATTAGGTTTTTCTTTCGGATGTGTCTTAAAGCATGGGAACGGGACACCCTTGACAGTGCCCATCCAACGAAGAGGCTGTCAAGTGGTGCTGATGGGAGAAGGGACACCTTCTCCTGTACCTGCAGTAACTATCCAACTAGCTCCTTGGTGGTGTAAATGGGTGTGTGTGTGTGTGTGTGTGTGTGCGCACGCAGGTGTGCGCGCATATGGCTATAAGTTCTGACCTTGTAATGACAGGTGAAGTTCAGAGATGGAACGTGCAGTTGTTAAAATAGATTGACGGTCAGCAGTTTGTGCGTGCACACATGCTGCGCATATCTGGGTACTTGTAGATGTGTGCGGAGGCCATGTCGAGATGTGTCGAGACATTCCAGGAGGTCGCAGCGACATGTGGTAGGTTCTGATTCCATGGCCCATGGCCCATAGCGTATCTGAGACACAGGACTGCTCAGACATGCGGCGAACGTCTGGAAATACTGTATGCTTGGTCCGCCAGCCAGGTGAGGAGGCCGAGCACAAAAAAGTATTGGTCTCAGATGTCTCTGTGCTCGGTTAGCCTGGCGGAGTTTTGTTGATCGACTCCCTCACCATCAAAGTCAGATGAGTGGTGTCAATCGACAGGGGACATGTGCCTCATGATCCATCGCGCTTGTCGGCTGCTGTCGATGCTTAAGGGAAATGCTGCCAGCACCAAGCATACAAGTATCTTAAGGCGTAGGGGAATGCAGCGCGAGGCTGCATGCCATCTTGAGATTTGCCATCGTCGAAGCATATAGTAAGGAGAGTTGGCACTAATTCCTTGCCGAGCGTATAGATCCTGCGCCGAGGTATTGTGTTCTCATCGGTGACAACGAGGTTTCCCGTTTCGCAGTACTGGTAATTGGTCCATCTCTTCGTTCTTGTCCCATATCATCATATCACGGGTGTCTAAGCTGTCCATAGCTGTCCACTAGATCCCATTGTTGTGACCCTTGCCTTTGGAAGTGCTGGTACGACTGCAGGCCATGTGCCAAAAGCCTCAAGCGCAGCGAGCCTTGCTCTTGGATATGCCGAAGCCCGTATATCTCACAGCGCAACCGTGTTTGTACGCCCAGGTGGACGACTTCTGCAGTTTACCGCAGAACAAGGACCTTTGTCCACCTGAACTAGTCGATGCGGAAGCCTCAACACTGCGTCCTCTCACACTGCCTGAACCTGAACCGTGCACACGTAGCTGGCGTAGCGGCTTAGTTGCCCGCTGCAAAAGGTTGGAGCTCCAGTTGAGTACGCTTACGAGTTCGAGAGTTGCAAAGACTTTGTGCCTTCGCCTTAGTGCAGCTTCTTCTGGTGGAAGGAGCTCTGCATGCAAAGTATGCAAGATTTGCTCTTAAGGACCACCGATTTCGGGGACATCAAGCTCATCATGATGTTCACAGTGTCGCAGCTTTGCTGTACTGAGACTATTGAAGCCAGCACGGGCTCTCTCCCACCTTTTGCAGCTTGCTTTAATTTTAAACCGACCAAGCGCATTGGGAAACCCGGAAATGCCGCCCCTACCACCAGCACTGCACCTACTACAACAACCTGTCGTACCCCGTGCTTCCCTGCTCCCTCCCTCCAATTGGCCTCCTACTGCAATTGTAGACGCTGCGCGTCGACCGCCTCAACCCGGAAATCTAGAAAGTTGCAGGTTGTGTCAGGGGTCGGTGCACAGGGGCTTTTGGGCTGAGGGCTTAGGGTAGAGCTTCAGGGGTTTGGTCCAGGTGCTGGGGCCTTGGGGCGTCCACCAGCATCCTACTGGTAGGTGTGATTCAAGAAACACGGGTGAAAAACTGAAAACAGACAAAGACAGGATGCCCGTTCCCTGACCGAAACGCCTATTTCCCAGCACCTGAGGGGTTCTCCATTCGAGAAGCCTCCAAAGTAGCGAAATGCCGAAATGGCAGGTGGGGGGGGGGGGGGAGTTGAAGGAAACAGGGAGTCCTCGTTTGAACCTCTGACGCCCACGGCATTCCACGGCTGTGGCCGAGACGAATGTTCGAATCATTTGTGGTGCTTTGTTTTCGTCATGCGTGATGTGTAATTTTCGAATCATTTGTGGTACTTTGTGGTTGTGATGCGCGATGTGTGTTGTTAAATCAGGGCAGGATACCAGCATGGTACGCTTTGGAGGGGTGAGATGCGTCAAGGCATGTCGGGTGGTGGAGTTTGGGGTGGGCCAGATTACCAGTCTAGGCGGTATGTCAGGCAGGGTCGGGCTTTAGATGTGGTTGCTTCATGGCCTCAGGTCCAAAGAAGACGAGCAGATGCGACTTAGGCCCAACATCTTGGATCTTGTATCGTGGCACTGGTGACTGGTGCATTTGATCGCGCAAGGGCCAACCTCAGTTTCCTGACTCAGGAATCCTACATTTCGCAACTTTGTCCAGAACACGACTGACTGCCCACGCCTCTGTGAAGTCTTCTTCACAGTAGGTAATTTTAACGCTACGCGACCCGCCTCGGCCTGGCCCAGCGCATCCGCGTGAGCATGGTGATTCCGCAGCGCCCAAGTCGCTAGACCCCGAGCAATAAGGGTTGGGTTTAGGGTTTAGGGTTCCGGGTTTATGGTTTGGGGTTTAGGGTTGAGGGTTAGGTTAGGGTTGAGGGCTTAGGGCTCAAGGTTCACGGTGGGTTTTTTTTGTGTTTAGGGCTCAAGGTTCTCGGTTCAAGGTTGAGGGTTGAGACGGTTCGGCTTGGACTGATCGTAAAGTCGAGGGGTAGGGGGGGGTTGGGGGGGGGTGAGGGTTGGGGTTTAGGGTTTAGGGTTTAGGGTTTAGGGTTTAGGGGTTTGGATTAAGGTTCAAGCTTAGACTCTTCGGCTCGTGTCACTTAATGCATCTCCGGCCGTGCTCACTCACACCAGGTGAGCATCGGGCCCACCTAGCGGGGGGGGTAGAGTGGGGCGGGGTGGGTAGGGGGGGGTAGGGGGGGGAGGGGCTGGGACGGGCTTCAACTGCCTCTGGTCCTGGCGAACCGTCTGCTTGCGGACCCCGGTTTCCTCGGGGGGGGTACCATTTGAGGCAAAAAAGGGGTCCGAAAATTGGCTTTGGGTGTGCGGGGGTGCCTGTTCTCACAACCTATACACCTCCGGCCCCGGCAGATTTGTGTTGTTAGAGATGATCTGAAAGCTGTGAGAGCTTAGATTGGCTGAGCATCAGCTTTCGAGGCGAAATAGAGCCGGTCTCGCATGTCGAGACCAAGGCCCGGCGCAGCTGTCTTGCGGGGTTACGAAGTAGGATGTTGGCGTGCCGTGCCCTGCAAGATGCACGGCCAGAGATTTGCTCGTTGTTGATTCATGTATTGCCACAAAAACTCAAATGTGAGTGCAGTCATAGGTTCATGCAGTTTCACGTTTCACGCATCAGGTGTAAGGGTTGGAGTACGTGGGTTGGGGCAGGGCCAAACGAGGGGCACTCTCTTCCAATTACTGGACAGTGCTGAGTGATACGTGTGGCCCGCAGAATGGCTATGACACACCGGTCGTGGAGTATGTTCCCAAGGACGGCTGCAGAAGTGTGAATGGTGGAAAGCCGTGGTGGGCATAACATGAGTGCACAACTGCGGCGGTGCCTCTGCTAGGATGAGACCTGCGTGCGCTTCATTCTGGGACATGGCCTCCAAGACGTGTTGGAGAAGTCTGTGTCTAAGCAAGGAGACATCTTTGGCATTCTTGTTCCGAGCCAACTCAGCTCTGATTCTCCTTGAGAACACGAAAGGGTCTGAATTTTCAGAAGGAGCTGGGAGGGGGGCCAATTCATGTTAAAGGTGACGGACCTTTCGGCAACGCCCCGAAAAACTCACCGTCGTTCTTGATTACGCCGGCAAGCTTATCTTTAAAGGGACAATGTACAAGAATTGGCTTGACAGCAGCCATGATGCATGTGCTGAAACCTTTGCGTCGAACGAGACGCGTTCACCGCCCAGGTCACAGTCCATTGTGAAACTCCTGCAAGCAACAAGGAACGACTTCGCGGTCTGGTGCTCAACGAGCGAAAGCCAAGCCCACCGTCACCAAGAAGGAAACGTAGAAGTAAGTCCAGCAGTCAAGTCGCATCCCGTCAACTGAGGCGCCAAACGCACAAAAGGACATGCGTGAGCGCCCAAGACAGACTTCGGTTCCAGCTAAGACAGGTTGAACGAGCATGATATTTGACTATAGCTATACTTCGTACCTGTATATACTCCATTTATCTGTCTGTCTGTCTATCTTTGTATCCATATACATACATAGAGACGGCATGCTTATGTATAGTTATTTTTAAGCGTGTCGTGTATATATATATATATATATATGTGTACGTGTATCTTTATATGTAAAAATTACCGTCGTAGGCTTGGTCTCTGCATGCAAAAGCTGTGTATTTCACGCAGGTTTGTGCAGTTATTGTTTGTGCAGAGCGTGCCGGTGTAAGCTTAAAACCCTCTGTGAGAACGCACGGTGCACGATGGCTCCATACTCCATGAGATTTCACTAGCGGCCGCCATTCCACTGGGACCACGGTGCCGTGAAGTCTGAGTTGCTCAGCAAGGTCGCTGTGGTGGCCGTGTGGCCGCACGGTCCATCGACCGCCGCCGTCGAGCCCATATGTGTCTCGAGCCTAGGCCCGTGCCGCAGCGGCAGCATGAGGACCACTTCCTTCTCGACCCATCCAGTGAGACCTGATCCGGCCAAGTCCCCCCATTGCGCTTCGGAGACTGGGATTCATCTTATCGCTAGTCTGTGGATCGATAGCAGAGGCGCCAGCCTGGCAGCAACATTCGGTTTCCTGGGGCTGGTCAGTGTACGTTTGGTGCCGAACTGGTGGTCTTGGGCGCAACGTCTGGATTGCTCATCGCATCATCTCTTTGCCAAGCACCTCCTAATGTTCCCGCACTCGTGACAAGTCCTGGTTCCGGTTTTTGTGCTTGGTTTCATTCCGTTGCCTTGCGCCGCCCTCAGAGTGCTCCGGCGGGCACCTTTTGACTGTGGCTTCCCGCGATGGCTCTTCACAGCTCGAGTGTCAGTTGCTGTGCTGCTTGTTGTGTTATGTTGCCGTGGACCAGGCAAGTGTGCTGCTTTCACTCTACAAGTAGTTCATATCTTCTTGTGGCATGTGTGCTGGGGAGGCTGCAGGAGGATGTATGCCGTCGATTCCAGTACATTCCAGTACTAGATTTGTGCTGGAATTCAATATAAATGCAGCCCGGCTCCAGTTCCTTTTTCTATTGTCAGGAGCTTACGGATGACACGGGCGTTCGAAAGCTCACCGTCTTTATTCAATAGGCGAACGCAGGCACGATATGACAGGCACAAATTAAAGAGGTTTTCGCTGCATCTTTTCCATCACTCATTTCGTACATCCAGACCATCCCAATAATCGGTTTTCGAGAGCTTACTAACCGACCGGTTTGGTTCAGCGGCGTCGGACGACCACCCTGCTGCTTCGGAACTGACCCGGTTGTGCTTGCCGCGCGCTACAGCGGGGTGTGTCTAGCATTCGTAGCCCAAATCTCAAGTTCGGTTCAACAGACTCCGCCTTCGAGGATATGCATCCTTTTTGTTGCTACCGCTGATCCTGGTTGCCTACTTGGGCGCGCCGTGGACCCCAGGGTTGTTTGACTTGCCAGGTGCAAGAAGACAATGGAGGGGTTGTTTGCCCGTCACTTTCCCAAGGTCGGCCATCGCTCGCTGGTATGCGACATTCCAGCACAAGGCAGCAAGGTGCTCGGAGTGCAACTGTCAACATCATGTGAAGGAGATGAGGATGCCATGACACCTCTCGGAACACATAGTCTGTACATCAACCAGAGCTTTCTCTCTTATGCCAGAACTCTTTGAGGCTCGTGTCATGGGCAAAAAGAAAAAGATGCATCGCCGTCCTGTGTTCGCTCGTTGGCGATCGTGGGTGGCAGCGACCTTTCCACTTGCTGGTCTTTTCATTGTCTCACCAACCAGGATAAAAGTCACAAAGACTCTGGTGGAGAAGCCTGCGAGAAGAGCTTCAAGCGTGGACCGCTTTGCTGAGCCCTCACAGAAATCATCAGTAACCCTGCTGGGAGTGTCAGCGAACATGGGCCTGGGTAATGTAGATTCAATGTAGATGTATAGTAAGCAGATGTGAAGTGTTTCAAGGCGGCTCAGCTCACGGAGGTGGAGTTGGCAGAGGTGTGACCGGTTTACGGAGCTTAAGCAGCCTCAGAACAGCACAGAACAGCAAATGTAAAAGAACAGGCAGTTGAACACGCAGAGAAAGGGCAGAACATCAGCAGAGCTTCATCATCCTGGCAGGTCTCCAACTTGAGGCCTTTGATCAAGCTCGGTGCTCCCATGACAGTGCGAGCTCGCCTAAAGGGCGGCTGCTTGCGTGGCCACCTCAGTAGGCCCATTGTAGGCTCTCTGCTGTGGCACCTCAGCCCCAAAAGGCCCCGGGCCCCAGTGCTTCAGGTCAAAACCTGCAGCAGGGTGCCGGAGCCTTGGGGTAACAGGAAATCTTCCGTTAAATGTCACCCTGGTCACCCTTGCATCCTGTCAGGTGGCAGACGGCCATGGGACTCCCTTCGACCCAAATGCGTTGGGCGCCCGTATTCCATAGTAAAGTGTTACTAAAGCATAAGAAGTTTTAGGATGAGATCTGTACACAAGGCGGTGGGGGAGGGGATGTGAACTCACATCGCTCTGTGAAAATTCACATCGATCGGCGCCCACAATGGGGTCCAGCACGATTAAGTGTCCACAAAGGGGTCTTGTGCGTCGAGGGGTTGTCTGGGATGACTGGAATGGACCCAAGCTGCGGTTTCCATCAGCGCCCGTATTGGGTCTTGCATTGGGGAGGAGGGGCAGTCTCATCGCAAGACAACTTGCTGCCTTTCGTAGGAGCAGGAACTCGTACTGCTTTGAGGTATTGGACATTCGAGCCTACAACAGGGTGCGAAGAGGGCGCTGACATGATGATGGAGGCCAGCAGAGCATCACAGGGTGTAGCAGCCGATGACGCTTGGCGCATGTGCTTTTTGCCACATGCGCTTTCGTCTTCATCTCGAGAGGCCAAGCAAACCGTCCACATCAAGAATTTTAAAGGGGATCTGCTGTGTCTTCGCCTGAGAACCCTCTAAGTGCGAACTGTCTGAAGGCGAGCCATGCTGATGTGTTTTTGAAGCCCAGGCATCAGCGACGATGGTGAGACACACTTCTTGCCTCCAGCAGAGGCTGTTGTGCAGAACCCCCCCCCCCCCTCCCCCCCGATTGTAGTCTCTTCAGGGTCCTACAACTATTTTCCTGAGTAAGCATGTAGCAGGCAGCAGCAGGGACTTGCAGAAGAGCTGCAGAGTTCATTGTCTCTTCCATGTCTGGTGCCGAGGACCCAGTGCAGATTAAGTTGGAGCTTGATGATCGGATAACACAATTCAACATTCAATTCCATGTTGTAACATGTTGTCAGGAGAGCCCGGCAAGATTGGGAGAGAATGTGCGGATCATGTCCGCGGATCAGACACGGACCGTGCAGCATTTGCTATAGGAATTTCACTTGTCAACCTGTTATTGGATGGGGCAAGTTCTGATTCTGACCTCATGCCAGATGCACTCGGTGCATGTGCTCAGGTCCGCAGCAACTCAGAAGTACTTGCGTGTCAAGAAGGAAGGTGGCTGTGGTGGGCTTAGATTCTTAGATCAGTGTAGTCACAAAGAGATTGTTGACGCAGTTACAGTATACATATGAGAGAGAATCCTGCCATTACCTAGAATAGGCCAAAAGGCGTTGAGTTCAAAGGCAGCTCTGCTGGAGCAGGGTTCCCTGCCTCATCATGCCAAGTGCCCCACAAGATTCAAACAAAGGTGACGCAAACGGCTCCGCGTCTGAGACGGACTCTTGCATAGTGCTTCTTGAGTGGACGAGACGCCAGGTCTTCTGTCTTCGGACTGAAATGAATTGGTACCTACGTAGTTGGGCCATAAATTACAGCCACGACGTGCCAGTGACTTGAATGTTCAGCGTTCGCGTGCAGAGGAAGCCTTGCAACAAGCACAACATTCATATCTCATGACCTGTGGCAGCAGGAGACCCAGTTCGTCATTGATCAAGGTGGCCAGGCAGCTGCGGCAGGCGAAGGGGAAATTTCTTGTTCATCCAGTTCAGCTCAAACTCCAGTGCGAGCAAAGGAGGAACGAAGTTATTCACAGCAAGAAAGTGCAGCATGCCAGAAGGTCTGCAAAACCGTCCAAGTGATAAACAAAGGTCATAAAGGTCCAACAATGCAAGGTCGGCAACCGGACAGGCATCTGAAGGTGGCTCTGTCAGCTTCTCTGGCGCCAGAGGTTCATTTGATGCCCAAAGCACCGCGAAGTTTTGCAAAAACTACCCCAGAAGTCGCACACAGTCACCTGTCAACTGGCATGAAACACTTGAAAGTCTTCTCCTTGGACGCAGCGAGTCGCACCCGGACAGCGCTTGGATTCACTAGCTGCTGTGCATTCAGAGACCGCGACCGGTCATGCCGATAGCCCTGGTAAGGGCATGGCCAGATGGTAGGCCTGCCCCTGACAGCTGTGCGCCACCGAAGGAAGGCCCGCCCTGCCTACAGGTGGAGGCCCGCCGAAGGGCATGTCGCCCCAATTCTCCCCAACTCCATCACCCAATGGTCCTTCAACCTGGCTCGGCTGGAACTCTGCCGGTCTGCTACCATGCGGGTTCTTGACAGCGGCGATGCCGGGCTTGGACCCAAGTGATCGCGCATCTCCAGGATGATCTGGATAGTTTGCTTCAGTCTGAACTCTACACTCGTAGGCTTTTGTACGGATGCAGAACTCCCTCTTGATGGCTGCAGATTGTTTTGCAGGAGCTTTGCATGCCAGCAAGCCCCTCTTTGCAAAAGCTAACGCTTCTTGTCGTGCATGGGAAAGCCAGAAGTCTGAAATGTCCACCACAGAGGCTGTTACTTTGGCTATGCCCAGCGAGACTCTGTGGCTGATGCTGATACGACAGTGACACACAATTGGCATTGCTCTGCCATGTGGCCAAGAAGAGACCGGCAAGCACGCCGAGAAACGACTTCCGAGGGCCAGAACTGCACCACCTCCACATCACCCACACCCACACACCCGCACCCACACACGCCCACACTCCCACACTCCCAAACATCCACACACTGCTGGTTCGCAACTGCATGAAGTACTGCCACTGCCTCCCTGGAGGAACTCAGATGTGTCAAGTGCTGGCGGAAAACTCCTTACAAACAACATCTTGCGTGTACGACACTTCGTGCCCGAAACACGAGAACAACAGTAGTTAAGGGCAGTTTTAGGGCGGGCGTATTTGCCGAATCTTGCAGGTACGCGATTTGGGCATAACCCTCAACTGTTCATTCAGACATGTAAGGACAGCAGGAGTTTTGGCTGCACAGACGCAAGCTGCAGAGCTGCCCTGGCCCAAGAGCAAATGAAGAAAGCTAAGCAAAGCACCAACTCAGCTGCTTCACCTGAAACAAGTGGGTCTACCTGAAGCACTAGCTCACAAGGCCTGGCAACGCCGGTAAGCAACAGAGACGCAAGTCTGACATGATCAACGAGGTGTGCCTTGGCCTAGCCCACCAAACCCCAAGGCAAACACCCCCCCAGCTGACCAGCCGCTCAAAGAGGTCTTTGTTAGCATGGCCACCCACCCATGCACTAACACACATGCACGCACGCACTGTGCTTCGAGGGCTTTGTAGCACCGTATTCAGTGAAGCCTGTGTGTCCACCACTCAGGGCAGGGCCCGAAATTTGACCAGATCGGCGACATTCAGTGACGATGAGAGCATGCATGTACGCACGCATGGACGCACGCGTGCACGCACAAAAGCATACCAGCATAGACAGAGACACTTTCTTTAGTTTAGGTGTACGTAGGCGGAAGTGGGCAAGTCGGTTGCAGTGCTACGGCTACGGCGATTGGCAGCTTCAGCCCTGGTTCATTCGGAGCTAGCAGCTGTCATTCATTCATGGCCCCGATCTAGCTCAACGTTCGCTGTTCCTGTCGTAATGCTCATTGGCAGGCTAAAGTTACATCAAACAAAAGTCTTGAGACAATATCCCCAAGAATGCAGCAGATGCAACAACATCCAAAAAGGATGTGCAATGTTGCTTCTTGCCAGAAATCGCAGGGTCCATCTGGTAATTCTCGTCCCGCGCATGTATTGTTGGTGTGTGTGTGTGTGTGTCTCTGTGCGTGTGGGTGTGTGTGTGTGTGTGTGTCTCTGTGTGTGTGTGTGTGTCTCTGTGTGTGTGTGTGTCTCTCTCTCTGTCTGTCTCTGTGTGTGTGTGTGTGTGTCTGTGTCTCTGTGTCTCTGTGTCTCTGTGTCTCTGTGTCTCTGTGTCTCTGTGTCTCTGTGTCTCTGTGTCTCTGTGTCTCTGTGTCTCTGTGTCTGTGTGTCTGTGTGTCTCTGTGTGTCTGTGTGTCTGTGTGTCTGTGTGTCTGTGTGTCTGTGTGTCTGTGTGTCTGTGTGTCTGTGTGTCTGTGTGTCTGTGTGTCTGTGTGTCTGTGTGTCTGTGTGTCTGTGTGTCTGTGTGTCTGTGTGTCTGTGTGTCTGTGTGTCTGTGTGTCTGTGTGTCTCTCTCTCTGTCTGTGTGTCTGTGTGTCTGTGTGTCTGTGTGTCTGTGTGTCTGTGTGTCTGTGTGTCTGTGTGTCTGTGTGTCTGTGTGTCTGTGTGTCTGTGTGTCTGTGTCTCTGTGTCTCTCTCTCTGTCTGTCTGTGTGTCTGTGTGTCTGTGTGTGTGTCTGTGTCTCTGTGTCTCTGTGTCTCTGTGTCTCTGTGTCTCTGTGTCTCTGTGTCTCTGTGTGTCTGTGTGTGAACAGGCGGAATCTTCACATTCAGCTGGGACCTCAGGTCCTCAAGTGCCGAGCTGTGTCTTCCCAGGGATCCCATGACGTGAAACAAAGGATCAGAGCAAACCACGGATGCAGTTCTACACGGCAACCCGAATGGGTCAGCACAGGTGCCCCTCCACAGTGGGACTGCTTCAACTGGCTGTTGTACCTGAAAAGCGTACAGTATTTTGACGAGCGATCTTGCCAACAGTCTCCAGCCGTGCATCTCCCTGCTTTGACGCGTGGCTCAAATGTCCCATGCAGCTTGTGTAATTCGAGTAGATTTGCATGGTCTCAAGTGGCTTGCATATATGCAAGCTGTGAGAACTGCTGCTTGTTGGCAGGTTTGAGCTGGCAGGGTGAGGGTCCTGGCTTGTATTGTCTAACGTTGGCGACGGCTGGCATCCGCAGGGCTGCCCCCTGCCCCCCCAGTCCTCTTGTTCTCAGGTTCTCTGGGTCCCCTGGTCCTCTGCTCCCCTGCTCCTCCAGCCCCCCTGGTCCTATGCTCTCGCTGTTTTCATTCTTGTCCGTGTTCGTAACCTTTACTTTGATGGTGCCGACGGTGATGCTGATGGTGATGGTGCTGCCGCTGAAGACGAAGATGACGAAGATGATGGAAATGAGGAAGAACAGTATGGTTTTAATTTTCTTGCTTGTCACCGTGCTTAAAATAAATTTTGGATGACGACGAATAGCATGCTAATACCCATGTTGCAATTGGTGTCATGATATCGGTTCCAAGCACCGAAACATTCTGTTTAGTTCTCACTGAAGTCAAACCAGCTCACCAGCTTCAGAAGCGCTGTCCCAAAGCTGAAGCAATCCCCTGACCTCGTCATATGCAGACACCGGCAAAGATTTTGGGAGTGCGATCTCGCAATGATCTGTGAAGCATGCGCCTGCGAACTTTTGCACTTGGAGAACCGGAGCTGCTCGAGCAGGGAGAGCAAAGACCAAAAGGGATCCATGGCGGACCGTAGGCGCGTTCGGAGGTTCACAGGGGTTCTGTGGGGTGTCCCTGTCCACAGGAGTGCCCCTACGAATTAGGCATCTTTGCTCGAGGAGGTGGGTTGTTTTTTCGCCTTGAGGCCTCGGCGGGTATGTTGGACTTCGAGCCTGTGAATGACAAAGAACTCCACCCGGGAAGGTAAGCCAGGACGCCGAAAGTTGATGTCCGGAGATGGAAACACGATTCCATGCTCTCGAAACATGACAATGCGAAACGGTTTCATTGCATCTCATGATGACAACTTATTCGTGAGTCCGTCCGTCCGACCGACTCGTCCGACCTGTCCGTCCGACCCGTCTATTCAGTTTAGTTATTCGTCCGTCCGATGTCCTAGCATCCGTCCCTCCTTTCATCCCTCCGTACTTTCAAGTGTCCATCTTTCCGTCCGTCCGGCGGACCGCAATTAAGGTCACCTTCGCCGTTTTGCTGACTTTTGTTGAGCTTCGTGGCCAAAATTTGCTGGATGCGGCGTCAGCAGACGAGAGTCTGGGAAAGGTTTCAGTCAGCCTCGCAGACGCTTGGCTTTTGTCAGACATGTCCAAGCTAAGTTCCTATTTCACGCGGTTTTGGAGAAAGCATGTCATGTCACTTATCGGCATCGGAGCGATGCCGGCCCTGAGGAATTCGAAGTGTTAAAGTGTTTTCCGCGCTATCTATGGTCTTACTGTAGCTGTCCTTCGTAAACTTGCAATTCCAGCATTCCAGACTAAAGAAACCTTATCCCGCATTCTGGAAGCCATGATTGGACTTTTCCAGGAAAAAGCTGCGACCACAAGCGAGCCAACTGGATATGCGGCAGAGCAGCTGGGCGTCGTGCCGGAGCCTGTCGCTTTTTCGACTTCTAGTCAGGAGCCCGCCAGAAGTCTAAGAGCCTAAAAGTCTAAGACCAAGCTTCTTGGAACGTCACTGCATGTTCTTGCGCAAGCCACGTTCTCTTGCATCAAGTTCTCTGTGCTCGGTGAGTGTTTGCGTGTTTTGTTGTTAGCATGCCCTACGCACCCCACTTAGCATTGCGATCGCAAAGTTCCAGGACGGATCCAAAGATGAAGCAGGCAAGTGCCTTCCGAATCCTTCCGAAACCTCCCTCAACTGCTTATGTACGGTTCAGCATGTTCAGCTTCTGCAGGAGCATGTCCATAGAAGAGATTTGCACCTTCACAATCCTTGATGTACTTTCTTGAAGCTTGCCGGTAGAGCAGCCCGGGAATCTCTCAAATGTGATCTGCAAGCCTTCAGCTGGGAGAACAATCGAGCAAACTACATCGTACACCCGCCCTAAGAGTTGGAAGAAGGTACTGGAGGAGGGAAGATGCTGATTCTGGGCGCCTTGGCTTCCCGAGCAATGCTCTCTCTCATGATTTTCTTTCTGTCTCGGTCGCTTTCTCTCTCTCATTCTTTCGTTGCTTTTTTCTTTTGCTCTCTCTTTTTGTTCCTTTCTTTCATCCACTTTCACCCTTTCCCTATCCCCTTCCCTGGCCCTACCCGAACCCTTTGGTAAGAGAGGAGAGGGCGGAAGGAAGTTGGGAGGGAGCGGGGCTTGGAACCCTACACTCCTAAGCCTTACATGACTGAGGTAAAAATGAAGTCAATCTTCTAGATCCTTCCAACTGCCGAAAGCTTCAATTGACCCTTATTCTGGAAACGTTACTAATGCCGGCAGCTCTCCAGCAGCAGAAGGAGCAGTGGCTTCAGGAGAAGAAGCTGAAGCTTCTGCAAATGAACATCCACCTGCATGCGCCACGGGATGCATCGCGGTGTAGGATCCTAACACAGCGCGTGATCCAGCTCGCCGTCAAGGCGGCAGGAAGTTGCAGACTACTACTTCTTGAGTGCTCGGTCTAGCGCGCCGGGGATTTTCGCAGAGGGCCTCGGGATCTCCGGCCGTTGGGGTCAGCCGTTACATTCAGCACATCTGATGGTCCGCATCTTCCTGTTTGCTGACCTGAATCCAGCGATGCGGTGAGCATATGGCAAATCAAAAAGGAGGTCGCAAAGACACACGGTGCAGCATGGGCAAAGACATTTCCTCTGGCGTAAGCAAGAAGCAAAAGTGCCGCCAAGGCCAAAAGTGAGCCAAAGGTGAAACCCAAGTGTAGCATAAAGTATGGAGTAGGTACGTTTTCTCACCCTCACAAAGAAGGATGCATAGAACCATAGTGAGGAGCCTTTAAACCCCAACAACACACAGAACCATAGTGAGCCGCGCAGACGTATCCGTGAAGATCTTGAATGGTCAGACCCGGCAAGTCTTGAACCCGCGTGCAGACCTGCTTAAAGCAGATGGGTTTGTGACTGCTTTCAACTAACAGTTCCTGCGCGCAGCATCGGTTGAAACTCGAGACAACGAGAGCCAGCACTTTCAGCATCTGGATCTGCGTGGGTATCGTGATGCCTGGGGTTGAAGTCAGGCGTGTTTGGCCGGGTACACCAGAGGTTATCTCCTTTTAAACCATAACGATCCTTAGTTTAAGTTCTAGAGCAGCAACCCATGTAATTTCTCGCAGAGCGCCCAGCAAGTAACTCCTCCTGCCGTGATCTGTATGTCTGCATCTGTGGAGATAGGGCTGAGATCAGGTGCCGCTTTAGGAGGAGCGCTCGTGCAACTGGGCTGCACAATGGAGCTTTGCATAGTTTGGCTTTGTCTAATTTTAATGCATCGTGGCCCGCCTCGGCCGGGGCCAGCAGGGCAAGCAAGGGATGAGGTACGAGGCGGCCATGTGAGGGGGATGGGTGTCGGGTAGGAAGGGTGGCCCCCTTATGGTCGGCCCAAGCCCGACGGGTACACACTCCGGACAAGAAGTCGGCAAAAGGCCGGGGCGAATGAGGTGGGATCAGACAATGTGGGTACCTGTTTTACGCTCTCCCAGGCCCCTACAACGGCCTGAGGCCCCGAGACGGATTTTTCTTTGGTGTGTGTGTGTGTGTGTGTGTGTGCATGCTGTTGGTATCGCTTCATGGCCGCTTTCTGGAAGGCTTGGTGTGCTCGGCGCCTCGAGGGCCTTGAGCATACTCATCGCTCGGAAAGGGGGCAGATGGCGATCACCCGCAGGCACTCAGAATGTTCATTGACGCCGGTGTTCCAGGTCCAGAGCTTCATTCAATCTCAGCGGTTTGGGTTGGACATGGCTGGACAGGTGGGAATGGTGATGGGGATCGAGCGCCCGGAACTCCGATGGATGTGGATCCGGCTCCTCGGCTCAAGCTCGTGGGCAGCTTGGGCACTCGATTCTCCATGTTTTGTCTGTTTTGTCAGGCTCAGCTGCCTCCCACTGTTAGCCTTGGAAGCGCTGCTGTGCCATGGCATCGATTTGATGTTGCCTTCTGAGTTTTCCTCAAAAAACCGATGGTATGCGGGCCCACCCTGAAGGGTTATTGTCGGGGAGTCCTTTGCATCTGTAGGGGTGCTGCTGCGAATCCTGGAAAATCGATAGGGGGGCCACCAAGCATGTCACGCAACTTTCAACGAACACCGAGTTCAGTCAAATGAAGTGGAGACCTAAGATGTCCTTACACCATGACATGTCATGACCATGTTGCTGTAGACTCTTAAGACCGAATCTGTCAGTCAGTAAGGGTCTGAGGCATGAATGCCGACCAGAAGCAAACATTGGAAGGTCCAAGAGAGACTCAAATAAAGCGTAGCTAAAGTCTTCTCTCGCCGCGATAGATGGCAGCAGAGACGAGCAGGTTTGAGGACGATCACCCGTGCAGCCTAGGTACCACCTACCATCAGCATCGGAAGTACAAGTGATCCTTGCCTGAATTGGTGTGGCAACGTTTCTATACCTTACCTTGATTCATTTTTTGGTCGCACTTGTCAGCACTGGCCACAGAAAGGCTTCGGTGGCAGGCCAGACTGCTAATTTGAGATGCAAGTAGATCCGATCACTGACACAGTCGGGCCTGAGTTGATAGCGATTGAATGGCATTGGCACGTGCGAGATCATCCGACGAGGTCGTTGTGGTCGGACATCCGGTGCGCGATCCGACCACCTGAAGCTTGTCCACTTGGCCCAGGAAAGGGCCCAGTGTGCACACGCTTGTCAGATGGGATGCATCAGAGATGTGCCTCAAATGTTTGTCCCAGCTTCACGCAGATGTGTAATCCGAAATTTCTTTCACAAGGCTTGTAAATGCGGTAAACAGTTTTCTTGTACAGCCTTGGAGCTGTCTGCGCAGGTTGCAAAGAGTCATGGCCAAAACAGAATCATGCAACAGCATACGCGAAGACATAAGTGATGTAAACATCACAAAATGTAATGCGTTTGAGCACTGCTCTGACGGTTCCGTGTTTTTCGAACGTGTTTTTATTGTTTCTTTGCGCTTGCCGCTGCTCCAACTCAATCTTGATTTTGTGCTGTCGCTTGTGAAGACGTCCGCTACGGACATTGACGGCAAGCCAAGCGCGCACGGTACCAGCAGACAAGGCCTGCTGATTATTTCGAGACTTGCACAGGAGTGCAGGTTAGAGTATGAAGCACAGTGAGCTTTCCAGTGGGCCAACGCTGCCACTCAGAGCGTGAACCAGTGAAACATGATTGAAAGCCTTCTTCTCCACAACTGAGGCTTTATTTTGCGTCCTTACTGGGACACTCTAAAACATAGTTGGAGGTAGACCATCCTAAGTGTTGACAGTAGTATAGATCGGTTGGGGCCAAGCAGCGGGCATCATGGTGTTGCCACGGTGGATTCCATGGGAAGCCGCTAGAGAGGCATTGTTCCTCGGTATTTTGAAGAATAGCTTTTTGTTGTGTAGCACCATTTATGTGCGTTAGGACAAGCAGGCGACGAACGACGCAGCCGTTCGTCGCAAGCCGCCCATTTTCAGCTGCCTTTGTGTGTAGACTTCGTCGCCATGTCTTCGCGCAACGTCGACATCGCCGTCCTCGCCGAGATCCTGGAGGAGGTCCTCCGCGACGACTCCTCGGCGTTGGACTTGGTGTCGGCGCTGCCGCTGCCTTGTCGCGAGCGCATCGTCGCGGCGCACGCGACCCTCGTCTTCCAGACGAGGTCCAGGCCCCTCCCGCCGCACCTCGTCGCTGCCTACCTGCGCGACTTGGGAGGGGCCGAGGCGGCGGCAGTGACCCAGCAGCTGGCGGCGGCGAACAGCTCATCTTCCTCTTCGACGTCGGCGACGGCTAAGGCGGCTTCGGCGATGGCGCCCTCCTCCTTCCCCGCCAAGGCGCCGCCGCCACCATTGCCGACCTCTCCCACGCCCGCCTCGGCGGCGACCATTCCGACGACGGCGCCGGACCCGGTACCTTCCGTGGCTGGCGACGCCCCATCCGTCGTTGAGCCGGAACCTGAGGGCCCGGCGGATCTCCCGCCGGTTGGCCAGCCGGTCTCCTATGGCCCGCCATCGTCGTCGGCGGGCGGCAGGCCCTTCATCCCAGCGGCCATGGACGACGACTCCGAGGAGGTTGTCGCCCCCACCGTCGCCATGGTCGCGCAGATCTCCGACTCCGACGACGAGCCGCCGGCCGTGGTGCTCTCCGGCGACCTCCCGTCGACCCAGATCACCAACGTCGCGCCGGACGCCGTGGAGCCCGTCGTCGTCGCCGCGGAGCCGATCCCCGACGCCTCCAACGACACGATCACCATGGCGCCGTCGTCGGGCATGAGCACGGCGGTGGACCAGACGCCGGCCAAGGCGAAGCCGTCGCCATACAAGTCGCCGCCGTTGCCGCCACCCCCGGCGCCGGCCGCTTTCCCCAACGCGGCTGAGGCGGCCCTGGCGGCGGACTTCGGCTTCACATCGGCGGCGGAGTGGCTGCAGCATCGGCGCGTCGAGCTGGGCCAGGAAGGCTTCGCCGCGGTGCCCAGGACGGCACGCGCCGGCGACGCCTGCCCGCCGGCCACGACGCCGGCGCGCCTGGAGGAGATCCAGCGCCAGATTGACGCCGAGTTGGCGTCCGATCCCTCCATGGCCCCGCGGCCGAAGAAGGCGCCGCCGCAGCTGCCGTCGAAGTCGGCGCCCTCCGCCTTCCCCGCTGCCAAGGCGCCGCCGCCGCCGCTGCCGCCCCAAGACGCGGAGCTGGACAGGCTCCACGTCGCGGCGCTCCAGGAGACCCGGGACAACGCCCGGGCGGCGGCGAGACTGGAGGCCGCCGTCGCCGCCAACGGCGAGGAGTACGTCGCCTACAAGGCCAGGGTGGAGCGTCGCGGCGCCAGGGCGGAGCATCTTCCGGCGCCCTCGTCGGACCTGGCGCGGCTGCTGGTCTCGACGTACGGCGACCTCGTTCGGCGGGAGGAGGCCACCGCCGACGGCGCCGTCATGCCCAGGGCGGCGGAGGCGCCCTACTGGGTCCTCACGGCGTTGCCGACGGGCGTCTGGGCGCGAGCACTTCATCGTCGGTTGGTGCGCTCACCGGTGCTCCAATCCGGCGTGTCGTCTCGGCGATGAGCCCGCCGGTCGGTGCCTCCGCCCCATCGTGTTGGGGCGAGAGGACCGACATTCGCCGCATTTTTGCGCCGAGTGCCACCGCCCTCGGCACCAGAAGCATCGGCGCGAATTCGAAGCACGACGCCCCTGAGCGGCGCTGCCCCCCCCGCGAAGTCGGGGGGCCATCTTCCGTCGCCTGCCGCGCTACAGCTTTTCGGCGTGGCGGCGGCTGCGCTGATCGCGCATCTCTTCGGCGCATCCCTGGAAAAAAGGTGGGCTTCCTCTTGCTTCTGTTCGTCGCTGCACTCGCGTGCTGCCCCCCCCCCCCTCTCTGGAGTTGCCTTCACCCTCTTTCCTTGTTTCTCGGCTCAGTCCCTCGCGGGCAGCTTCCAGGACCTTTGGTTCGATCATGGCGCTCGCCGCTGACGTCGTCGCTGGATCCTTCGGCGAGCTGGCAGCCGCTGTGCAGGCGATCGGCCTGCAGCGCCATCTGCCGGCGATTGCGGGCTGCGGGGTCAGCCGCATAGGCGACCTCCATTCGGCGGCCAGTTCGCTCCTCGCTGCCGGCGTACCGGCGCAGGATATCGAGATCCTGGTGACGATCAGGCCGCCACGACAGCCGGCCCAGGCACCGGAGCCTTTGGCGGTGCCGGGCCGCCCGGATGTGCCGGTCCGTCGCCGTGAGGCCTCGGCGTCACTCGCAGCGGCACTGGAGGCGGCGGTGCCGGCGAACAGGAAGAGGGCCCTCGACGCCCTCGACGCCGGCGTTCTGGCGAGCTCCTCCAGGCGGCCGGTGGAGTCCAGGTTGAGGACGTGGCGTCGCCTCGCCAGGGAGCCGTGGCCCATCGACGTGGAGCTGGTCCGCTGCCTGGCGGCCTCCTTCAAAGCCGGCGCATACAGATCAGCGCAGAACTACTTCGACGCCGCTGTGTGGTTTCAGGAGGCTTACCTCCACACGCCGGTATCGCCGCTCGTCAAGAAGGCGATCCGGCGCTATGTCAGGTCGGCCACTAGAGGCCTGCCCGGCGCCAACCTGAAAGACGCCTTCCCGTTCGACGCGGTGGCGCTGCGGTGGCGCACCTCGACCTCGACGCCTTCCGCTTCGAGGCCCCCGCTCATTTCGTCGACGTCCTCATCGTCGCCACCTGGTTCATGCTGCGTGAGATAGAGATAGCGGCGGCGAGGTTGTCCGACATCCACCTCTCCGACATGAGGTCTGCCTCGCCGTGCCGCTGCACAAGGTGGCCCAGGGGGGCGAGCGGGACCTCACGCGGCGATCACTTCGCTGCGTCTGTGAGGCCCGGGTCCACCAGCTGTGCCCCGTCCACGCGGCGGAGAGGCACTGCCGGCGGTTGAGAGGCGCGGGTCGCACTCACCCCGACGGCCCCCTCTTCCCTGGCCCCGACGGCGACGGCTTCTCCAAGAAGGAGTTCTTCCAGGCGGCGGCCGGCGTCCTCACCGCAGCGGGCGTCGATTGCTTCTTCGTCGACACGGCGGGTCGGAAGCGTCCCAGGTTTCAGGGGCATTTGGCCCGAGTCGCCGGTGCCACATTCCTGGCGGCGAGGGGTGTCCCGCTTCCGGTGATCCAGCTTCTGGGGCGCTGGTCGTCGTGGGCCATACTTCGGTACACCCAGTCGGCGCCGCTGTCCATGGCGCCGCTCGCGCCGAGGGCCGGGGCCACAACGGCGATCGCGGCGGCCTCTTCTCCGTCGCCCTGGACTTCTACGACGAACTCGTCCAGGAGCTCCACGAGTTCACCGTCGTGTCCCTCTGGTCATGAAGAAGTCCGACGCCGACGTGGTGTCCCAGCGGCTGCAGGTACAGCCAGTGCTGGCCTGTGGGTCCGACTTCGGTTGGATCTCCAGGCCAAGGCTGTGGTGGGCGACGATCGACTGGTCCGAGTTCACGACGCACCCCCTCTCCGGCGAGGCGCTCTGGCGCAAACTCCGCATCGGCGCCCACAGAGCGGCGGAGAACGACCTCCACGTCGGCTGCCTACGTTTCGACGACGCCGTCAGAGCGGGCCGGGTCCTCCTGCCGTGTGCCACGACACCGGCGGAAGACGAGAACGGCCGCCCGGCCCCGAAGTCCTGCAGGGGCAGGGTCGCCGACGACGTCCGGGACCGGTGGCTGCGCGATCGGCGCCAGTTCGCGCCCTGGCGCTACAGGCAGGAGGCGATGATGGCCGACGAAGCCGGGCGCCTAGTCGTCCCACCGCCGCTGGTCAAGGAGGCGCTCCACCACTTGCCCAAGGACTACACGGCGGGCCACGACGACAGGGTGCGCCACCGCCTCATCGGGAACGGATGGCGCTGGGGAGTCGCGTCCCGCCTCCTTTCCATCGTCGTCGTGGCGTCCATTGGCCGGACCGAGGCGCACAACCCACCGGCGGGGCCGCCTTCGTCGTCGACGCTGCAGTGGCTCCAGACCCTGCGCGGATCGGCCCTTTGGCCCATGGACCCCCCGCCGCGAGCCAAGCCGGCCGCCGTCGACGAGGCCATCTCGGAGGAGGACCACTGGAGGATGGCCACGGCGGCGAGGCATGCCCTGATGACGCCGGAGCCCGCCCTGGAATGGGTGCTCAAGGTGGCGAACATGTGGCGCCATGACCTACGGCGCATACGGCGGGGCGTGGTCCAGGAGCTCAAGTCCATGGTCGAGGACATGGAGGACACGACGGAGGAGTGGCTGGCGCGTCGTCCGTTCCCAGTCCGGTCGACGTACTCCACCCCGGACAGGGACAGACCGACGCAAGTTCCGCTTCTGCTCCACCTCCTGCGGGACGCCGGCTACCCCGACGTCAAGTCCCTCTCCGACGACCTCTCCGACGGTTTCGACATGCTCGGTGAGATCAAGCCCGGGCCCGGTTGGAAGGCCAGGGACGACGATAGGTACTCCAACCCGGCCACCATGCAGGAGCTCAGGTCGGCGAACCGGCGCTACCTACTCAAGAGGCTGCCTACGGCCAGGCCCGGCGCCCACGCCGACACCCTCCTGGCTGAACTCGTTCAGGAGCGTCGACTCGGCCAAAGGCGGACTGGCCGGTCAGGACTGTGGCGCTGCCCCACCTCGAGGACATGACGACGCTCGTCGAGCCGCCGGACCATGACATCTTCGTCGCGGCGTCCTTCCCCATCATCCAAGTCGACGAGAACGGCGACGAGAAGCTGCGTCGAGGCGAGGACTGGAGGCGGTCCGGGCACAACAGCACGGTCAAGGCCACCGACGTCCCGACGCACCACTTCGTCGGCGACTTCGTCGACCTGGCGCGTCGCTTCGCGCTTCTCGGGGTCACGCCGCTGGTCCTCGGTCATGACCTCCTATCGGCGTATAGACAGTGGGCAGTCAAGCGCCCGGCGCACTCGGGCACCTTCCTGGCCACGGAGCACGGCGTGACGCTGTGGTTCCACCTTGCCATGTGCTTCGGCGCCGCGGCGTCGGTCTGGAACTTCAACCGCGCCGGCGACGCCCTTCAGGTCTTGCTGCGCCACCTGCTCCTCCTGGCGGTGGGGCACTATGTCGACGACTTCAACGCCCTGGACTTCCCAGAGGCCGCCCAGGACGCGCATGACGCCTTCTCCGACGTCTTCTCCCTTCTGGGACTCAAGACGAAGGCGTCCAAGGCGCAGCCCCCACAGCCGGCGCATACCGTCCAGGGCGTCCTGTTCGAGGTCACGTCGCAGGGCGTCCGGCTCTCCCCGACGGAAAGGCGTCGGAAGAAGCTCCTGCTCGCCATCGAGGAGGCGTTGTCGTCGGACCAGCTGGCGCCGCACGTCGCCCACCGCCTGGCTGGCAAGCTGGCCTTCCTCACGCAGGCCATCTTCGGCGCCCTTGGGAACCCAGAGCTTCCATTCTTGCTTAAATAAGGTTGTCTTGCTTAAATTTTTTTGTCTGCCTTAAATAGACGTTTTTCTAAGCTAATTAGACAAGAATTTTTTAAATAAGGAAGAATAAACGCATTATTGACTATTTAGAAGGTTTTACTCCTTAATTAAGAGGTTTTTCTTGCTAAATAAGGATTACATCTTAAATTTAGCAAAGACAAAAACAACCAGAAAATTACCATCTATTTAGTGTTAAGCAGTAATATTTTCACATAAATTTTGTGTGATCGACGATGCATGTGCCACGATGGGCTACAGCTTTGGGCTCTTGATCGGTTTGATCTCGTCGCTCCGCCTAAAATAATGTCGGGGGACCGAAGAAAGAACACGGCCAGTGGCAAAGACATAGCCCCGTTGCTACAGGCAGCTTTTGGTATTGAGGGACCCAAAGCAGGGGAGTTCCCCAGCACAGGGCTTCAGTTTTTGGAAGTCCATGAGTTTCTCATCAAGGAACTTTTGCTGGCCACACCGAGAGTCACTGCTGGATTGGTTCAGGAAGGTTGCAATGCATGCTTTCAAGGCCTGGATCAAGCAGTGGCCGTCTCGTTCAGTCAAGTGGTGGCAAGTGCTTGCAAGTTGGTGTGGGACAAAAAGGGCCAGGTACTGAGTGGTAAGAAGCTCAAGCCGGATGCTTTGAGAAGGTTGGTCATGGTGCTGGCCGGGCCCAGGAGGTCTCTTGAGCAAGGGACGTTTTTGAAGAAGCAAAAGGAGAGTGCCTCAGGCTCTGGCTCCCGCCTGTCCACTGGATCAACAGCCAGCTCCTCTGGAGGTGCTTGTCTTGAGAGCGAGCTCGGTGCCTTGGCAGCCTCCTATGGCTTGCCAGCAGCGCCGGCCAAGGCAAATGCTCTTGTCCCGCCAGTTGGTGTTTCAGATGACGAATCGCCAAATGCACCAGCTGCAATGGAGATTTCCTCCTCGGAGGAGGTGCCCAGCAGCAGTGCCAAGAGCAAGGCGAAAGCTTCTGCCCCTCAGCCTCGAAAGCTTTCAGGCAAGCCGAGCCTCGGGGCCTACGATGCGAACAGGGCTTGCATGGTGAGGACCGAAAAAGGTAGGCTCTACGAAGCCGACATGACAGAAGGCACCGACGGTTTCATGTATGCAGCTTATGGGACGAACAAGCCCGAGAAGACAGAAGTGCCTATTCTCCTCTGGAAGAAATCCATGGAGGGGAAACTTAAGAGGCAGGGTGAACCTGTCCTGAGGAAGCCCGCTGCAGCTAAGAAGGCTGCCAGCAAGGCTGCTGCTGCTAAGCAGCCTTCGAAGAAAAGGCCGGCTGCAGCTCCTGTCAGCTTGCCGCCTCCTATAGAGGAGGAGGACGAGGACAACCATCGTGACGATGCAGATGAGCAGCAGCAAGCGGAAGCACATCCAGGGGGTGAGCTCGTGCAACAGGATCGCGAGCAGCAGGTGCCGGAGCAGGAGGTGCCGGAGCCGGAGCAAGGGTCGGGCAAAGTGCATCGCTATGCTGCCATGTACTACAAGGCTCCGAAGAACGAGATTGCCATCTGCAAGTATTGGCGAGGCCGGAAGGACATCCTGAGACGACAGCTGTGTGCGGCCAAGTCATCTTTCGACAAAGACACGAGCTACAAGAAGGCTGAGCCGATTTGCAAGCAGCTGATGGAGCAGAAGCTGTTGGAGGCAGACTGCAAGGCTGCTCTTCAGAAAGCTTTGTCTGCAGGATGAATTTTGGTATATAGAATCTTGTTCGTGCATGGTGCCAGATCGAGGTGCATCGCCGGTAAATTGTATAGCCTGTGTTCGAGTTTCACTCAAATTGAAAAACTTTGATTTTCACGTGTGCACATCATGCTATCGTGCGAAACAAGTTTGTTGTCACGGGCGAATTGCATTTGAGTTTTTTCTGCAGAACACTACATGCAGCAACCTTGTATGCATGCTGTGCTGCATGACATGAGTGCATTGCTCAAACATGGTTGCATGGATCGAGGCATGTGTATCTAACGACCCAAACATATATATATATATGCTGTATAAATATTTTCCCCTAAACCCTAAACCCTAAACCCTAAACCCTAAACCCTAAACTTAAATTAGCCCTGGCCCTAAACCATATACCCCAAATTTTAATCCTAGCGCCTAAACCGGGCCCGAAGCCCGGCCTAAACCCTTTTGAACAGCAACCCTGCAGGTCGACACCCTATATGCACCCTGCATGCCGACAGTGCATGTGCAGCCATGGAATGGAGGCCGTTGCATGCATCGATCTTACTTGTTTGCTATTAGAGAGTACGATCGAGAGTTTCCAGAAAGTCGACCTTTTGCTGCAGCCCGGGCCTTATAAATTGCGATTCTCTGCATGCATGCACGGCAGGCGAGCGGTCCGTGCATGCTGCAGCCTCCTGGGAAGGAGGGCCTCCTTGCAGGAGGCAGCAGTGCACAAGTCGATCCTGCATGCATGCATAGATCGTCAGGTCTGCAGAGCATGTGCTTGCATGCAGTGCCCGCTATAGATGCGAAGCCTTGCAGCACTTGGCATGCACAGCCAGCTTAAAGATATCGCAGCTCTTTTCGTGCTCGAGATCGAGCGATATCCTAAGTCGACCTTCTGCAGCCCGGCCCAGGTGGTGTCATGGCAAACATCTCCGAATTGGCATGGGGATCCTCCAGACCTTGCATTACAGACCTTCGTGAATGCAACTACTGCCATTACGACACATACATTCGCAAAACAGGCTGCGTCAATACCTGTTGTTCGCATTATTATATGCGGTTGGAGAGGCCCAAAGAAGGCCCCTGGCACAGGGGCAAGCAGGGCGGCGATCGCCCCAAGCGAGACTGGAGCTGGTCCGAGTGGACCAAGAGCACCACAGCCGCGGTCGTCCAGGAGAAGCTCCTGGAGAAAGAGATCACAAAAATCAAGCAAGAGCTCGAGTCCTCCTCCTCTGAGGAGGAGGCGAGCGACTCCGACGAGGCGGCCGGGGTGGCAGGGCCGGTCAAGACCAAGAGGGCATCCGAGTCCCTTCTGGTTGCTTGGCCCAAGAAGCGGCCCCGATCTCGAGCAAGCGAGGCAAGTGTGGTGCCGATCTCGGACAGCGGTACCGGCAAGGAGGCCTGCCATGGGATCGAATGCATAAAGAAAGGGAACCCTAAATCCAAACCCAGTTATATAACTTTAAACCCTATATTATATCGCTTAAGTTTTTTTTATAGGATCGACCCTAAACCCTATACACCAGCCCTAAGTTAGAGCAGTTGATCCTCGAGGTGCCTGCTGCAGAGCAAGTCACCGAGGACCTGGGTGCTGGCCCTGCCCCGGACAAGGCCCCGGAGGGCGACAAGGAGGGCGAGAAGGAGGGCGAGAATGAGAAGGAGGCCCCGGTGGTCGAGGAGGAGGCCCAGAAGGATCTCGAGAAGGAGATCTCGACCGATGCCCAGGGGGACAAGGCCGGTGATCATGTGGTCGACGACGACAAAATCCAGGAGGTGTCGTGCAAGATCACTCGCAAGAGTCGCAAGAAGAACAAAGGCCGAGCGAGGGTCTTGTGGCTGCAACACCAGATTGCAGAGCTGAAGTCGACAGGTCGCTGGGTGGGGTCAGAATGTCCGAATGCAGCCGACAGGGACAGGCGCCTCGAAGCCGAAGCACAGGGGTCGGCATGGTAAATCTGTATGGTTTTTGAGTGCATGTAGATCGATCTATAGATATATAGAATTAATCGAGAGATATACATATATATATGTGTACAAAGACAGAAGTTGATTCCTATATATAGTACGTTTCTGAGCTTTTATGCATAAGCATTTCGACCGACCCCTTGCTGCTCGGCCCGTGTATATATAGATCGATCCCAGCATTTTAGCCACTTCACAGCTCGATCGTGTGGCTCGCCCGGGATCCATGCATGGTGCTCTTCCATGCATATGGCTGCATGCAAAAAGATCGACAGGGTCCGTGCATGCTGGGCTTTCGGTGTCGCCCTGTGCAAGCCTGTGTTCTCCGGCATGCATGCATGCACTGTGCCTTGCAGGTTCTGCCCAGCCGGAGCCAGCACGTGCTGCCTGGAGCTCAGATCGAGAAACACTAGCTGTGTCTGAACGAGATAAGTGCATATGACGTGCAGCACACAACACCTTAATTATAGTGTAGACTGCGATCCTGGCTGCATCGATATCAATATGCCTGTCATGTTTGTAGAAATCGATCCAATGCCAGCAATTTGAGGTCACACATTGTGTCCTCCTCGGAGGAGGACTTGCTGAGAAGAGGATGGTGCCGAAGGACACTGTGCTGATCTATATATATATAGTTCAGGTTTCGGGGCCGTGTCCTCCTTGGTGGAGGACACCGTTAACTTAGACATATGCATGTTTCAGATCTATATATCTATATCTATATATATATATATATATATATATTTTTCGTGTCCTCCTCGGAGGAGGACACCATATATAATTTTAATTAAATATATATATATATATATATGTATATAGATATATATATATATAATATATATTATATATATAATATATAATACTTAACATATATATGTATACATATGGTGTCCTCCTCGGAGGAGGACACCATACATATATATATATATATACTTATATATATATATATACATTTATATTTATATATTTATTTATATGTATATATGTATTTATGTATATATAAACATATATACATATATATACATATATATACATATATATACATATATATACATATATATTTTATAATATATATACATTATATATATATATATAATATTATAAACTATTAAGGTTAACCCGGAACCCTAAACCCTAAACCCTAAACCCTAAACCCTAAACCCTAAACCCTAAACCCTAAACCCTAAACCCTAAACCTCAAAACCCCAAACCCCAAACCCCAAACCCTAAACCCTAAACCGTTAACCCTAAACCCTAAACCCTAAACCCTAAGAGGATGGTGCCGAAGGAC
The DNA here is from genome assembly GCA_905221605.1 of Symbiodinium natans. Lineage (NCBI taxonomy): Eukaryota > Dinophyceae > Suessiales > Symbiodiniaceae > Symbiodinium > Symbiodinium natans. Next base: position 207,672 of record CAJNDS010002526.1, read on the forward strand.
ACTGTGCTGATCTATATATAGTTCAGGTTTCGGGGCCGTGTCCTCCTTGGTGGAGGACACCGTTAACTTAGATATATGCATGTTTCAGATCTATATATATATATTTTTTTCGTGTCCTCCTCGGAGGAGGACACCATATATATATAAATAAAAAAAAATATATATATATATATATATAGATATATGTATATATATATATATGTATATAGATATATATATAATATATATATGATATAATATATATATATATAATACTTAATCTTGTCCTCCTCGGAGGAGGACACCATATACATATATATATATATATACTTATATATATATATACATAGGCTTTAGGGTTTAGGGTTTAAGGTTTAGGGTTTAGGGCTCAGGGTTTAGGGCTCAGGGTTAGGGTTTAGGGTTCCCAAAAACCTAAACCCTAAAGCCGAAACCCTTCAAGCCCAAACCCTAAACAGGTCCCTGAACCCTATAGGTATATAACTCATGAATTTTGATGTGTTGGGAGCCCTGGCCCGGGGAAGTGGGGTTAAAAAAGGTTAAAAACCTTAACCTTTTTTAACCGCTCCTGTCGAGTATGTTGCCTTTTAAAACAAGGTTAAAAAAGGTTAAGGTTTTTAACCTTTTTTAACCCTGGGGGCCCTGGTGCACCACTCAACTGCCCCGCTAGCATTTCGCTTCAAACCAAAAACGTCCCATTTTGGTTCTTTCGCCCGTGTAGCTGGCTGGCAGCCATGGCGAAAGCAACGGCAGCCAAGACGAAGCCGGCAGCCAAGAAGCCAGTCAAGCAGCAGCTGAAGAGCCCGAAAAAGGCAAGGAACACTTCGGCATCAGTGAACAAGGGCCAGATCAGTGGTTTCCTGACTGGCATCAAGTACAAGGCCAACAACCCCAAGGATCCCCAGACCAGCAGTGCCCAGCAGCTCTTGGAGGCCCAGTGGTGTTGCACGATCGATGTATATACATGTGTGTATGTATACTTAATATACACATATATACTATCTGCATATATATTATTATTATATATATATAATAACATATATAATATTTATAATACATATATATATATATAGATACTTTTGTATATATATATATACACACACTTAAATTGTGTATATATATATATATATATTATGAATGAAAAGATATGGATGTACATATATATATATATACATGATTATATAGAAATAATACAAATATATATGTCGTATATATATATATATATCTATATCTATATATATATATATAGAATTATATGCATGCATGTATTTATATATATAATATAAATCGATATATATATATATATCGATATATATCGATCGATACTATATATAGTATGATCTATTATAAACTTAAGTATATATGCATGTATATATATAGATCGATATACTAGTACGTATACATCTATATATATATATATATAATATATTATTAATATACATAATGATTAATATACTGATCATGGACTTAATTAATTTTTATAAAATACGAATATATATATATATATATCTATATATCCATATATAGATCGAAATAATATATATATATATATATATATATATTATTTATTTATTTAGATTATAATTGATCGACTTTTAATAACCCATGCATAGTAATAACAGTCCTGGTGAGGCCTATCACAGCCAGGATTCTGACGGCAAGCACAAGCTCATTGCGCGCTACATGGACGAAGGTGGCATCAAGAACCTCGCCTGGGTCGCCTCGTACCTCGAGAGCAGCGAGCAGCAGGAGCAGGAGCTCTGCGAAAACAAGAAAGGTTTCATGACCAGAGATGAGATCCTCGGGCTCAATGGCTTCGTGGTGAATGGAAATCTACCAGAAAAGCGAGCAGAGCCCGTGCTGCAGGCCCTTCTCAAGAAGTGCTGGGAAGCCAACGGCTTGGCTGATGCTGCAGCGAAGGATCCTTGTGAATTGATCCAGAAAGATGCTGATGTCCCTGAGCTTACAATGTACTACTATGTGAAGACACAGCAACGGGACACAAATGCCACAGTGAAAAGCAGCAAGCTTGAACAGCATGCTTCCCTGAAGCAGTCTGGCCTTAAGGCAGTGCTGGACAAGGCCACGGGATCCTGCGATGTGAAGATCGAATTCCCCGAGAGGATTGATGGCAAGAACCAGGGCAGGGTCCTGAAGTCGGGCAAGGAGAAGATGGAAAAGGAAATTGGCCAGCTGAAGGATGCACTGTGCCTGGGCAAGACCCTCAACAAGCCCGAGATGGAGGGCCTCTTGAAGGAGGGGGAGAAGCATCAGATGCAGGCTCAGGAGTTCGTGGAGCAGAAGGCCCGGAAGCAGCTGTCTGTGCTGGCCAGCCTGGAGAAGAACCCCGATGCCACCGCTGAGCAGTGGCTAGAGCACACGGAGGATATGAAGGCCACCTGTGCCAAGGCTCAGGTTCACTGCGATGGGCTGAAGGCCTTTCGTGCTCGCCTGAATGTTTGCCTGTAGGTATAGATCTCCAAGCACCGTTTGTTTTGGGCCGGCTTCAGTTTTGACTCATGCAGCACGGGGCCCATGTAGATCGACCATAAGCGACAGCAAATTAAAAGGATCGAGGCCCTTGCAGCTGCATGTTACTGCATGCATGACATATCGCCGACTGCATGTTATATTGCCTGCCTGCCACTGCGATCCAGTACATGCATTATATAGATTGGACTGCTACTTTAAAATCCTTTTGCAGTCGAGATAGCTAGCAATGGATGTTGTCCAAATCAGCCAGAGCTGCTTCCAAGAAGCGACGGGGAGAGAGGAACCTCAGGTCCAACATCTCAGATCTCTTCCTCAGTGGCTCGATATCAGCTGCCAGGGCTAGGGGCATCTTCCAGGATGCTGCAGATGCCCAGGCCAGGCATGTTAACGACCTGGTTGTCTCGGAGGACAAAAACATCCATCGCAACCTTCTCAGGAAGCTGGTACGAGGTTCTGCCTGGCCGAAACCCTATATTGCAGACATAACAATGTACGACCCCCACACTCACAATGTCTGCAAAAAACCCATTGCAGTTTATCTCCCTCATGAGATCCACTGGTGCTTGCTGAGATGGAACGGAAGCCCCGAGGCCCGACAGCGATTGCTGGATTGGCAGAGTTTGAGGCGGGATGTTCGTGAGAGGGTTGCCTCCTCAGTGGAGGCCTTAACTCTCGATCCAGAGGCTTTGGTGGCCTGGGGGCTTTGGTGTGACGGTGTTCCTGTCAGATATGACCGGAGTGAGAGTTTGGAGTGCTTCAGCCTCAACCCTTTGATCAACGAGACATTTGTGCAAACCTTCAGACTGCCCCTGACATGCATCTACAAGAGTTTTTGCTGCAAGGATGGCAGGACTGTGGACGATTTGATGGCTATTTTTGCTCACAGTTTTCATTGCATGCGAGAAGGAATCTTTCCAGAGGTGGATTTCCAGGGGCAACCTTTTAAGTCATCGTGGCGCCGGAAGATGGCTGGGAGGCCTTTGCTGGCACAGGGGATCCTTGCAGAGGTCCGTGGGGACTGGGCGATGTACAAGCAGGTGTTTAAGCTCCCAAGCTGGAATGCTGCAGGAAGATGTTGTTTCAAATGCAAATGTTCGCTGCAGGAAATCCGGTCATGCTCGTCTTCAGCACCCTGGAGAGATCACCCTTGGTCCTTTTTGGAACTCCAAGAGCACATGCTGGACAAGTCTGGTGCAGTGAGTCCCATCATGGCTGCCCCAGGCATAAGTTTGGCCACCTTCGAGGTGGACTGGCTCCACTCGTGCGACTTGGGGGTCGCAGCCGATTTTCTGGGCAATTGCTGTTTTCTCGTTTCGAAACACATGCCAGGCTCCTCGGAGGAGCAGCGAGTGGCCAGCCTCTGGCGAGATATCAAGCAGTGGTACACCGAGAACCAGACGCCCAACCAGTTTAACACCATAACCAAGCTCATGATCCGAAAGGAAGCCAGGAAGAGCCCCAAACTTAGAGGCAAAGCTGCCGAGATCAGATTCCTGATTCCCTGGTCTGTGGACATCACTGAGCGACTTTTTTCTGGTTATCCACCCTCCTCGGAGGAGGGCACCTGCCGGCTAGCAGCCAAGCAGATCCAGATCTGCTACTCCCAGTTATCGACCGAAAACTTCGACCCCAAGGTTTTGGCAGACAGTTGCAAGAGTTTTTTGCTATTGTACACTGCACTGGAAGACCTTTGTTTACTTGAGCATCGCTGGAGATACAAACCCAAATTTCATTTGTGGCAACACATGTGTGAAAGCACCCAGTCTGCTCCGAGTCTGTATTGGACGTATGATGATGAGGACTGGGGCGGGAGCCTGGGGAGGATGTCTGTGCGAAGAGGAGGCAAGCATGTGGCTTTGGGCTTGTCGAAGACAGTGCTCACAAAGTTTGCTGCGCAGAACAAGGTACCTTCGCTGGCAGACCTGGCCTTGCGAGAGAAAACAACAGCACCCTTTTGCGAGCATTTTGCATGTTGCTTGTGCAAGGGTGCATGAGCAAAATAAATAACTATATATATATATATATACGATCTTTGTGCATGGTCGAGCATTGTGGCTTGCGTTTTTTTTTGCTGAGTCCGGCCCCCTCTCCCTCGATCACCTGACTCAGCACCATCATGGACGAGTCCCCTTCAAAGAAGCGACGAGTTGGCTCCCGTGATGAAGTTCGATCCACCGCCGGGGGTGGCGAGACTGAACTTAATGCAGAGCAAGGTGCCCAGCTAAGCCACTTTCGGTGGGCCTGGTGCTGGGTGAATTCTCATGGAACCTGGTGGTGGCAGTGGTTCAAAAGGAGGAGTGACTAGTCGCATGAGCCCGCGAGCCGTGCCCTAGGATCGACAGTTAATTCGGTCATCTTTCTGCCCTGGGCAGACGACTTCTCGGATAATTGCTTGCATGCAGCCAGAGGACAAAAAAAACCACTGCACCTGCAAGATTCAGCATGATCCATGGGGCTGCAGCAGCATTTGCGATCGAGCTTATAATTTCTTCTCATGTGTTCCTCAGAGTGCCTGACAGAGTTTTGGCTCGAATCATAGAATATTTATTTTTGTTTTAGATCACCTCATACCATGGATCGGAGCCCCGAAAAGAAGAAGGAGATGGAAAAGTTGATCTTGGAGCTCTCGAAGCTGTGGGGCGAAAGATTCGAGGTTACACGTGCCCGAGTCGAGTTGCTCGAGGGAGGAAGCATGTGCCTTCATTGTGTTTGCTTCCACATCAAGGGCTTTCTGAGCGAGAACGATTTCAGAGCCTACGATTTGGTTTGGCCAGAAAGGTTCTGGTGCAAATGCATTGGGTAAGGCTGGCAGAAGTCCAGCTCTATAGAGATCGATACATGGCCCCTTCGAAGGAAAAGGGCCCAGCATCAGGTAAGATTCGCAGGGTGCATGTGCTGTGTGCAAGTTGTGTTGTGTGCAAATTTATAAGTGTGCTAGGTGTGTTGTGTGTGCATGAAGTGCACGTGTTGTGTGTTAAGTGTGTTAAGTGTGATATGTGTGTTAAGTGCATGCGCGTGTTGTGTGTTTCAGTGCATGCATGTGTTGTGTGCTAGGTGCTGTGTGTTGTGTGTTGTGTGTTGTGTGTTAACTGTGTGTTGTGTGTTGTGTGTTGTGTCTTGTGCACGTGTTGTGTGTTGTGTGTGTTGTGTGTGTTGTGTGTGTTGTGTGTGTTGTGTGTGTGTTGTGTGTGTTGTGTGTTGTGTGTTGTGTGTTGTGTGTTGTGTGTTGTGTGTTGTGTGTTGTGTGTTGTGTGTTGTGTGTTGTGTGTTGTGTGTTGTGTGTTGTGCATGTGTTGTGTGTTGTGTGTTGTGAGTTGTGTGTTGTGGTGTTGTGTGTTGTGGTGTGTGTGTGTGTGTGTGTGTGTGTATATGCGCACATATGGGGGTGGGGCCCCAAATTTAATCCATAATTTCGGACATGGTTTTTGGAAATTCTTTTTTAAAATTCTTTTCTAATTAAGCAAGAATTTTCCTTAAAATTCATCGTTAAATTAATTAAGCAAGAATGGAAGCTCTGGGAAGGCTGCCCTGAAGCCCATTTACGCCAGGTCGGCGGACGCTGCGGCGGCCTCCGACGACAGACTGTCACTGGGCCTTCGAGCCGCGCTGATGGCGCTCAGGGGCATCCTCCGGCGAGTGCAGCCGAGGTTCGTCCCCTTCCAGCCGTCCACCTCCCGACGAGCCGTCCTCTACGCCGACGCGTTCTTCCAGGTGCACAAAGCGGGATTCGTGCCACGGTCTGCCATGGTCTGCCCAGGCGCGCCCGGCGGACCGGTGGACCAATGGTTGGGGCTTCGTGCTGATCATCGACGACGACGTCTTCTACAGCAGGGGCGTCGTCCCGGCGTGGTTCCTCCGGCGCTTCGCGTCGAGGAAGGCGTTCATATACGTCCTGGAGATCGTCGCCCAACTCCTGCCGCTGCTGGCGTTCGGCGACCGTCTTCCGAGCTTTTGGACGGCGTACATAGATAACGCCGCTGGACAGTGGGCGCTCCTCAAAGGGTATGGAAAGGACGACGCCGTCAACGGCGTCCTCTCCGCCTTCTGGGCCTCTGCGGCGCGCCATTGCTGGTTCCCCGAGTTCGTCCGCGTTCCGTCGAAGGCCAATATCTCCGACGCGGTGTCCAGAGACGATCTCCGCCAGGCCACGGCGGAGGGCTGGTCCTGGCTGGACCTTCCCGTCGACGACATCCTGAACATTCTCCTGCGCGCCGCCGACGACCTCGAGTTCGCCACCGACGAAGCGGCCTCGGCGCTCGCATCGTTGTCCTCTGAGTGGAGTTTCGGTGCCGGCGCGTAGCGGGAAAGGGGGTGCGCCGGGCGGGTGCAGAATGCGCCCCCCCCGCGCCGTCCCCCGGTTTTCGGCGGACTGGACTGCCTTCGCGCACGTCGCGCTTTGTCGCAAAACGACGCATGTCCGTCCTGCCTTCATTTTGGGTTTAGTTAGGAGCGGCGCTTGTCGTGTAGCGCCATTTATGTGCGTTAGGACAAGCAGGCGACGAACGACGCAGCCGTTCGTCGCAAGCCGCCCATTTTCAGCTCCCACCCTCTTCCACCCTGGCGCCAGCCGCCCCCGGGTACGCCGGGCGGGTGCAGAATGCGCCCCCCCCGCGCCGTGCCCCGGTTTTCGGCGGACTGGACTGCCTTCGCGCACGTCGCGCTTTGTCGCAAAACGACGCATGTCCGTCCTGCCTTCATTTTGGGTTTAGTTAGGAGCGGCGCTTGTCTTGACAGATTCTTTGTTCGTGCTTTTGCAGGTGGCATGCGGGAGAATGCGGGAGACACATGCGCATATTCACATAGTATGGCAAGTGGTATGATTATTTTGCTTCTTCCACATAATTGAATTCATGATGTTTATAGAAGGCCCCGCTGAGGCTTCACTCCTAGAACCAAAGCTCTCAGTTGGGGAAAGCAGGGCTTGTGAGTCATGGAGTGTGTGTGCCACAAGCGCACAGAGGAACCACAACTGTTTGTTGCGCCCTTCGCAGCTCTTGCGCTGCAAATTCTACGACAAGCTGCCATGCTGATGGAGCGAGCATCTGTGTGGCATTTTCTGTAAATGAACTCGGAATCTCTCTTTGAGTTCCATGATTTTCTGTGACCGACAAGGTTTTGATTGCGTGGTATTGACTTAGTCCCTTAGTCGTTTCAGCATTCCGTGCGCTGTTTTGCCCTTTGTTTCGAGAAGAAACAGTGACTGTTTCTTGACCTTCGGCAAAACCGACATCATGGGCTAATTTGGACCGAGAAGCTCACGATGCAAAGAGCTAGAAACAGCTAAGCTCGGAATGGTTATGGTCTTAGAGTCTTAGATATGGCCAGAGCAGCCCCTAGGGCAGATGAAAAAGTGCGGCACAACCATAAGCGTGGGGTCCACAATTTTCACGACATGTCGCAACAGAATTGTCGAAAATTTGCAGTTCCTTTGGAACCAGGTGGCTTCTGGCAAGGGAACATGGGCCTACTGGCTCGCCTGGGGCCAAGCTCAAGTCACAATTAGACGAAGAAGGCTGCACAGTCATTTGATTTCAGGTTGCTGGTTTCGCGATTTGCCGATGTACCCAGGTTGAGAAGACAGGCAGCACCGTCAGCAGTGGAACGCTTATTTCAAGGTCTACTCTTCTCAAGACAGGAAGCGCAGGATGAGTGTGCCGATGTTTGAAGATTTTTGAAGGAGCAGATGCATGGTTCCTGACCTGCCTGACCTTGTCATGCCGTCAAACTCTTCAGGTCCAAGTTCCCCTTCGTCCAAGGAGCCGTGCTGGGTGATAAAACTGGCCACCTGCCAACCTGCCAACCCCGTCCACGCCGATTGAGTCAGGAGCCTGCGGCAGTGGACTCGCAGACCAGATCTTAGAATGATCTTCGCAACAATGCGTGTTTGAGTCTGTGTGTCCTTCCTGCGTGTATTTGCACTGACTGTCACACGCATGTCTGTCCTTCCTTCAACAGTTTTGTGTGCATGATTTTGCAATTCTCGAACCTGCTTGCAAGGTCCTTGCGGATCGGGGACATTGTGACTGTCAAGGCGTTGCACTCTCAACTGCTGCAGGCCTTGCTGCAGAGCAATCATTGACATGACTTCCTGCATAAGGTAGTGAGCACTGCTCCAAAGCCCAAAGGGCCTTAAGATGCCTTTCGCTCCTTAGCACTGCGGAATGCTGCAAACATCTTTTCATCGCGTCGAGGTGGATCCTACATCGGGTGTCTGCCATACGGGAGATCCTTCGGCCGAAATGAGCAGGCGCCTTCAGTCTTTGGAGAGTACTGAGAGCTTTGGCTGTGACCTTTCAGGGTTGGGTCTGCAGATTCTGCAAAGCGTGGCTTGGCTCACCGACGATTCCGGCTTCATCTTTATCTCCCCTGGTCTTTTGTTTTCACTGGTCTTCTGCCTTGGCGTGGCCAATTCAATAGTCTGCTCCTTCCTTCCTGCCTTCCTTCCTGCCTTCCTTCCTGCCTTCGCGCCACGAAACTCGTGCGACTTTCATTCTTCTCATGGGCGCGCCCCTGTGCAAAAGTTGCGCATTGGCAAAAAGTGCTTCCAATACCAGGCTTCATGAAGCGATTTTCATGTGGGCTCCGGGTCAGCAGGAAGTCACTGCTCATGTCCTTTTTCGTGACAGCATTCCACGTCATCAGCCAGCTTTTCAGGGGCTTTCTGTTGCACCATGGCTTCGGCAGAACTCTTCCATCTTCAGACAAGGAGTTGTTCTGTATTCCACTTAGTTCGTTAGTCGTGGACGGCCCTCCGCTTGAGTTTCTCGCTGGGATTCTAAAATTCCATGTGTTACTTTCGATTATGGAGTTGCTGGCAAAGCCAGATATGTACGAATCATGTCAAATTGGAGGCCTCCGGTCAGCAGTCTCCCTATAATCCACTCTGCAGACTTCTTCGCTTTGTGTGCGAGTTTGCACCTGTGTCTGCTTGTTCGGTATTGTCTGGTTGCTCCACGACCTCACGCGAAGTGCAAGTGGTGTCCACGCATCGTCCAATGTTCCGGAACAGCATCCCTGTCCAGTGGCGGTTCCTTGTTCTGCAGATGCAATGTCTCCTTGAAAAGCCGTGTGCCACCCAAGAGCTGAGTATGCTGAGTGGATGCACCATGATGCACCTGGTTCTGCCAATATGCCAGTGCGATTCCAGAGGGCGGCGCTGCAAGCAGTGCAGCAGGCACGTTGTCGGACAAGATCTTGCAAGCTTGTGCCCTGTTAGGCAAGCACTGGCGAGCAGCACCCTTGAAGTTACTTCTCGTCTTTTTGCCTGTTGGCGCAGGCAGTGCAGAACCTGGCATCCAAGAGCCACTCGATTAAACAGTTGGTACGTCTGTTGGATATTGCACCTTGGCATTCTTCTCCCTGCTTCCAGTCCGAGTCAGGTTTGTTGTGGAGCGCGTGGGAATGGGCCTGGTGCTCTCTGCCATGTTGCTGACATGTTGCCCTTCGAAGGCTGCCGATGGATGGGGCACATGCTTGTGAGCAGGTACATTTACACGACACTACCATCCGCTCGTGGCTGAGCGATCGGCCGGACTTGCTGCCCCCCTGTCTGTTGATTTGCAGCCGTTCTTTGCCTGCACCTTCCGAATCTGATGCCGTTGTTGACTGCGTGTTGACCTAAGGCAGAGGAGCAAACATCTGCTTCAAACCCTATAGCAGGCCGGGATGACCGCCAGTGATGTGCAGGCATGAGGTACTGAGTAGCAGAGAAGCATGAACCGGGAGCATGATAACTTGGTGGCCAGGTCTGACAACGAGACCCACAAACATATGGGCTACTTGAAGGTGGGCGCATCCACTTGATGGCCAGCTTGCGTGTCTGTGGCATCACCAGCAGTGATTGTCATCGTCTATCACCGATATCTTTACCATGTAGGTGAATGATGACGGGTCGATAACAGCAAACGGAAAGGTCGGCGGCTGAGTCTGTGGAGAGCAAGAAATGACTTCGGTTTTTTCCGCATACATTCCACGATTCAAGTAATTTCGCTGCTGCTTCAATCCTGCTCCTGCATGATGCTGCATGCTGTTGACTGAAGCTATCAGAGCCTGCAATTTTGTGGCGATGGCTTCGCTACTACGTTCGTGAGTGCTGATGCGTGCTTGCATACGTCTGTGGCATGCCTGCCAGGCGACTCAGAGCGAGATCGGATTCGTCATCGAGGCTCGAACGCGGTAGACTGTGGACTCTGCTGCAGACTTGATTGGGCAGTCTTAGACATGTGGACTCACCTAGACCTGACGCGCGAGCTGCGTGTCGGTGGCATTGCTCTCAGGCTGGCGCCGTGAACAACATGCTGGCTCCTCTAGGAGCTGCGATGTCACAGGCCGCACCCGTGTTTCGGTTGACTGCTTTAGACTGTTTAAGGACTTGGGCCTTTATGAGTAGCTTCAGCCACAGTCAGTGTCCGCAATGGAAATCGGGTCAACTTCATGCACACAGACGAGGTGGCTGAATGTTCTTCTGTGTTAGTTGCCTCGCATGTTGTGCAGTTGATCTTTGATGTTCTTGCCCCCATCTGCCCCATCTTTTTCCGAAGGGCGACGTCGACTTGTTGGTTGCCCCGCTGTGGAACAAGCTGCAGCCTCCGACACGGATGCGTGCACTTGAGACTTGAGACTTGTGAATAACCGCGCGCCGGCTAGTGAGGCTAGTGGGTCCATGACTACGCGGATACAATTGCGTACACGCAAAACCAAGTATATGACATTATATAACCGTGTCTGTATCATCTGCCCTGCGATTCTGAGGTCCGATGTCAAGCACTATGATGCCTTGTCGTCAAGTTGGACGCATGATGAGGCACTTGTGACACTACTGTTCTTGCAGGAGGCGTGTTATTCAGGAACTTTATCTACTATAGTTCCTTAAGATTAATTCTGAGCTCGTGCAGCCCATCGGATAGTTGATGCTTCGCAATTTGGCGTTAGCAAGCAACAGTCGCGGAGGATGAGCGGAATGGACGCCAGGACAACAACAAGCATGAAGGAAGGAACGGCACCAAGAGAAGAAGGGAGCAAGCCGTAGAAGTGGCGTGGGTCGGTGTCACTCAGCTGGTGATCACGGTGATGAATCAATGTGGCTGGACGGGTCTTCTCGGACTGCGATGTACGCTCTGGGCTCTGGTGCTTTGAATCATTGTAAGACTTTTGGAGACTTTGGGACTCCCGCCCGGCTCCAAGCACTGGGCGGGCACACAAGCGTTCCCACCGAAGGCACAGGCTGAGAAAGGGATGTACTGCCCAGCGTGCTTTGCCTCAGGCCAGTTGAAAACTCGCTCCCTCTAGCCACGTGCCGACTTAAGGTTGTGATCTCTCACCCCCCCCCCACCTAGAAGAGAAACAGCAGCAAAGAAGGAATGCTTTGTGAGATCCACGTGCAAACTCATATGAGACCTGTTTGCAATGGACCATTTCGTCCACAAAGTTCTCAATATCAACCACCCAAAACTACGCCCCCCACTCAATAGATTGAATGGCAACAGTCCATCACATTGACATTCAAACGTACGCCAGCCAATAGCCAGCGCACCCCTGGCCAAGCCCAACATCAAGCCAAAGCAGCCTACCCTTCGCCTGACTTACCAAGGACTCAGCCAATCGCACTAAGTTTAAATGCTCTGTGCATATCTGCACAAGAGGCAGCTTTGATGCCCTTTCCGCAGCGCGCTGCGTTCACGCGATGCGAGCAAATGCTCTGCGCAGGTTTCTTAATTATTAAGATTGGTTCGTGTACAGAGGCCGCCGTCCACTAGAACCCTTTGTGTGACCAACGGGCAGATATCTGCTGCTTGCATCTTGCAAGAAACACGAGATGTCCACTGCTTGAATTGGAACGTCATAAAGATAGACTCTATGCTGCACCTTACATGCGAGCGAGAGAGAGAGAGAGAGAGAGAGAGAGAGAGAGTGAGAGCACAGCCGAGTCAAGTAGCAACCAGCGGGGACGGGGAAGATGCCGGCACGAGCGCTAGAGGGACATTGTGGGGGCCTCAGCTAGGTTTCAAGGGCCAGCTTTAGAGGGGGGGGGCCAAGAAGCGCACCGGTGGTCTTCCCCCGAACTGTCCAAACTGGAGGTGCCCTGAATACCGGGGCGGGCGCGTACGCCCGGGGGCTTGCCCCCATGCCCCAAGAAAGAAAGAAAGAAAGAAATAGAGAGAGAAGCCCTTGTGTGCCCACACAGTATGACCCTGGATCAACAAAACCCCACCTCGCTCCAGTTTCACACCGACGGATTCGGTGGAGCGTGCCCCTTGGGGCGGCCCCGTCAGGGCCCATACGCGCTGCAAGCAAGCAAGAGAGAGAGAGAGCGAGAGAGAGGGAGGGAGATTCCTTTCGCTTCTTTCCCAAGGTTCAGATGAAAGGAATAACTTCCTAAGGTTCAGATGAAACGAATAACCACCCAAAAGCCACCCTCACATCCGAGACATCGAGACATGATGGTGGCCTGTCAAAAGCGAAAAGAAAAAAAAGGTACGAGGAACCGTGGAACCCCTACTGATAGAGAGGAAGCTCTCGATTTCATGCGCATGCAGGCAGTGGGAAATTAGTGTTGCGTTTTCATGCCATGAAACAAGAACCAAACCAGCCATGTGCGAGAAACAAATCGGGCACCTTTTGCGGACGGTGGTTGCGACTAGCTAAGCCCTGAGGAGCTGTCCAAATTCAAGGGGGCCGTCGTGGTGGCCTCTGCTCAAGGCACTTACACGGTGCCGAAGGCGCCAACCTGACTTACTTGAGTGACTGTGAGTGAGGGCGAGCGCAGTAATCAGCACATCCCTAAACGCCATTGAACGTCAGAGGGGAGTTGCGCTCACCAGACTCGTGGAGCAACAGTTCAGCAAGTAGTTTGCCATGAATGACAGAGATATTTTGGTCTCTCCCTCTCTCTCCCTCTCTCTCCCTCTCTCTCCCTCTCTCTCCCTCTCTCTCCCTCTCTCCCTCTCTCTCCCCCTCTCTCCCCCTCTCTCTCTCTCTCCCCCTCTCTCTCCCTCTCTCTCGCTCTCTCTCCCTCTCTCTCCCTCTCTCTCCCTCTCTCTCCCTCTCTCTCCCTCTCTCCCTCTCTCTCTCCCTCTCCCTCCCTCTCCCTCCCTCTCTCGCTCGCTCTCTCTCTCTCTTTCTTTGTCCTTCTTTCTACGTGCTAGGGCGTACGACCTCGCTTTGTCTCTCTGTCTCTTTATCTCTTTGTTTGCCTGCTTGCCTGCCTGCCTATCTGTCTTTCTGTCTGTCTGTCCGTCCGTCTGTCGGTCTCTCTCTCTCTCTCTCGCTCTCTCTTCTCCTTCTGTCCGTATCACGCTCTCTCTCGCTAGCTCGCTTTCTCTTTTACCACGTCTTGTGCCATCTCGTGCCTGTCCCGCTAGCGGGACATTTGCTGCAGAGTGCACAGTCTCCTTGCTTGGCGTTTTGGTTGCAAATGATCCACACTGCCGGTTGAACCTGTCTCTGTATCGGCTCTCCACTGCGGGGAGATGCTTTGCCGACTTCCGAGCTTTTTAGGTTGTGTGCCGCCTCAGTGCGCATCGCTTTCTTCGCACTAGTATTTGTGCCTAATACTGGTGCTTGGAGCGCTAGAGGGTGTTCTGGCAGCCGGCAACATGTTGAACGACATGACCTGCCTCACATGCAGGCTGCTGGCGAAGGCAACCAAGAGCAGGGGGCTCGGGTCTTCGAGCCGTGCCACAGTTGCATGCGTGGCAGACTTGATCACAGGGTTGAAAAGAGACCACTGATGCAGTCGCCACGGAATCCGGAACGGCACTGGTTGACCAGATCACTCAATTACCACCAGGTGGGTGGCAGTTGTCAATGAAGGAGTAGACCTGCGCAAAGCCGAGCTCCCAGGTTTTCCGGTGCAGGGAACTATCTTGAAAACTGTGATTCTACAGGTTCCTTTTAAGAGTGAGACTGCTGAGTGTTGCTTGAAGTGCTGCTCAGGCCGCTGCCCAGGCCAAGAAGCAAGGTGCCACCGGCCTCATCATTCGCTGTGAGCAGGACAGGGCAAGTGGGGGGCTCTTGCTGGGGGGCTGGGTCTGAGCGCTTTTCGTCAATCTTTTTGCCATCTCGCGTTTTCGGGGAGGGGGTCTGTGAGATGTTGTGACAAATAAAACCGATGGCCCCGACAGTTCCTTTAAAGCCTATTTAGTCCGTTTGCTCTTCGGCCACTTTTGTGCAATTACGGTTCTCCTTCGTTCCATCCATGAATTTTGCGCAAGCTTGCGCAAGCGTGCATGTCTCGGCCTTTACTCGGAGTATGGTCCATCTTCATCTGGTTGTGACGCCAGAGCAGTGCCAAGCGGTCTGCAGCTACTCTGCCAATACTGTGCTGGTCATTGCTGGTCACCCTGAATTGTATCAGAGCATATCAGTTAACTCTCATGCTCTTGTCAGGCGCTGTCACTGGAGAAGCTGGCCCACAGCCTGGAACTCAATTGGCACATTGTATTGCGCATGCCGAATGACACACGACTAATCCTGAACACACTTTGAAAATATGCTGGCGTTGGCCTGAACAGGATGCAGTGCGCTGAGACACAGAAAACATGTACGGACTACCCGCGAAATAACAAGCAGGGGTTTGGTTTTCCGACATGCATGGAACAACAAATAAGACTAGCAGGCATTCCCAATTCCTGAGGGGCCGCTGGAAGTGCAGGATCCTTCCCGAGACGCAAAACTGGCAGGAACCGGCGCATCTCTGGGAGTGAAACCATCATCTCGACGGCCCAATTTCACATGCAAGCCCCCGGCAAAGCTCAAAGAGCACAGAGAGCACATGCTGCCCTCTCAGACTCTAAGACAACCCGAGAACTGCACAACCACTGGACCCCACGTTCGAAGACTAGATGCCGGCAATTGCATCGCCACCGAAAAAAACTGTTGGACCATTGTGTGACCATTTCGCGGTTTTTGGGGAGAATTGAGTTCGGAATTTTCTGATGTGCTGCTATTTGCTCGAGCCCTTGCTTGTCTCAGCCAAGGTGCTGATGATGAAGAGCCACCCGAGCTGCCCGCAGTCTTCGTCACGAAAAAAGTAGGAGAGGCCAGGACACAGAAAAAGCCTGGTAGCTGAAGAGCTGAAGAGACGGCAGTGCAGCTTGAGTGCAGCTTGAGTGCCATTTTGGGAGGCGTTGAATGAGCGGGGCATCGTGCTCAAAGGATGTGAGTTCAAAAAGAAGTACATGACGGAGGCGTACGAAACTCTCCGTGCTGCATGCTCTGTTTTGGCAACAATACCCAGAGACGCAAGAACAATGTGTCACAAGATTGCTCTAGCAGATCCAGACCTAGCAGGTCATGCGGAGTTTGGGACGTTTGGGCGGAGGCGGGGGCGAGAACAATTCGCCAAAGGTGCTACCCAAGCTCGCAGCCATCGCATCATTAGCAGCAACGGAAGGAGGTTGTTCAACCCTGTTGAGCTGCCTGCCTTGTTGGACAGAGTCTCTGTGTCTTTGTCGCTCTCGTTCCGTAAGTCCTAGGCAAGCCTAAGCAATGTGTTCATTCTTGGAGTACAGTTTCCCCTTGCAGACGCAAGGGCGTTCGCGCCCACAGGCAGTCAATCAATCAATCAATCATTTCCCCTCAGAACATCCCTTTTTTTTGCTCTCTCTTTCTCTCTCTTCCTCTGTGCGTGCGTGTGAACGAAATAGTAGCAGCCAGAATGTGCTGCGAGGCCTTCAGCAGACCGACAAATACAAGAATGCTTTCCAGGTGGCAAGTGTGCATTGCTGCATCCGATGCTCAAGCTACTAGACTGACTTTTCATGCGACTTTTCCATGCACCGAGTGGCAGCTGTTAGGCTATTGGCACCGCTATTCTGGAGAATGAGAAAGAAAAGGCGAAGGTCCAGGGTGTGTCCAGGGTGTGTCCAGGGTGGGCATTGACCATTGTTTACCGCTCTGGAACAACAGCGGGCGCTGGCCGGCACGAAACGTTTGCGCAGTATAATGTCACGAAGGTATCTGTAGCGTGTCTGCAGCTTTCGGCAGCTTCGTACCAGCTGTGCAGCGATTATTGTGGGATGGTGTGTGCAGGCCCCGAAGCCCGTCGCACAGAAAGTCGCCATCAAGCAGGATGTGTCCTGCGGCCACAATTGCAGGAACAAGATCAGCAGGCTCTTCATTCTTGTAGCTGCCACCATTGCCACCTTACACTGTACGTTGTTGAGCTGCCCTTGAATCTGCTACAACAAAAGTTGAGCCCAGAACCAGCTGTTATGGTTTTTGCCGTGCTGTTTCGCCAGGTCACAGGGGAAATTCAAGTGGAAAGTGAATACCAACACGTTTGGGCCCAATTGCTTTTGTGCACATCCACTTCACATACATGCGCTTAATCGAAAAGCTTGCGCGCGCCGCCTCAGCAGCCGGGCCGGCCCACGGACAGGAAAGGAGGAAAGAGGGCTGGTTTCTGGCAAAGGCATCAAAAAAAGGGGAGGGGGTCCCAGGAAGGGTCCCAGGGGTCCCGCAGGTTCGGGGGTTTTCATGGGATTTCTAGGAGGTGCCCAAAAAGTCCCAAAATAGCCAAATAGGAGCCGTCGGCAGACGGGACCACAACATCGGTTTGCAGCTCCTCCAAGCGATGGGGGGGGTCCCACAGGGCAGGGGGGGGGGCGGGGGTTCCGTCACAAGATCTGGTATGGGGTTAGGGGGAATGAGACCGGATCCTGTGTCTGCTTGTTCCAAACGCTTCTCGGCAGGAAGCCGAGGCGAACTTAAATCTCAGCAATAGAGCCCTAAAAAACGCTAAACCCTAGTCCGTTCGCGCATCGCGCCGCGCCGTGCGCTCGTTCCTGCGCGCCGTCCCAAGCACAGCATACCACACTCATATCGTACACACGTAAGCGCACGTGCGCACGCACATCCACTCATGGACATAGGCGTTCTTTCAGTTGCAGTTGCAATTCGCTGTGTATCCTGTGATGGGGTTATCTGGTCCTTTACCTATTTGTATTGTAACTCGGAGTTACTCGTACTGTCAATACTGCTACGACCGAAATGCCACTTTTTCGGGTTTGAAGCCTACAGCAACACCAGCTGTGCCGAGTGCAATTTTGCAGCACCGGAAACACCCTGAACAAATGCTGACTATTTCAAGTATGTCCGGCCATGAGGACAACCTGTTGATCCAAGCATTGAGCGGCCGTGCTATACCTATTCTTGCAGCGCACGACAATAAGCCACAGCATGCCCCTACCAACTGCATTGTCTGGCATGTACCCTACTTTGGAGGCGTTTTTTCTAGCGGTATACAGCCACTAAGCCGAGGCAGTACATCTGGTCGGGCTCTGGCGGAGGCTGCTCTTTCTCCTGTTAAGGTTTTTGCTTGCAGCAGCTGCAGATTCCCGGAAAGTCCGCGAAAAGATCGTATAGATTGGCCAGGTGCCACCACAATGCAGGTGAACTATGGACTCAAGGTGGCAAGCTAAGCACGCCTTCAGATGCAAGAAAGCAAGAAAGCAAGAAAGCAAGAAAGCAAGAAAGCAAGCTGCAGGAGTGCTCGAATGCCGTTACTTGCACCTTCGGGGCTCTTCACAGAATCGGGTTGCAGCATGGGGCAGCTTTGTTCGAGCATATCCCTCAAGCAGGAGTTCAGACCAATCTGCAGCATTGTCGCAGTGACCATGGCATTAGAATCATTAGAACCAGGCCCCACCCTCCGCGATGAAGAAGAAGGTGGTGGAAGGGGACGATGGAAATGAGACTGCGCACGTGCTGCTGGCTTCTTGAAGAGGGCTATTCCAACAAGAGCTAGTCATAAACGCCACTTGGCCATTCTCAGTCTGTGGTGTCAGGTTGATGCTTCTGCAGACATTGTGCCGGAGGCGGAACTGTTCATATTGGCTCAGGTGTTCAAATTTAACAGCCTGTCTACCAGATTGATATGTCACGAAGCTCGCTGAGATTCAATGCCTAGCCAAACCACTGACGCAACTACAAGTACCAGCAAGGCTGACATCACTTATCGCCGCTCCATCGTTGGAAGCGCGATGGTGCCGGCCGAGGATGGATGTGATTTCCTCAAACTGTCGTGCGTGCATAATTTGATCGCCACACTAGAGGAGCAACCCGCTAGGTTTCCTTCGGAACTGAAGGCTTTGTCTTTTGAAGTGCGATGGCCGCATCAGATTTGTGATTTGAGCAACGCTTGAGCTTTCGCAAACGACGACGCAGGTGAAATGGTTCAAGGCAGTTCTGTTAGGTTAGGGGTTTAGGGGGCCCCGTACAGGGACCCGGACGTCGGTCGAGAGGTTGAGTCATGCACGGAGCTGTAGCTGGAGCCAGCAATTCTTGCTGCTTGGGGGGTCCCTTGTGCTCTGGGTGTCCATGCCCAGGGTGGAAGAAGTACTCAACCTGCCAACTCCATTGCGATCTTCTTTGTCAGGACTTCAAGGCCCACACCTTGGCTCAGGAGCTATCGGAGGCACAGCTGGCGTTTCTTTTCAGGGCAGCTGAGATCAGAATGAGTTGCTGGGCTTGAGCAAATCTCACATCATCGGTCCAGTTGTTACCCATCATCGGTTCATGCATGTACAATCAATCTCGTAGTGAAGCACGTTTGGAATGAGACATGGTTGAAAAATCAAAGCAAAGCAGTAGTTGCTAAGAAAGCTGCACGAGTTTGTTAGCCACTATCTCCTAGTGTGCTGCGCGTGTGTGAGCGTGTGAGCGTGTGAGCGTGTGAGCGTGTGAGCGTGTGTGAGCGTGTGAGCGTGTGAGCGTGTGAGCGTGTGAGTGTCTGTGTCTGTCTGTCTGTCTGTCTGTGCGTGTGTGTCTGTGCGTGTGTGTGTGTGTGTGTGTGTGTGTGTGTGTGTGTGTGTGTGTGTGTGTGTGTGTGTGTGTGTGTGTGTGTGTGTGTGTGTGTGTGTGTGTGTGTGTGTGTCTGTGCGTGTGTGTGTGTGTGTGTGTGTGTGTGTGTGTGTGTGTGTGTGTGTGTGTGTGTGTGTGTGTGTGTGTGTGTGTGTGTGTGTGTGTGTGTGTGTGTAACACCTTTCTTTGCACAGGGACGCTTGTCCCTGTCGTGCCTGTCGTCTGCACGCTCCCCACCACGAGGTCCTCCTGGAAGATGAGGGCAGTGCGCAAGCGCAGGCAAGAGTCGCGTATGGGGCGTATTAGTCACGATCCATTAGTGATGGTTACCATCATCCGTGGTTGGCTCTGTGGCCTGCAGTGGGTTGGAGTGGCGACAGCAGGCATGTGTTGGCCCCACATGAGTTCGGAGGCGCAAGAGCAGCTGTCGGACGAGAGTGACTTTATGATTGAGTATAACTTTACCGAGGCTCATCACAGGGGTTAATCACATTTAATCACATTGTGCGTAAGTCCATGTTCGATGTCTCGGCTTGGACTGCAAATGTGCAGGTTGAAGTTGCCGTCTCCAGGGACAATGAACAGGACATGATTGTGTAGTGGAGGAAGCTGCAGAGCGAGCCTTGCGGGCAAGGACCTCGATTCAGATGAGGAAGTCATGGACGAGGGCACTGTCGTCAGCAAAGTCGGTGTGGGACCTTGACGCAGATTTCTTTGTCTTTTGTAAGCCTTAACCAAGCTGCAACACCACTGGGGTCAACTTCGCAAACTTGAAGCTTCAGCATCCATTGCCTGTATTAGGTGTTCCCCGCCGATATTTCTGGATCGTGGCCATGTTCCTTCTGTTTACGACGACGGTGACGCGCTCAGGAGGAGCCAAGGCTTCCCAACAGAGCTGTAGTCATCTGAAATCTATGGATGAGGCTGAGAGTTGTAGCATTGGTCCTTTCCATCAAAGGTGGAACTGATCTGTGCTCTCAGGCCCTTGTCTGGCTCTTGCACTCGACTCTCAACTCGGAAATCCAGCATCTTGGCTGCGTCATTGTAAATGTGCTTTGCGCCGAAGCATGGCTGATGTTCGGCTGCAGGCTTCCAGAGGAGTTCAGAAGACATGCTGACATGGAGGAGGACCAAGTGGTGCACAAGTTGGAGCATAGTCCTTCATGCTGACTCAGAATGCACGCAGGACATTGCCCTGATGGCCACACTGGCATGTAGTGTTGCGGGCGTGTGACCCTTTTTACGCTTTCACTGGAGTCCAGAGAGTCCAAGGGAGTCAGTCATGGAGGTCTAAGCATGTCAGCAAGGACCACGCAAACCTCAATTTGCATAGTTTGCATGTTTTGCCGTGGGTTTTTTAAGATGTTTTAAGCATGACAAGAGAAGGAGAGCGCACATGCGCACATTCACTGCTCAAGTTGGCCGTCGCCAGGGTCCAATCGATGAGCGGCCAGCCCAGTTCTTGTCCCAACGATTTGGTGATCGGCTGAGCTGGAGATCATGATAATGATTGATAATGCCAATCAGGAGTTGCATATAAAGTGCGATCTCCTGGCGTTCTAGCCCTTGGGCCCTTGGGGCTCAAGGACAACAAGGACCGGCAGGTGGGTTCCAGGCAGCCATAGCCAAGCACAAAGCGCCATACAACAGTTGCCTGGCTCCACGTGCTGGGCCTGTTTTCACCCATATCCGTAGTAAAGCCTGTGGTCAGCCTTTAGGCCAGACCACGGGCGTTAGTGCCCCGGATGTGCCAGATTTTGTCTTTCAGACTTGCGATATCTTGCATCCCAGAGCCTGAAGGACGGCGCACTCCATGTACCATAAGTACAATATTTGTTCATAGCATATGCTGTAGCCGAGGCGGTTGAAGCCTTGACCGATCGCTTATCCATTGCAAAAAGCTGAGGTGGCTTGTGTTCCAACAGCCATCTGCTGTCCTGACGTGGCGTTTCTTGACTAAGCCGAGAATCTCTACAAGTATGCATGAGTGCGTAACTCTACTTAACCACTCGCGCGCGCCAAATGCCCCATCTATGTGAGACCCAGCACGTTTGTCAGGGCGAACCTGGATAGGCCACGGAGATCACCTTTCTTCAAAGTATGCCGCAGAGCATTCTGGAGACACTCTATAGAGCACCTGGACCTGCATACTATACCCCCCGTGGATCGAGCTGGCTTTTAGCGGAACATGGTGGTGCTCACGTGAGCCAACTCCTGGAGCCAGCCACGTACGTGCACGTTGATCGGTGCGCTGGGTTCTACCTCAGGAGGCCCTGCAATCGCCCACCTAGCCGAGTGGTGCCGGATGTCGCATTCCAAGCTGTGACGGCCGCCTCCGCAGCCAGGCCACTGTGAGCTTGCTCCGCTGGCCGGTGTTCTTGCAATGCTTTGCATCGTCGTGGTTTTGGGCTGCTCCGGCACTGACTTCACTGGGCCGCGGTTGACAGCCACCGCAGCATGCATCACCTGCACAACAATGGTTCCGGTTCTTTCCAAGATGTTCTTACACGATTCTTTTCGCCCAAGCAAACATGTTTTTTCTGGGCAGTTCTACAGGTCCTCGACAATATTTTGCGCGAGTCAACCGGGATCCCGCACTCCTTGCAGCCAGGGCCTTGCGTGAAGCAATGGCTCTGTGACCACCTTGAAATGGAATGTCGACACTTCTCTCGATGCACGGGTCGCTTTTCAACCCCTTTGACACTTCTGGCGTCAGCGACTGATATGGTGCTTGCTGTCCCGATGCTGTCAATTTCAGCATGCTGCATATTGTGTCTGCAGCTCTGTCTCGCCCTGTGAATGGTTGTTGCATCTTGCACGCCCACGTGGCTTGTGCGTGTTTGACCACATTGAACTACTGAGCAGGTCCCAGCCGGGCCTTCGTGCCCCTGGAACCAGGATGGTATTGTCATCAAAGTATGCGAGGATGCGTTCACCAAAGGTTCCGCTGGACATCAAGCCGCAAAATCCTGCAACGCTGCGCGCGCGTGCGCCTTGTTGCCAAACGTAGTGGATGCGACTCAACCACAGGCGCACGAAGGGCAGGAGTGCCGTCATAGGATGTCATGGGCAGCAAAGGCATCAAGCAGTGAAGTGGGAATCTGGAATCTGCTGCACGCCGGCCCGGGTCCGGGCTGCATGGATCAAACTTCGGGCCGGACTCGGCTCCGAGTGCATGCTGGTGTGGGTGGCGTCTAAAGGCTGCAATCTGTTGCGCTAGACGTGGTGAGGGAAGAAACAGGACCCTGCCCCAACCCCCCAACATGGGCACCGGCGCCATGGAAGGGGGGGGGGTTGTCCTCATCAGAAAAGAAAACTTCTGGAACGGCAAACCTTCAACTCCCTATACCCGATCTGCGCAAATCGCTGGTTTTGCTGTGCATGCCCGTGGGCGCAGTGTGCTCTCCGCTCTCCCTGCTGCTAGCACGCGCGAAAATGATGAATACGCAGCCGGTCATGATGCCGGGGCTCGGTTCTTGCCTCACTGGTGCTGCAGAGGGTTTGCCCGAACAAGTTGCCGCTCGTGTGCAGTTGGCCCTACTTCGCAGTTCTGCACGTCATGCGCCGGCGGCAGGCGGTGCCTCTGCATCCCCTGCTTGTCGACGACGACCCGCAGCTCGACCTGGTCCCAGGCCATCGACGCCTGAGCCAACTTCCTTTTCAGGTATTGCCACCCCACCTCACGGAATGGTTAACCGCGCATAACTACGTCCCCGCCGCGGCCCAAGCGGCCCTTCTTCAAACATACGGGGGCGTGGCGGTCGCCTCTGTGCCCCTGGCCAAAGACCTGCGGCGCCCTTGCAATGGCGCTGGTGCGTCCGCTCCCCCAGATGCTCCGGACAGAGGCGCCGCGCCAGACTCGCACGAGACGGTTCATAATTTGGATCGAGATTTGTCTGGGCAATTCGTGCCGGCATTTAGCCGACAGCTACAGTCTGCAGTGGTCATTGATTTGGATTCAAGTAGAGTGTTTTCGTCGAGCAACCTGGCAGCGATCCGATTGACCAATGGCAGATGATTCCGATTTGGAGTTGTCCCCGACGGCCCGTACTGCTGGGCCCAATCCGTTTCAGCCAGGATCGCCTGCAGGAGTGCAGCTCACTGTTGGAGATTTGAACATGTTGATCACTCAGCTTACAGCTGCCACGCAGGCAGCATCAGCTGCAGCACAGGCTGCCATTGTAGCCTCTTCATCTTCATCAGCTCGTGCACCTTCCGCAGTGACTGGTAAAGACTTGTCCAAAGTGCTGAAGCCCCCTGAGAAGTTTGATCCCAACACTAAAGACTCGAGGACGAGTTGCGCTACCCAGTCCCGACGATGCAGGACGCACCTCCCTTCATGCGAGCCGCTGTCCGGGGAGCGCCTGTGCAATCGCTTCAACGCCTGCGAGAGGCTCAAGCAGCCCAGGGTGTGGAAGCTGCTCCCGCATGCTGCATGCCCGCACCGAGCAACGAGGCTCGCATGGACGTGCCGAGTTGCTGGGACGCAGCGTTCCAGCAAGGCGACTGGCTCCAACTATGTCCAAATGCTGCTACAAGCTGCAGGCTGTGCCAGCCCCGCGCTGACCGACCCCGCGCGCCGCCCTCATGCTCTCCATGTGCGCATCCCCCCGCGTGAACCATGTGCTCCGCACGCTGCCCCCGTCCGAATCGCGAGGGTACGCGCAGGCACATGACACAGCCATCTGGGGAGACCCTGCGGTCCTGCATGGGCGGTTTCTGTGATGAAGACTCGCGCCATGCTTGGCCCATTGCCACCTTGCCTGCAGTGCAGGGCGGATTAGGTCTGCAGTCCGCGGAACGCACGGCTCCTCCGTGATAGGTGCCCGTGCGCCCGCCTTCGCGCATACATGCCTCGCAGCTCTCGAAGGCCAAGGCGGCGTGGCCGCATGCCTCCGCGAAGCTGCGGCGGCGCGGGACCTTTTGCGACACAAGGGCTGGCGAGACTGTCCTGCTTGGAGCTGTCTCTTACAAGGGTCGCGCCCGACCCCGGCTGACGACGCTGGCCCTGGGGACTGGCCGCATGGCTGGCCGATGCACGCATCGCGCACTCGCAACACCCACTTTCGCATGCCACTACCAGACATGTCGCCCAGTTCCCAGGGGCTGCTGCGATCCCGACGGAGCCAGCCACCACGATGCCACCAGCCGCGATGCAGCTTGCATTGCGACGCCGGCTGCGGCAGCGAGGGAGCCGATGGAGCAGCGCTGCGGGTGGCCGAACGCCGAAAGCGCACTACCTACCCAGAGCTTTCACACGGGCCGCAAAAGCTCGTCGTGCTGGGTAGGCGGTCGCTGCTGGAATGAGCAGGCACGCTACTTCGCAGGGACCTGGTGAGGCTGAGAGCTCACCGGCCCCCCACGCCATCCGCGCAGCAGCGACCGCAAGCTGGGCGAGGCGCTGGCGGGGCATTTTGTCCGTGGCGGTGCAGCAGGCAGTCGCCAGCACGGCCTTGGGAGGCCCCTGGCTGCACCCGTTACAGTCCGAATCCAGCGACGGCCCGCCGCTCGACACCTTGCTCCACCTCGCTGCTCCCGCCGGCCAGAGCCGCCTGCCGCTGCGGCCCTGACGCAGGTCTGCCGGGCACTGTGGGCCGTAGTCGTGTCACCGACTGGACTACGTTACATCGGACAGCATGGCAGACGGAAGGTGCGCAAAAAAAAAGAACGTCAGCGCCCCAACCAGAGGCGCCCACACCTGTAGCCTGTAACGTCACATGGGGTGCCTGAACCGTTTGTTTTGCGCCCCCAGTGCCTGCAGCGCCCCAACACGCGCCAATCGGAGGCCCGCGAGCCGCCGTTCAGGGGTGCCTGGTATGACCGAGGGCCTCCCGAACGTGGCGTGCAGTCGCCTACCAATTCGTGGCTGTACGTGCCGCTCCTCCTTGGTGCACGGGGAACACTCACTGATCGGGCGCTCGCCTTGTGGTGCGCAGAGGCACGTGCTGCGCTACAGTGGGAGGAGGCTCGCCGAATGCTGGCGGTTTCGGCCCCAGTTCCAGTTGCCGCACTCACGGAGGCAGTGATGGCAGCGGCTAGCCATCGCAATGAGGACTTGGCCCAGGCTGCTCTCGAAGAGGCGGCGTGCTCCCTTCCAGCACTTTGGTGCACCTAGGATGGGTGGTGCGCCACATTGGTTCATTCGCCCGCAAGCCCAGAAGATAACAATCAGCAAAATTCACATAGTTTTTGCCTACCAGGCTGTAGTTCTGTAAGCTTCGCTTGGAACACGAAACGTGAGGGCACGCTAGCAATGAACATGTGAATATGTGACCGTTTTATATGCTGTATTTGATGCACGAAACGCATCGAAACGCCAAGGTGCACCTTCAGACCCACAGCCATGTCGCACTCGTAGGTTCGAGCATATGTTGCCACGACAGGTCCGAGGTATCGTTCGCGGTATCGTTCGGGTATCGTTCCGACAACAATACACCCCCCCCCATCCGAAGCCCATTTCTTGAGGTTACGTTTCAAATGGCAGTTCCGTTCTATCGCTGTGCCCTGCGGGAAGGCTCCGCGAAACAGGCATTTTGTCAGCGTCTCAAGCTAGCCTCACGTGGCCATCACCGAGAGGTAGCTTGAAAAAGAAGTTCACGGGTGGATTCATGGCAGCGGTACTGTCTTATCGCTGTGCCCTGGGAAGACTCCGCAAAACATGCGTTTTTTCATAATTACATCCTAATTGGTCTCAGCATGCTATCCCCGAGAGGCAGAGAATTTTTCCTATCATTATCGCATGTTTTGGGCCTTGTGTGCCCTCGGGGTTTCGGTTCGAGGAAAAAAGGTTTCGGTTTTGGGCAATCTTCTTGAGATGTTGGGCTAACTTCTGTGCCCAGGGGTTGGGCTATCTACAAGGTGATTGGGCCAAGAAACCACGCGCGCTCGTACGGCGGCTCGGCGTTGGCGAGCGCGCTTGACCGCTTCTCGGACGAGTTCCGCCGCGCACTCGCACCGCCAGCACCGCGTTCCGCCGTGGAGGCGCCACACGTCTCCGAAAACCGCGATGAGCACGTGGACGGAGACGAACAAACATCTGGTCCGGAACTGGCCCGGGCCATGCCGGCGCCGGTGGCCCAACATCCGGAAAGTGAGGCCGAGACTGTTGGAGCGGTTGCGAATGAGGCGCCGCCGTAGGCAGCCGCGCCGCCCTGGCCTGGCTCAGCAGTCGGCCTCGCACAGGAGTTCCGCGAACGGTTGCCGACCATGCGCACGGTACCCCGATGTTTAACCACGGGGGTGCGCAGGTGCCTGACCCCTTGCCTCAATGATCAGCCAATCGCTTATCGGCGGAAGGATGGCGCTGCCCGAGAAGCGGCGTGGAAGCTGTTCTTGCCCCGCGTTTGCTCCTGGCACACTGCCCATGATTCCAGGTCAGTTGGCCGAGGTATGCCGAGGTGCTCTCCTGCGTCGTGTCTGGGAACAAAAACATAAAAACTGGGCCAACACAACCCTCCCCGCACCGATTCAGCGGTCCTTGAAGAAGCTTGTGACAGGGTGCGCGACGGGCAGCGGTCCTGGGCACGCCCAGCCCTCACAGCGGCTGCGCTGGACCTGGTAATGATGAAACTAACCAAGCCTTGTCGGATCCTACGCGGCGGCCACCCCATCGGCGCCGGAAGATACCTGCAGAGGTGTTGAACCATGAGCTGGCCGAGGCAGGCCGTCACTCTGTCGGTCCAACAGGTGGCGGAGCCGCTCCGTCCGCACCAGGCCTTTCGGGAGCAACAGTTGACCACTACAAGTTGTTCCTCGACGACCCCGCGGCGCTCGAGCTCCTGGCTTTCGCCATCAACTGCTTTGCACAGGCTGACGTGCCCCCTCTCCCTGTCAAGGGGAATGTTGCAGGAAACGTTTTCCGCAGGTTGGTTTCTCGGGTGCTCGCACGTGCCTTCGCCACGTTTTCGACGAGGCCACCCGGCCGTATCAGTACGCCCTGAGTACCCGGGCAAGAACAGCCTCCCAGCATCTCCCAACCATGCTCCGCGCAGCCACGGAGCTCGACCCTGAAACGACGCTGGTCTCACTCGATGGCCGCAGCGCATATGACAGCGTCAGCCGCGCAGCCATTATGGGCAAACTCAAAGGGGTGGCGCCGCTAATCTTGCCCTTCGTCCGGTCTTTGTATGCGCGTGTCTCCACGTACCTGTGGTGGGATGACAGCAGCCGCTGCCATGAGATCGCGCAAGCCGAAGGGGTAGAGCAGGGCGACTCCCTCGCATCCGCGCTGTTCGCGCTTGGCCAGCACGATGCGCTGGCGGCGGCAGCACGAGAGCTGGAAGCGGTGGAATTCTTGGCAGCCTTCCTGGACGACATTCTTTTACGTCGTCACCTCGCGCGGCCAATTGGATGCTGGTCACTGCCACCATCGAGCGCGAGGCCGGGGTTGCTGCAAACCTTGGCAAAACGCGCGTGTATCATGGCCATGCGCCGCGAGGCATACACGAGCTCGGTGAGGACGTGTGGCGCAGCGACAAGCCCCTCGCACAACGCGGGTTCGTTGCTTTGGGCGCGCCCATCGGCCACCCGGAATTGATTCGGTCATGCGCCAGCAGCCGCCTCGAAGAGGAGCGCCGCCTTCCGCCTGCTGCTCCAATTGCCTCAGCTCCCGGACCTGCTGTGTGCATGGCTGCTAATCTTTTTTTGCGCAACTCCCCGCGCTCAGCACCTGCTGCGCACTGCTCCTCCGGCCGCGATAGCCGATTACGCACGTGCGCATGACGATGCGATCTAGCAGACGATGCAAGACATGCTGGGCGGCCAAGCGGCTGATGCTGAGGCTGCGCAGTGTCAAGCCCGGGACATTGCCTTCCTGCCAGCCTCCTTCGGGGGTGTGGGCCTTTTGCAATCTTTTGCATGCGGAGCGCATCTCGCCTGCAGCCTATTGGGCGGCATGGGCGGACGCACTGCCTGGGCTGCAACAGCGGTGTCCCGAAGCGCGAGCGTTGTTCAAGAGCTCCAGCCCGGCTGCAGGCGTCCACCGACGAGCAAGGATGGGAATGTCTGCGCACAGCGCCGCCGCAAGAGGTTGGTGGTGAGCCCGGCGTCTGGGATGCTGCTCTCGCAGTCCACACTTCTTGCCGAGGGCGGGTCTTGCTGCCAGCCATTCGGCCCAACGACCGAGCACTGCTGCGTTCCCAGGCAGGTCCACATGCAGGGGCAGGGCTCGCCGCCATCCCTGCCGACCCCGCAACATCCCGCAACGACGCTTGCGCCAGACCTCATGCACCTCGCGCTCCGGCGCCGACTGCATTTGCCCCTGTCTTTTATTCCCGGACTTTTATACCTGCTGATCCGTTTGGTCGGCTAAGCGGCTCCGAAACTAAACTGCCCGGGCACGCTACGCCCGCAGCGGCAGCCGACCCGGGCTTCAGCGCAGCGGCAGGCGACTCGGTCCGTCCGGGTCGCCAAGAGCCAGGACGGCAGCCAGGGTCGGCAGGCTGTCTTGCGCCGGCCCCGCTACCGCCCTTGCGTTAAGTGCAGCGCCTCATCGCACTGCGCGCGCGCGCCGGGCCCCAGCCACACTGTGTAGTGCAGCCACCCAGGGATGAGCACGTCGCTGGTGGGGGGAATTAGCCGTTGCCGTCCAGCGAGCGGCCCGAAGTGCCGTCCTTGGCATCTGGACGATGCCCCCGCTGCCCACAGCTGACAGCGACATGCCTCTAGCTAAGGTCCTTCAGTTTGTTGCGGACACGGCGCCCAGCAGGCGCCGCCGCGGTGGTGAGGCCCGTATGGCCCGTCCCCCCCGACCCCCGACCCCCGCGAGGACATGCTGCGGAACAAGGCGTGCGAAAAAAAAAATCCTGAGCGTGTTCGTTGCTAACACGCGGGCAAGACTGCCCTGCAGCGCCTCTAACGTGCTCAGCACGACCGCCTGCGCGGCCGCATTCCACAGTTGTCCAGCCTTACTCTCCGCGTTGCGGGATGTGACCGCCTGCGTGGGCCTTTCTCCTTGATGCCTCGTTCCGCCAGCGCCGCCGCGCGCTTTCGAGCCAGGCGATGCCCTATGGGGATGGCAGCGCCAAGCTGCCGGAGTGCGACGAGCTCGAGTGCGACGAGCTCGCGTGCGACCTTGCGTCC
Source organism: Symbiodinium natans (assembly GCA_905221605.1). Lineage (NCBI taxonomy): Eukaryota > Dinophyceae > Suessiales > Symbiodiniaceae > Symbiodinium > Symbiodinium natans. The sequence goes on from CAJNDS010002526.1 coordinate 237,045, forward strand.
CGTGGGCTCCGTACCATCACGGTCCCCAGTACACGCGATGCCGTTTCCCTTCCGAATGCGCAATTCCACATCCAGCTGCTGCGGCGCCCGCGCTTGTCCCTGCCGCTCGCCCCCCCGCGCGTGCAGCTGCCGTGGCAGGCTCATGCAGGCTCGACTTTTTCGGGGACCACTGCGCCGCGTGCGTTACTAGCGGCGTCAGTGCTCGCTGCGCGCGCAGGGCCGCTCGAGCACGCTGTGCCGCGAGGCCGTTTCTCCTGTCGCCCGCAATGTCCGCGATCGCCGACATGAACATCGACGTGCCCGTCGCTGACGACAGGCGCGTCGACGTCCTTGCCAATGGCCTGCCCCTCTGGCACAGCTCCCTGCTTGATTGACGTTACGCTCGTCTCCCCGCTCACTCGTGCGGGTGAGCCCCACCCACGGGCTGATGTCGAGCCGGCGCGTCGTCACCGCAGCACGGCGCTAGCGACACGGCACTCATCCCGAACTCATCCGCGGCTGGCGGTGCCGCTTGGTCGTCATTGGCCTGGAAGTGGGCGGGTGCTT
>CAJNDS010002526.1:240090-262590 GCA_905221605.1 Symbiodinium natans
AGGGGAACTTGGCCAGTTCCCTGTACCTGCTTTATTTGCTTGTGACATCATCATCGTGTACGCTGTGCATGGTTTCATCCTATGATGATCGTCGCTGTGTCAGCCCGAATTTCACCCCTCATAAAAAGCGACTTTGTCGATCGGTGCCTTGGACTGCAATATAGACGTTAATAGTAAACCGAGCCTATTGAGAGATTCAATGAACATTTTGACTTTTTGATCTCCCTGACGGAGGATGTGACAGACACACGGCCCCTTCCGACAATGTTCGGTATCAAGATGTATCAAGTGTAAGTGTGTGTGTGTGTGTGTGCGTGCGTGGGTGTGGGTGTGTGTGTGTGTGTGTCTGTGTGTGTGTGTGTGTGTATGTGTGTGTGTGTGTGTGTGTGTGTGTCTGTGTCTCTGTGTGTGTGTGTGTGTGTGTCTGTGTGTCTGTGTGTCTGTGTGACTGTCTCTGTGCGTCTGTCTTTGTGCGTCTCTCTCTGTATGTCTCTCTGTCTGTATGTCTCTGTCTATATTGTGTGTCTCTGGCTGTGTGTTTGTGTGTGTGTGCGTATCTGTGTGCATCTCTCTCTCTCTCTCTCTTTCTCTCTCTCTCGCTCGCTCGCTCGCGTATGCGTGTGTGTGCGTGCGCGTTCGTGTGTTATTGTGTGTTGGTGCGTATGGCATCCAGGCAAAGACATCTCCATTCAGCCAGTGGAGGGGAGTGGCATGACCGGAAATGAAGAAGTAGCGGAAACGCCAGGAGCTTAAATTAATTACAGGCATGTCATGAGCATTTGCATGGGCTCAATGGTTCACCGTCAACGACCCCGCAGTCGGCTTTTCGCACTGATCCATCTGAGGAAGTTAGCACCTGCAAGTGCAGAAGGCACTATCAAGGCCAGCGCCCGTCCTCAGCAACAGCACCCTTACCAAGTTGAAGTTTTTTTGTGCACACTGTGAGACTGCCACTTTTGTGCAGGTCCTCGGGATACATATTCACGCACTCGATGCTGTTCAGGGCTCAAGTGACAGGCCAGGAAGGTGATGCCGTTCGTCCCCATGGAGACTGCGTCATATGAAGACATTGTGGAAAGCAAAATGCTGCCTTTCCCCGACGCCTCTCCCGACACGACTGCGGCGCCAGAAAGCAGTTCGGACTCTGAAGCAGGCTTGAAGTCGGAGTCGATTGTTGTATGTTTTTGTTTTTGATGTTTTTGTTGGGCCACATCATGTCCAACAAAAGCTCTTTTTTGTGGCTGACGGGGCAAACACCCATTGCAGGCACAGCGTGCTCGCAATGGTTTGTCACTGTCTTATGATGTTTCGAAGAAGACAATGATTGAGACGAAGGGCATCGAAGGGCTTTGGAAGGGTGTGTGTGTGTGTGTGTGTCTGTGCGTGTGTGTGTGTGCGTGTGTGTGTGTGTGTGTGTGTGTGTGTGTGTGTGTGTGTGTGTGTGTGCGTGTGTATAAGTGGACTGAGGAGGTTTGTTCCCTGTTTGCCCTTTGGATTTCGAAAGGGAAACCTAGATGCTGATGGCAATCCATTAATGCATGAAGCTGCCATGGAAGGGAAGAACGGAAGGAAGGAAAGGGTAGGTAAAGTAAAGATAACGGAGGGATGGCTTCGACTGAAACGACCAAAGGGAGCAGAAGTTGCTATCAAATCCCATGACAACTCATGAAATCTCATAAGGGTCCTGCAAGAACCTGAAATGATTTAAGGATTGAGATGCGGTGAGCTTCGGAGCAATCTTGAGAAACCCGCTAACCCAATCCTAGACCTCTTGTCAATGTTGTGAAAGCCTCGAAACAGTATGAAGTGCTCTGAAGTAGCGCATGAAACCTCACGAAACCTCGGTTCACACTGCATTACCACATAGTAGTTTGCGTAAAGGGATATTGAGGTGTTTTGTGCTTAAGTCCAGGGACAGCAAAGCCGAACAAAACTGACCACCCAAACAGGCTGAATGGATTCCCGCCCGATTCCTACTGTGGGATGGCCTAAGCCATTCTTTTCTGCATCTGGTTTAACAAGTTTTATTGGAGGCGAAGACATGGAGGAACGTATTGAGGAAGAAGGTTCTGATTTTGGCTTCTTTGGACGCCCGAAGATAAACCGCGGGTATCCTTTGCCTCCACGCCCAGAGCACTTCCGGACGCTGCTGCTTTGCAGCTCGGCTCCTAATGTCGTGAGCAACGAGAGACTAGCTGGTTTACAGAAAAGAACAAGGACGCAAAAGGCAATTCCGGCAATTCCACTTATTTTCAGGGGCCTCCAAGGCTATGAACGCCCACTGCTTACGGGCATGAGCTTGGCTGGCAACACTGTCTTCACGATGGATCTCGAGCCAGATGGCGAAGACGGGTTTGACGTGCAAGTGGTTCATCAAATGGTTGCCGAAGCGTTAGGAGAAAAAGCTGATGCTATCAGCCTGTTGAAATATGGGGAACAGCTTCCTCCGTCACAGAATCTCGTCTTTCAGCTTCAACATTCTTGCTTTCAAGCTTGGGTCCGTGCTGCAGACATCATGTAGATGAACCAAAGCTGCGTAGCATGCGGACCAGCTTGAGCTCGTGCATGCACTACACAGCACTCATGGCCTCCCTGAGGCACATCTCGAGCTTCAACGATGTGATGCTGAGGCGAAGTTGTACTCCCAAGCCACCAAGATTATTGTAGCGCATTCAGCAGCTCCAACAGCGACTGCGTTATCATGCTGCCAGACGAGTAGGCTGAAGTTCTTACGCTCGCACAAAGACTCCCCGAAATTGATCTTGTTCAGAAGCGGATCTGGGCCGTTGTTATTCGTGGTGGGATGACGTGGGATGTGGTGGGCCAGCAGCTAACTCGAAGAGCTTGGCAGAAGAGGCATTCAAAACTCTTGGTCATGCGCATGCGGTTCAAGTTTAGCCGCTGCCTAGCACACTTTCAAGCTGGGCACTTGGTAAGCAACAATACAATGCTGGCTGGAGTCATGAAACAACAACGCCATGCGGTGGAATGGACTCGGATAGCATCACCACGCGCGTTGAGATGAATGGCTTGTCACCGTTGCGCGTGTGACGTAAATGTCATGGCCTTTTTGTGGTTTTGACCTTGACAAGCAAGAATACTGTTCTCGTTGCAAGTGCAGGCTTGCAGTCGACTTGGAGCCCGTGTTCATGTGCAGGCGCGGTGATCGCGACTTGTCTTTACCAGCATACTTTTCACCTCGGGTCTTGAACAAATCGGGCGCAGCTCGAGGTCTGTCGCCTGTGAGGGCTTAGTCGAGAATTCAATCGCTCCTGGCACGCCAAGGCCGCTACGTTGAAACTGAGCTGGGAGAAGCTGCCGTTGACATTGACGAGAATCGGCTTTTTGGCTCTGGAAACGGTCTCGTGCAGGCGATACAAGAGCGACGCGCTCCTTGGCAATCAGCACCTGCTGGCAAACTTGTGCACTCTACTGTAGTGGGGCCAATGCATCGAACAGAGTTCGGCTTACTCGTACGCAAAGACTGAGAGGAGTCGAAAAGAAGGCACGAAAGTCTTGTTGCTGTAAGGGGTTATCGTCCACCGCGACTGGACCTTCCAGCCGGCATTGTCCCAACACGCAATCACATCCTAGGGTCGAACCTCCCTGGCATGTCAACACAGATGCTGTAAGGAATTGGTGACAGGGCGACCGGTCGACGTCTGGCTCGTGTACACCAAGCTGGAGGCAAGCGTGGACAATTCTAAGATGTCATAATGGGCTCATGACCTCAGCTTCATGAAGTCATAGTCAACTTAGTTCTCTATCGAGGCACTTTCACACTTTGAATGCCCGCAACCGCAGCTTCCAGCATGATCAGGTCTAGGCCAGCATGGCCAGGTAGTGGTCCCTGATTTGGGAGCATCTTGCATTTGAAGCAGTGCCGTGGGCGTGGGAGGTGTTCATGTACGGCCGACCACGCAGACCACGCCAAGACCTGCTGCATGCAGTGGGCGTATTTCCGCAAGCTCCGACGTGGAAGCTGCCACCTGCGTCCAAGCGCTGGGGTCTTTAGGCAGCACACAGCTGCACCAAGCAGTAATGATGATAGAATGCTGCCAGGTGAAGAGGTGCCAACTCTGGAGTTCTCATAGCGTGTGGGCCAGTACATTGAAATGCCGACCCCTCCACCACCCTGTAGGCATTCAAAAACGAGATATTTGCTGTGCCTTTTTGGCGTTTTCCATTAAAAGAAGAGGCGCATGCAACAATTGTGCATCCCCGCTTGAGCCAGGCACCCGCTGTGATGTTTGGAGCTGCGAGCTCAACCTTCCAAAGGTCAAAGACATGTTGGACAACCATGCCCAACTTACAGCTGACAGGCACGTTGTGGGCAATGTGTGTGTGTGGGTGTTGGGCCTTCATTGCTTGGCCGTGCGACCAATGACTGCAGCAGGCCCATCCCACGATATCAGATGATTGTCGATCCGAACCGGTTTCGGCCTCAGCAGTGAGCCAGACTCCGCGAACCCATGGAGTGGGGGAGGCTGAAGATTGAAGGGGCATGGAAGGGCCCCCCTCTTGTTCAGTGCCATGTAGACCAAGTCCTGTCAAGACTTCAGGTTTGTCGTGGACACCAACGGACCGTGCTGGGTTCCGTGCGAATTCGACATTGATGCTGACGGGTCAGCGCGGCTTATTGGTGGAGTCCGGAGCCATCGGTTTCCACAGCTTGCCGAACAGGCGTTTGTCCCGTGATTTCTCCTCGCACTTTTTCTCTTTGTTTTTCTTTCTTTCCTTCCCTTCCTTTCTTTCTCCATCACGAGCGCCAACACCATCTCCAGCTTTCGTTGGCCTGCTGCTAGTCCCTCAAGCTTTGTCATCTGTTCCGGGCCTCTGGTTGTAGGTTGCGACACCAATCCTCACTGCAGCCCTCCCGCTTTTGGCCAAGCTCCGGCGGCCACAGCTGCTGCTGCCAGGGAGAAGGCTGGACTAGTTCTGAGTCACGCTCGGCCCACATAGACACTGGCTATGGCGTTGTGGTCTGACGGTTGCTCATCTGACAGGCTGCAAGCTGTCTTCAAAGCTCAGCGTGGCTGGGACTCTTGTAGAGTCAGATCCCAGTGCCAGGTTGCGACAGCAACTCCTCATGTTTCGTTAGAGTCTAGTGGAGTTGCTGAGGAATCATTCTTCCTCCAGCCCGAAGTGAAGATGATGAATCCGAATATATTGGCCTCTGGCATGTAGACGGGCACCGGGAGGATGTCGTCGCGGTAGTGTTATACTATTATCACGTCGATGCTTCCCTGAGGGGCGGGGACATGGAGTTTTGCGGGCGGGAGCCCCTGGACGTGCTTGGAATCGGGGATTGTGACAACAATGCCAGTCGTTTCGACCGAAAGAGGATATCCAGAGCATTTCGAGGTGGCAACGGCAAAGAGCAAATCGTGGAAAACTGTCGAGTGCCGATTAAGCAAGGCTCCTTGGTGGCTTTTGAACGTTGTTTTTTATGGTTCAATGACTCTGGCTGCAGCTTGAACTCTTTCCCGACTGCGTAGCTATGACAGTTCGGGGTATGGGGATTGGGGCATTGACGTCAAATCGTTGCCTCAACGTCCGCGGTGGTTTCGGAAGCCCGCATGCATCGTTTTGGCATCGCTTTGCGTCAAGGGGTCGAAGCTGTCCTGAACAACACGCGGGCCAAGAGGCATTGGGAATCAGCTTCTCTAAAGTCCAACCCAGGGCCCCAAGTGGCTTTCTCCCACAGTTTGCCAGTGCAGAAGCCGGGAAGACACCTTCCCTCCCAAAATTGCAATGTGCCCCTATAATCAGTGAAATTCACTTCTAGCCCTGTCGAGAAAAATCAAGAGTCGACGTTTTTGAAGTTGAATTCCGGACGGTATCGACGGGCCTATTCAAAATTCGCACAGGACCGCAGGGTCTATGACAGATAGTTTCAGGCCCCATTTAAACGTTTTCTGAGCAACACACAGTACTGCACAAGGATGTGGAACAAGACACGCTGTCACAAGTGCCCATGCCTTTGGCGAACATGCCCGGCTTTTACAGTGTTTTTGCTTTTTCACAGCATACTGCGCAAGGATGGATACAGAGACCCGGGGAAGTGGGTCCCCTTTTCCGAGGGGGAACGAAGACGAAATCCGAAGACGAAATTTGAAGACGAAATGCGGCCCAGCCGAAATTAGGCCCTGAAGACGAAATTCGGCACTGAAGACGAAATTCGGCCCCTGAAGCCGAAATTTGGCCCTGAAGCCTAAATTGGGCCCTTGAAGCCGAAATTCGGCCCCGAAGACGAAATTCGGCCCCGAAGGCGACATTCGGCCGCTGAAGACGAAATTCGGCCCTGAAGCCGAAATTCGGCTCCCGAAGACGAAATTCGGGCCGGAAGCCTAAATTCAGCCCTGAAGACGAAATTCGGCCCTGAAGCCGAAATTCGGCTCCTGAAGACGAAATTCGGCCCCGAAAACGAAATTCAGGGCCATTTTATGCAGGCCTAAGGGGGACCGAAACCGAATTCAAGCTTCAGGCCGAATTTCGTCTTCGGGACTGAATTTCTGAATTTCGTCTTCAGGAGCCGAATTTCGGCTTCAGGGCCGAATTTCGTCTTCAGGAGCCGAATTTGGGCTTCCGGCCCGAATTTCGTCTTCAGGAGCCGAATTTCGGCTTCAGGGCCGAATTTCGTCTTCAGCGGCCGAATTTCGTCTTCGGGGCCGAATTTCGTCTTCGGGGCCGAATTTCGGCTTCAAGGGCCGAATTTAGGCTTCAGGGGCCGAATTTCGTCTTCAGTGCCGAATTTCGTCTTCAGGGCCTAATGTCGGCTGGGCCGAATTTCGTCTTCAAATTTCGTCTTCGAATTTCGTCTTCGCCCCCCCCCCCCCCCCCGGAAAAGGGGACCCAGTTTCCCGGGTCAATGGATATTTGACATGTCTCGAGAACAAGACACGCTGTCACGAGCGCGCATACCTTTTGGTGAACATGTGGAAAGACAGGTGTTTGCAGCGCTTTTGCCTTTCTGCTCATGTTTGGAACAAAACGTGGCAAGCTTCAACGAACCCCGCGGTGCTACAGTTCGAAGCCCAGCCCGTTTAAGAAGATTCTCTTGTCAGGGCAACGAGAAGCGGTGCCATCTATGCATCAGTTCAGTTTTTCTGTTGCGGGGGAAGCCAGTCTGAGGGACGCTCCTGGTATTCTCAAACTACCAGATGGTTCACCGCGTTCTGCGGCTTCTCAATACCTCGCCAGCAGAGGCGCTTGCTGTTGTTTTTGACATGACTTTTTTTTGCAGAGTTTGTTCGTTTGTTTGCCTTGTTTGCTTTGTTTGCGTGCTTGAAAGACACAGGCAAATCACGATTCGGGGGGCGGTTGAAGACAGAGAGAACCGAGGAGTCAAACGAGGCCAACGCAGATCCGGAGTTTGTTCAGCACCCGACATGCCAAACGACTTAAATCAGCTTCAACCCACCACACTTGGAAAACGTTCGAAGTCACACCAGCTGCTGAGCATTGCTCAGCCCTCCACGAGCATCAAGAAAAGTCACTCTTTCTGGAGTCGGTTCCAGGCCTGTTCGAGGCATAGGCATGTGCCGCTCAGTCGGTAGGTCAGGACACGTCAATCAACGGGCGCGATCATGTATTTGTTTCTTTGGCTTTTCTGGAGACATTTCACCTGGCCAGAGGCCTCACGCGACTTCGTCGCCCTCTTTATCCTCAATCCGGCCCAAAACCTTGTGCCGGCACGATGCGCCCTTGCCAGACCATATGTGTTGCAGAGAACATTGCAATCCAAACACATTGGACCAACCGATGCTCGACGAGTTCTCGAGTTCGCCGGAGAGTTGCTGAGCTGTGAAAGCGAAGAACATCGCCGTGACGCAATGCTGCTTGAACAACTGCAGCCATCTGGAAAATTTGCACCTCGTCCTCACGTATCTTCAAGATTCTTCAAGCGCAAAGCCTCATCATGAGTTCTCGAGCTTCGGACAAGTGAAGGCAGACATAATGCAGTTGATGCAGCACGGCAGTTGACTTGTGAACCCGTGATGGCAAGGTGGGCATGCAGAATGTTCACTCGACCGGGAATGGTTGCTTCACAATGGTAGGCTGCGGCCTTACAATGAATTACGTGGTCCCAACATGAGCGCCGAAGATCAGCCACATCAGATCAGACATGCAGTGACATGCAGCTTGTCATGCGCACCTGAATTTGCTGGGGGCCGATAATATCCGACAATGGACTTGCTGAAAGAGACAGAGTTGGAATGCAAGGCAGCAATGAGCACCATAAAAGCCTCAAAAGTCTCGGAACTGGTTTCGAGGCCCCATATACTTGGTAGATTGCTTGGTAGTTCTTGGTGACCTGCTGGAGTTGGCAAGTTCCCGAACATCCATTGGTAGTCATAAGAAGGGGTAAGTATGGTAACTCTCTTGCAACCCTAACTATAACTACCCATGAACCTCCAAGTACGTCCCAATGTGCCAAGGGTGTCCTTGGCATGGTATGTATCCTCAACCTACTCACCCTACAGATGCCAAGCAAATCGTGCAGACATGTCCTGACAATGCACCGTGAAAGTCGGATCCGTAGTACTTCTACGGATGCTCGTCGACGTTGCCCGGCACTTAAATCTGAAGCTGAAAGATGCGCCAGGGTAGCGCAAGGAATTGAGGAGGCTGGGACACCCCAAATACATTCGCACCACAGCCTATGGGAGACAGAGAGACAATGTGCAGCATGGTGATCAATGCCAATGATGCCAAAAGTCAGTGCTGTGCTGAACCAGGTTGGCTTCACAGCGCTCTTCGCCACAGGAAAGATAGCGGGTTCATGAAGCCATTCACGGAGGATGGATGGAAATGCCTGAGCAACTCTGCCGCATAAAAAGCAAACACTACGGCATCCATGAGTGTGGCTGGCATCGTGAATTGAAGGGGTGGATGTTGGAGTTGCTGGCTAAGGCAGGTTGAACAAGCCCCCTTCGCATCGCACTTAGCCCTTGCTATGGCTCGATAATGGCAATTTGAAGTGCTTTTCCTTGCCAGCATTCTCAGCATGCCAAGGGGCGACCGCGGCCTTTCAGCAGCCTTCTCGCAGAAATCTGAGCCTTGACTCATCGACATCGCGAGGGATGGAAGCAAGCGCGAGAGACGTGACATGCCATGACGGGAAGAGAGACCTATTTATAGGTACGTGGTTACAGTTGGTTACTGGGTCGACAGGGCGGTGAGGGAGTGCATGGCACCTTTGCTTGCCATACCCCTGGACGCAAGGAAGAGGTACTCACTTGCTGTAGGAGCTTTTGCCCAGACACGCACCGAGACTTAGTCTGAGGGGTAATGGTGCCTTCAACCACCGTCACCGTGACAGCGCATGACGGCCCGACGTGCTGAGCACAGGGAGAGGCAGCCACGGAAGTCAACACATGCCAGCAGGGTGACACCAGTGATGAGTAGACACCAATACAGCAAGCAGCACAAGGGTCAAGCAGCACCCAGTACAGATTTCAAATGCGACACAGGCCACGAGAGTCTGATGCACCATATGGCGCCCAACCAGCTGACACATAGTCAGTCGCAACAAAAAAGTCGCGTGGATATCTAGTTAGCTGTGTTGATGTCAACAGGCTGGATCATGATGCAGATGATTCGCATGTGGGGATAGATCCAGAAGCATCTAGCTGTCCACAATGTTGTCACGTTTTGGACTGTACCTGTGACTCGCCTGTGACTCAAATGTTTACCACCCAACTGCCGCTTGGTCAGAAGTGCTGAGTATGTCAGTGGGGTTGAGGTTTCCTCGAACGAGGGTTGCAGAACAATGTCTTCCTTGGAAAGCCTTGCCGATGCTTGCATGCGGGACTTGAAAGCCATTGTAGTCCACGTGCGTTGATTTGTCATCTCACCGTGGGGTGTGCGGCCGACGCATCTTCGGCCTGTTCCTAGCACATCGTCATGCAGTAGTCAGTTTTAATTAGTTTGCCGCGTTCCGCACTGGACATCGACAAACTCAAATCACCAAGGAAAATGACACGGACTTGTCGGAGAATGGCATTCCCTGAGAGGATGTGCTGCGTTGTCTTCTGGCATTCTGGCTGTGACAGTGGCCTTCAGGGCATCACTGGAAAAGATAGGTGCCTGACTTCTGTGTTATTTGCCACAGTCATTTGCCAAAGAGGTACTTGGCCCAAGGCACTCGGTACACGCTTGCATCTGTACAGAACGGCCATGATCTCAAGAAAAAACGGATTGGTGTGAAGTTTGCTTTTGCCAACTGCAGCACTGGCCACTTCAAAGGCAAAGTATTAGCAACGGCCCAGAACGAAATGCAGGCTGTAGTGAATCCTTGTGCGTGCTGCTTCCTTGATGCAGGTGAAGGACTCTGAACAGGCAGCTTGGCGGCGTTCTCTTGGATTTTTTCCTCACAATTTTGCAGCAGGTTACGGGTGAGGGGGGGGTGACAGATATGATTTCGGTTGCCTAAGTCATGCCTTGCCGGCCGCCTGAGGCAACCTTGAACTTCAAAGATGATGCAACGTACACAGGCTTGGCTTTGGCGCTGCGAGCATGGCATCATGCAGTCTGGCTCATAATGCGTTGCTTGTTCTCAGCATCAGCCAAGCATCTCTGCAGGAGGGGTTGTGGACGGGAAGCGTGACGGATACGGCTTCTTGGCTGCACCAGTGCTGCACTTGTCTCCGACATTCTTTGTGGCTAGACGAACAAGGTATATAGGTCACCGAGCTCGACGCACAAGTAGGCTTGTCTCAAGCAGCAAGTATCTTTCGCAAGCAGCACATCTTGAGCCAATGAAGTTGGGCTTATCCTCCGTCTCCCAAGTACGATGCCGGACGAAGTGTGCGTTCCCTCAAAACCACAACAACCGCAACCACGTTGACATCATCATCATCATCATCATCAACAGCAACAGCAACAGCAGCAGCATCACCATCAGCAACAACAGCAGCAGCAACAACAGCAGCAGCAGCAGCAGCAGCAGCAGCAGCAGCAAAAGCAACAACAGCAAAAGCAACAGCAGCACTACAGCAAAAGCCAAAACAGCAAAAACAGCAACAACAGCAACGGTAGCAACAACAGCAGCAACAACAACAGCAGCAGCAGCAGCAGCAGCAACAGCAGCAGCAGCAGCAGCAGCAGCAGCAGCAGCAGCAGCAGCAGCAGCAGCAGCAGCAGCAGCAGCAGCAGCAGCAACCACAGCAACCACCGCAACCACCGCAACCACCGCAACCACCGCAACCACCGCAACCACAGCACCCACAGCAACCACAGCAACAAGAGGAACAAGAGGACCAAGAGGACCAAGAGAACCACCAACCGCCAACCGCCAACCGCCAACCGCCAACCGCCAACCGCCAACCGCCAACCGCCAACCGCCAACCGCCAACCGCCAACCACCAACCACCAACCACCAACAACAAGCTATGCGAATTCAACGACCAACAGCCAACAACGATCAACACACAACACACGACACACGACACACGACACACAGACACACAGACACACGACACACGACACACGACACACGACACACGACACACGACACACGACCGACGACACACGACCGACGACACACGACCGACGACACACGACCGACGACACACGACCGACGACACACGACCGACGACACACGACCGACGACACACGACCGACGACACACGACCGACGACACACGACCGACGACACACGACCACCGACACACGACACACACACGACACACACACACGACACACACACGACACACACACGACACACACACACACACGACACACACACGACACCACACACACACACACCACACACACACACGACACACACAACACACGCACCAACCACACACACCACACGACCACAGCACACACACACACACACACACACACACACACACACACACACACACACACACACACGACACACACACACTACACACACACACACACACCCACGACACACACACCACAACACACACACACACACACAACACACAAACCACAACACACACACACACACACACACACAACACAAACACAAAACACACACACACCAACACACACACACACACACACACACAACACAAACACACAAAACACCACACCAAACACAAACACAAACACAACACACACACCCACACACAAACACCCCCACACCACACACAAAACACAAACACAACACACAAAACACCAAACACAAAACACAAACAACAAACACAAACCATAACACACAGCGACCCCCACCCACACCAAAACAAACACAAACACAACACACAACACACCACAAACACACAACCACAAACACCAAACCACACAAACACAACACACAACCCAACAAACAACACAACACAAACACCAAACACACAAAAACAAAACACCAACACCACACACCACAACACAAACACACAAAACAACACACACACAAACACCAAACCACAAAACACACAACACACAAAACAACAAACACACCAACACACACACAAACAACAACACACAAACCCAAACACCAAAACACACAAACACAAACACAAACAAAAACAAACACAAACACACAAAACCAACACACAAACAACACACAACACACCCACAACACACCACAAACACACAACACAAACACACCACACAAACACAACACACAAACACAACAAACAAAACAAACACAAACAAACACAAACACAAACAAACCACAAAACAACACACAAACACAACACACAAACACACAAAACACAAAACACAAACACACCACAACACACACACAAACACACAAACACAAAACACAAACACAAACACCACAAACACAAAACACAAAAACACAAACACCACACAAACACACAACACACAAACACAAACACACACAAACAACACAACACACAAAACACACAACACCACAAACACAAACACACCCACACCACACACAAACACCAACACACAAACACACAAACACAAAACACACAACACACAAACCAAACACAACACACAAAACACAAACACAAAACACAAAACACAAACCCAAAACAAAAACCCAAAACCAAACACAAACACACAACAAAAACAAACCACAAACACAAACACAAACACAAACCACAAACACACACACACCCCACACACACACACACACACACAACACACACACACACCAACACCCCACGCCCCCGCCCACGCACCCCCGCCCGCCCGCCGCCCGCCGCGCGCCCGCGCCCGCGCCCGCACGCAAGCGCGCACGCCCGCACGCACGCACGCACGCACGCACGCGCGCGCCGCGACGCGCCGCGCTCGCCGCCCGCACGCACGCACGCCGCACGCACGCCCGCACGCACGCCGCGCCACGGCCACGGCCACGGCCACCGCCACCGCCACCGCCACCGCCACCGCCACCGCCGCAGCAGCAGCAGCAGCAGCAGCAGCACCAGCAGCAGCAGCAGCAGCAGCAGCAGCAGCAGCACCAGCAGCAGCAGCAGCAGCAGCAGCAGCAGCAGCAGCAGCAGCAGCAGCAGCAACAGCAACAGCAACCGCGGCAGCAACAGCGGCACCAAAAGCAGCAGCAAAAGCAGCCGCAGAAGCAGCAGAAGCATGGCAACACATCACCGGCTGCAGCCACTGCAACAAAACTTAAACCAGCTACAGTGCAGGCACAGTTCGATGAACCTTTTCCGGTGAACCCTTCGTCGTGCCATTGGCAGAAGCATTGACGTTCTGCTGATGGGAATCGTGGATAATCGTGGGGCAGATGCTGAGAAGCACCACAACACAGTACGGCGAGTTTCAGTGCATCAGAAGCACCTGAGGAACATACAAGAGCCCCACCGAGACGTGCGGCTCTGAGTCGAATTTGTGGGGACCCATCAGTACCAACGGTGCCCAAGCGTACTCAACGGTACCCAAAGTCTCATAGCGCACATGCGCATCTGAAAGCACTGAATCCCAGCCTCAGATGACAACAGACTTTCTCGGCATGCGGGGCATGCAGAGTGCCTGCCGGAATACGTATGGTTGCAAGTTTTTTCACAGTACTTGGAGGTATGAAGGCCAATGGAAGAACGTCTCGCGCTCAGCCGTTGCCTGCATTGTCATCGGCCGGCCATACTGCCTGTCAAAACAGATTCAGCTTTCCCTATGAGGACAAGCAGAATGGAGAAGGCAAACACACGTGGAGCGATGGACGATCATACGAGGGACAGTATGTGCGCCTTGGCGCCAGTACGATTGCTGACTGTGCGAACTCGAAAGCTGGCATCATAGAGTCGTCTTGTGTCAATTTTTCATGAGCTGCCTTGACAGAGGAATGGACGCTTCTCAGGCAAGGGAAAGATGGCCACTCGGTCAACACGTGGGATTCCACCCGGTCATATCCAGTCAGAGAGAGGAGGGGTCCGAGCCTGCCACGCTGGTAAGTTGTTGTTTAAGCTCACGCGGGTGTTAGCGGCCCTGGGTAAAACGCTAGTTTCGGCACTTCTTGGTGACTTCTTGCCGTTTTCTTGGTGGTGGGGGGTGGGGGTGGGGTGGGGGCGGGGTGGGGGGCGGGGGTGGGGCGGGGTGGGGGCGGGGGGAGAGGGGATAAGAACGTCGTTCATATTGCGCCCATGCCCAAAACACTGGTATTTACAGCGTTTTCGCTTCTTTGTACAACATACTGCAGAAGGATGTTGAACAAGAAATCTGTCACAAGCGTCCATGCCTTTCGCGACCACAACCGTGCTTTCCGTGCTTGATGTCTCTGCGCAACCCCAAAGCCCTAAACTTGAACCACTGCAAGCCCGTTGCGCCCTGAACACTCCAGGCCCCCCAAAAAATGCGAAAGGCTGAAAACACTGCAGGGCGCGGCACTTTTCAACATAAGACCACATTGCAGCTACCCCGTTCCATCCTGAAGACTCACAAAACACAAAACCCGACAACGCGCAGACATCGCAAAAACATATCCCCAAAGAAACACTGCGAATTGCTAAAAACGCTGGCAGGCGTGGTACTTTTCAATAACACACCACCTTACGGACACTCCAAGTCCTGAAAAATAACTGCCGCCAAAAAAGCCCCTTTCAATGTGCGAACACTGCCCTGCATGGGTCAAAACCACATTTCCTGGTGCAAACGGTCCAGGGCCGCTAACGCCCGCGTGACCTTGTTTAAGCTTCGCTTTGCAATACGCAGGCTAAACACAAGAGTGAGCTTATCTTGTTTGATGGTTGTTCTGCCAACCTGGTTGCGGGGCGGGCTGACTGCATACAGCTCAGGTCTGGAGAACCGACAAGGCCGGGCAGTATCAAGTTGGACAGCCTCATATGTCTTTGCACATATTGGTCAATTGAAATGATTTCGTTGGTGGTCCTGGATGTGGTTCCTGACAGGGTACGATGATCTACGAAGGACAGGCCTCCTTAGTGGCCGGACAAACTGTTCAATGCCAGGGCCAAGCAGACCCCAATGAGTCAACCGGTCACGCATGGGCTTCCGTTTGTAACTGGCACCGTGATGCACAATAAGAGGGCAAACAAGTGCCACATACCTTGAAGTACAGGAGATTACTTGGATGATGCCAAGCATGGCTTTGGCAAGTTCACGTGGCCAAACGGCAATGCGTCTTTGCCGAATAGGTTTTAGTACAGTGTGGGGGCAAACCTTTTTTCACAGCAGACCGAAAATGCTTTGAGTTCTGGTCACTCAGGTTTATGAGGGTGGATGGCAGAATGGAAAGCGGCATGGAAAAGCGACCTTCACTACGCCCGAATCTCAGGGACGTGCGATGGAATGCATGAGTTGGGCAGGAGAGAGTTGCGTACAACGTTGCCTTGGACACGCAAGTCTGGAGGTCCACTGGAAAGCAGAAGGCAAGGCCTTCCAACCTACTGCTGACTATATATAAGCAGACATGGTGGCCGTCGGGGGGGTTGTCAGCGAAACCTGGCAAAGGGTTTAAAGCAACGCCTGCAAGCCAAGAAGATTAGAAACGGCCAGTTTGCGCGAACAGTCAGCGAGTCGACTGTAATGAAGAAAAGACACGCTTCGCCTTTGTCTACTGAGCCCCATGATCACAGCACAACTTCTTAAACTCATGGTTGTATCTTAAACTCATGGTTGTACATTATTGTATATCATCCGTTGCGAGTTTGCCACCTAGCTGGACACCTCGAAGCGTAATCTTCTGTTAGTGGTCTCATCTATCCGCGGTTCCAAGGCTGGATGCTAGACTGATACCCTGGTTGCCTTCTCGTGGGTTGGGGCTCTCCATCATTGATCGGGGGAGGGTGTAGGGCAGATGCCTCATGCATTGTCGAGCAACGCCACATGCCAAATAATCAACATTCTGACCCACTTTACCATTGTTCTGGATACAATTGGAATCTTTAGTTGTGCGAGGATGCAAATGTCGCCGTGCAAGTTGTGCATGTGTGTTCTTGGAGGTGAGGCAGTTGACAAACCATCCATAATGAGAACACGTTTAATGTAAGATGTTGATGGAGTGCTGGTATGACGATCTTGCTGCTAAGCTGCTAAGCTGCTTGGAAAATGCACAAATGTGAGAGCACCTCATCACTGCGCACAAGAGGTGGGCTTCTGGCAAGACGACAAGTTCGTGAGGTGGGAGGATGATGATGGGGAGCCATCTCAAGCATGATGCCGAACGTCAAGCGACTGAACTTGGGCCACTTTGGCAAAAGTGTGGCCATCTCTTGATCGTGACTTCTCTGCGCCAGATGCTACCGCAGCAGAATGCCTTGCAGCTAGCCCAGGTGACAAGCCCCCGAAGAGGGCTTGCGCTTAGCAGTCGCGCTCGTGTCAGAAAGTTAGAAGATTGTTAGAAGCATCATTGTGGGACAGGCATGAACAGCAAAAACGTGCTGTCTGCAGCTACGCCTTTTGTCATGCCCCGCGTGCACTATGTGCGCTGTCTCTGTGCGATGGTGACGCTTGTAGGCGTGCTTTGAGCTGCCTTGTTTCACTGCAGAGAAGCCGTCTCACATGGTGTGCTAGCATTCTAGCTTGCGGACCATGAGCTACACATGCACCATCAAAGAAGCTCATTTGCATCTTGAAGCCGCCCGTGCCAAGTGCGTGGGTCTGCTGTGAAATCAAAACAAAGTTAAAAGCCGGCTTTGACACTTCAATTCAAGATCCTGAGTGAGCCGAGTCGAGGTTGCTCTCGGCTCCGTCGGCACAGCTCGAGAAGTATTTAGAACAGAAATGTAGACACCGCAATGGCGAGCAAACCCCAAACCCATCAGGTTGCAGTACCATAGAGGCGAAGTGGAATGACATATGCGATGCACTGTCGACGTGCTGACCGACTGTCCGTGAAAGACTCGGGGTTATGCGAAGAGTCGTTTGTGATCATGAGCGAAGATCCAGCCCAAGTACTGCGCGTGCTATGCAACGCCAACGATGGCAAAGCAGCAGCTGCGGTACAACACTCTCACATGCTATAGTTGTTATTTTCATAAAGGCAACAGCCGTAGATGTATACACCAACTAACGGTGTTTGATGGCGGAGATTTTCCTTTTCATGTGACGGACTTTGCTCCAAGAGCCAAAGTGCCATGGCCGAATCACCAAGCAGGTGAGTGACTGGGTAGAGGGCGCCTCGAACACTTGAGCATGCTCGGACGTCCGCTCCGAAGAAAGGGCCACCGATGAATGTTAAGCTGTTGAGCAAATGTGCACGGTTTGAAGTGTCAGTTGCAACCTCAGCAAGCACCATGGGCTTGTTAAGTAGTACCCTAACAGGTGGAATGGGTTTGTTCTCTTTACGTTCAGTTATGTTGTCGTTCCCTTGGCGAGCGATAGTACAAAGACTCGGCTTCCCTGATCACACTGTCGATAAATGATAAATGCCACAAATGCCGTGGGTGGCAACATCCCCTCAGTTTGCGGGGGGTCTTAAATGGTGACCCTTCGGTGTCAGGGAACCAGGGGTCTGAAATGGGTCCAGAGGCATTTTAGACCCTTCCCGGCTTGCCCATTGCAGACCTGTCGGTGTCGCGCTCTTTGGGCCCGGCTGTGGGTTGTCTTAGCCATGTTGCAGATTGCAGTCCATAGCCAACAAAAGGTCTAAAATGGTTTGCCCGGGTTATGCCCAGTCCCTGGGAAATAGCACAGTTGGGGCCTAAAATGGGCGCCCTAGGCCCCTCCCCTGACAACCTGAGGGCGTGTGGCAACTGTAGGCTTGCTTTCCTGCCAAGCTCCTATCTGATCACACTGGAGCTCGCACAGCATGGCATCACGTTGTTCCTCGTGTGCCTGGAAAGCGTCAGCGGCGTTTGTGAGAATGAGAATGTCATGATGCAGTTTAGTATAACTGTGTCTGGTGATGCCTTCCACCGCTTACTTCACGGGTTCATGGAAGATGGTTAAAGCACAAATGTCGGCAGTAGTCACTGACAGCTTGGAATAAAACGCTATGTAGCGTTGAGCTTTTGTTCTGATGAGCTTAAATGCGGCCTTCTTCGTTGGCTGCTAGGTATGCTAGTATGCCATGATGCGACGCATATGTCTACATCCCCTGCTGGGCCACTGGTCGATGTCAACATGGCGGATGGCCGAGAAGCAACGCGGTCGTTGCGCAAGCATATCAAGATGCAAGGCCGCTGCACGAAGCGCACAGTTGCTTCTGCATGGTTTGTCGTAGTACCGTAGACACTGGGGCTCGGTAGGGCTCGGAGCTGGCTCGTACCTTGATTGTGCAGGACCTAAAGCAGCTATTGACGGCCTGCGGCGCATGGTGCATCATGCACTTGAGGCCTCGCCTTCTCACAAAGAGAAAATGAGGTGACATGACGTGAACCAACGCCCAAGCAATAGGCGTCGTTGCTCAGTGCAGGATGCAATGTCAAGCGCTGTTGGAATTTGTTTTTGCAGGTGAACGTGATACACTGCAATGTCGTCATTTCAGCATGCGCCGCCGCGACCGACTGGTCGTCAGCATGGGGCTTGCTGAGCCGCATGCGCACTGCATGGGTTGAGGCAACAATCGCCAGTTTATACCTCAGAGTCTGCCCATCATCTTCGCAGTGGCCAGCAAGCCTAGCCTGCTGTGCCGTGAACCGAGGTTACGGTGGCGTTGCTGCGAGTTTGAAACGCGGCTGGCCCCGAGCATTAGCCTTGCACGAAGCTTTGTCGCCGTCCGGCCTTCGCCCGAGCACAATCTTGATGACATCCATCGCAGCCGGGCTCCAGCAAGGCTGGGAGACTTCGACATGTATGAGCCTCATAGCTATCCGATCCAAGTGCAGGTCTTCAGTGGCAGCGATCTCTTGCGTTGGGGGTGTTGGACCGTGCGCTGCCACCTAGTGTGACTCTTGGATACTCTTGGCACCGTGAAGTTTGAATCGTTCCCATTCGACAGGACGGAGTTTCTCAGTTGCCACACGTTGCATGACGTTGCTACAGTATACTTTCAGTACAATAGCAAAGTCTCGGGCGCAATGCGCTGGCTTCACGTCGAATTTGGCTGCAGAAGGCTTGTGCCACCGATGCGCTCATGCTTCTTGGACCCTTCGAACTCAATACACATTTGTGCTACAATTCCACGAAAATCCCTCAGCTTCCCGACTTCCCGCGCCGCCGTACGCGCCGCAGTCCGCTCTCGCGTCCCTCCGGCTCTGTCCTCCAGTGCTACATTTGTACTAAAATTCAACGAAAATCCCTCAGCTTCCCGCGCCGCAGTACGCGCCGCAGTACGTAGATCCCCTCAGTTTGCGGGGGGTCTTAAATGGTGACCAGGGTCAGGGAACCAGGGGTCTGAAATGGGTCCAGAGGCATTTTAGACCCCGGCTTGCCATTGCAGACCTAGAGCCTTGGACGTGTCGCGCTCTTTGGGCCCGGCTGTGGGTTTTCTTAGCCATGCAGATGCAGTCGCCAACAAAAGGCCTAAAATGGTTTGCCCGGGTTATGCCCAGTCCCTGGGAAGTAGCACAGTTGGGGGTCTAAAATGGGCGCCCTAGGCCCCTCCCCTGACAACCTGAGGGGATGTACGTAGTACGCGCCGCAGTCCGGAACACATTCACGTTTTCATCCCCGCAGGCGCCGTCCCGTTTCGTTTTCGCTCCGTCCCGTTGCGATTCCCGCGCCATGCCCGTTTCATCTTGGGATCCCCGCGCCATCCCCGTTTCGTTTTCACCCTGCGGCTCTGATCACCCGTTTCGTTCTCATTCTCATCCCTGCTTCGTTTTCATCCCCGTTTCGCTTTCACCCCGCGTCGCCATTCGTGGGTATCGCTCTCTCGCGTTTTGAACCTAAACGAGAACCCAACATCCGAGATGTTTTTGGGAAAAAAGAAAGTCTTGGTAATGGCTTCACTCCCACAAAGTGCAAAAACTTTTGAACTCAGTTGTCCATTGTCGGATGAGTGTTTGATTGAACGATCCCAAAGCCCCCCAGACATTCCAACACCAGAACTGTTTCTGTGCTGAGCAGTGTGGCATGCAGCACCAAGAATGCGCACTGGTGGGTTTGGAAGTCTTGCTGAAGCAAAGGATCTGCCAAAATGCAGTTGCATCTGCCTGTGCAAAAAGTTTCATCTGGTCGGCAGCACTTCATATTCTTATGGGCCAGCCTGGCACTCAGAGCAACGAATGCTAGTGCTTTGGTAGCACTACAGCATCAGAAGTCATTGCGCTGAAGTCGGTGTTTAGAGGCCACGGCACTGACGGTGAATAGGACTTCAGTTGTTTGCAGTGGCTGCCAGGAAGGAAAAGCTCATGCAGCCGGATGCCAGTTCAGTGGGGAGCGCCACGGATGCTTTCACCAATGCAAGAATGTGGAGAAGCGCGTGTCTTGGCATGCGTGAAAGCCTCCAAGTTGGGGCAGCAGATTGCAGCCAGCTTGTGCGAGAGTGAGCGTCAAAACAAGGATTACATGGCTTCGAAAAAGCAGTTTTTCGAGGGTCGCGTTGGAGTCGAAAGGAATGAAAGATCAATTGCGAATGCAAGGGGGGGCTCAGTTAAAGAGGGTGGCCTAATGAACTGTTTCGGCCAGTTTTCGAAGCGGTAGAAATTGAAAGTTTCTTCAAGAATTTCTTCCACTTGCACGACATTGACCAAGTGAGGTTGAGAATCCTGCATGGAATGATGGACCTACAGATCCGGTGCCATCAGATTGCTTACAACTCTGCAGCGAGCGCATGTGTCGCCATGCGAGAGTGGAAAGAGGTCAGGACATTCGAGCAGCCCGTGTGCAGTGAACCTGTGCGCTGTTTGGCCAGGTGTTGGGGGTGCTCAGGGATATGGCTCTGAACTTCGCAACCTTGAGCACCAGGAGCACCCGGGCTTTCTGTTTCAGTGTGAGTTTTACAAAGGATCATGTATTAAAGGCTGAGCGAGCAGATTCTGCCTCTGCACACGGCAAGAGTCAAGGCTTCAATGCGGCGATCTGCGCTTTACCAAGCACTGCCAGGTGGCAACACGCAGCTTTACTGATACAGGCCATGAGCGATTCCTTTCTTCGGGCTTCAAGAGTGACTCAGCTTTCTGCAAGGCCTTATCCAGAGATGGCTTGAAGCCAAGCACAGTGTCCTTGAACTCTCACATTGATGCTTGTGGTGCCGACTGGGCGCTGTCAGTCGCCATACTGGACATCGCACAAGCCGCGACTATTGTACCTGAAACACGGCTTCACATTTGCAACCTAAAGACGTAGGCAGAGGCCGGGAATGCGTCGCAATTAGCGGTACGAGCGGGCAAACTGCAGCCACGTTGCATGCTGACTTTTGGTTGCACGTTTCAAGGACCGGCTAAGCTGCAATTCGGTTCTCAGCGCGTGCTCCAACTACGAAGCGTGGCAAACGTCTTTGTCCATTGTCGGCCAATCTCGCCAGCACAAGTCTGCAGATGTCGTTGGCTTGAACTCGGCGCCTTGTCATGGCAGCAAGCCTGTGTAATCTAGAGTACGCTTGGCATCGGCTTCACGGATGACACGCTGGGACATGCTCTTTCTCAACTCGTCCCACTGCTCTTAGCGACCGCTGAGGCCATGCGGGCATGCAGGCGACATTGGGAAGAAGCTTTAAACCTTTGCTCCGGGCTCTTGCCAAGAGCTGTGCGGCCCAGACGCCGGTCGCAACACAGAGCACACGCTAGCACAAATGACGAAACGTCCCACCTGCTGTGAGACGTTTGCTGAATGTCGCTTCAAGTGAAAGAGTTCATGCTTTGCCAAGGCTCAATTACTCTGAATACAGCTTCTTGGCATGATCTCGGCCTATCGTGGTATGTTCACAGCTTCGCAGTCCTGCCAGATGTTTTGAGGTGCTGAGTTCATGCGAACAGTGTGTGCGGTGGCTGCAAGCGCTTTGGGTTCTGGGCAGTTGGCGCCGGCTGAGGACAGATTTGTTACTCCTTTCTTGCAGTAACCACTACAACAGACGGCGGACGACCACCCTTAAGCAGCCTGCAGCCAATTCCCATGTCACAGACCACAGCATGCGGAGGCATGGCAGCGAACGGCAGGTTAATCAGCTCTTTGTTTCCGCCGCGGTCTGGCGATTTGACTCTTGGGGCTGGCACGAAAAACGTGACAGCGCATATTCTCGGAGACGCCCATCGGA
>CAJNDS010002526.1:267590-379326 GCA_905221605.1 Symbiodinium natans
CGTCTCTGCGCTGCTAACACGAAAGACTACAGCACAACAGGCGCTTGATCACTCTCAACACACTGCGCGGACGAATGGTGCACAAGCCAACACTCGTGCAATATCACTTGGGTGGAGATAACCCTGGCTGAAATCTCTAACTGACTTGATCGGCAACTGGCATAGGACCTGTTCTGTATCTGGCTTTGAACAGCAGCAGACTGTAGACAGTCAATTTCACTCGCTCAACGGTACAGCAATTGAGGGGGGGAAATGCTGACAGGCTGTTGCTCCGATCAGAGGGTGGTCAATCAAGACCAGACAGTCAGGCAGGCAATCCTGCTGCAGACAGTGCGATAAACGAATACTGTCTGGAGCGCACATGTGCATATCTCCACGCCAAGTCTCGGGTCCTTTCACATGGAAATCACCTTGTTATCCTGACAATTCAGAACCTTGCTCACTCTTGGCACACAACATGCAGCGACGCATACATCGAAAACTCTCAGCGTCTGCAGGTACGTGGGAATGATCAGTCCCCATATCAGCCATGAACGCAGCCCTCTTCGATGGACCACCAACTGCATTCATGGGGTGGTCCCCCTGTATGCTTTAATGGTGAAACCTCAGACGCTGGGCTACGTACACTTCCTCCCTTGGCAACAGGGTTGGCACACACACACACACACACACCCACACCCACACCCACACGCACACGCGCACACACACACACACACACAGAGACACACACAGACAGACAGACACGCAGACACACACAGACAGACAGAGACAGACAGGCACACAGACAGGCAGGCAGGCAGGCAGACAGACAGACAGACACACACACACACACACACACACATGTGCACAAACACACGTGCACAACACACACGCATACCGACAGACAGACAGAGACAGACAGGGAGCGACAGGGACAGACAGGGACAGAAAGAGACAGACAAAGACAGTTTCAGACAGACAGAGACGGACAGTTACAGACACACACACACACACGCACAAACACAAGAACACGAGCACGAACACGAACATAAACACATCACACACGCAGGCACGCAGGAGCATTTGCAAAAACACATGCATGCATGCATGCATCATGGGACGCTTCTTCCCAACCCGCCAAGAAAGTTTCCTGGGATCCTGCACAAAGTGTAACACGGGAAACAAGGGCATGCTTGTAACAAGACATAAGTGCCAGGGATGGAGTAGGACTGGAAGCAACCTCTAGTCCCTTGTGGCGACCGCATTTTGGGAACGGTTCAGTACGTAATGCGAAAGAGGTACGCGTGCCGGTTATCTTTGCGTGCTGGCAGATATACTTGCAGATGCAACAACCAAGTTTTGAGCCATTTCGCAAGAGTGCATTCGGAGCTCCTTCCCCCGTACGCGGCTGTTTCGGCCTTTGCATGGACGTGCCTTGGCAAATTCGTGAGAAGCAGCCGTATATAAATGGTATCATTTGGTCGCACAATGTACCGCTTCGTTCTTGGATGTTCTTGGTTTGCCAGGGCAGCACCTTGCCGGACCAGCTCGCTGCTGATGGGCCTTTCGGCACAGCTGTTGGCAGTTGTCGTGAAAATCAATCAGATTGCTGTTGATGGAGGGATGCACACTTGACAGTCTGATTCTTTGCCTCGAACTGAGTCCACTGATACAACCACGTGCCCACAGCGGCAGAAGGGCCAACTACCGCCCACCTTCAACTTCAACGTCCTCGCCATGACGAGGCACTCCATCACACCCGCAGCATGGCTCACTTTATTGTTCTTATTGTTCTTGGCAGTCCGCTGCCTTCGTTTGAGCTGTTGGTGCTGGTTTTTTCAACGACGCTAAACAGCTCACTTAGATTTCGGGCTCGGGCCAATGAACCAAGTTCTCTCCTTCCCCTACGCTGTCAAACATGTCTAGTTGTTCATGTATTGAGCGCAACCGGAGTGGGCGACACTCGGTAGAATTGGAAACACTCGAGCGCATGCGGCATGCGTAGGGCTGATCTTTCCTGCCGGGACCTTCTCAGCAGAGCATGTTTCACAAGGACACCTGTGCCGTCTCTTTTTGGCAAGGCTTCCAAGGTTTCGGAGTGCGAACGTGTCCCAATCGACCCTCGAATTCTTCTTCATGCCTCCGTTCAAAAGGATGTGGTCAGCTACAACTCATTGATCGCAGCATGCGCTGGCTCTGCTGCCTGGCAGCTTGCGGTGGACGTCCTCGCCCACATGCCCGTGTCACCAGATTCCACTAGCCGGTTGGTTGCACTGTTTGGTTTGAAAAGTTCGAGTCGTTGTTTGTGGTAGTACATGGCTGGGACATGTACGGACACCGAATACATTCTGAGACTGATACAGCTGGTCTTGCACAATGGCGCGTTTGCAAACTCAGATGGCTTTCTATGAGGCTTTTCGTCCACCATCCGAGCATGCGAGAAGAGCACATGCTGGAAAGGGGCTGTTTCCCTCATCTTCAAAATGGTTGACTGCCAGGCAGGCCATGGCTTTCACACAGCTTTCAGATAGTTACTCTTGCTACATTTTTTCCCTCAGACTCTCTCAGAGATGTTTTCAATCTGAAAGCTGAAAGCTCCAAGATCAAAAAAACGTAGCACAGACTGCTCCTGTCTTCTGCTCTTCCTGGCAGATTCTGCCCGCTGGTATCAGTTGTGGAGCCGCTCTGAATGCCTGCAAAAGAGGCGACTCGGAAGGACTTGGCATCGTGACTTACCACCCCATCCTGCGACGAATGCATGCGCAAAAAGAACAGGGTTGGAAGAGGCCGAGACTGCGCAGACCGCGCGTGCAAAATGGCAACTAAATCAACAGCAAGTAACTAGCTTACCGGGAGCCAGGACTTGCTGTCATATCAGCAGCCCCCGAAATGCCCCGAAACACCTGCATCCCGACGCCAACAGATTGCCCCGCCTATCTAGCCATGCCTGCAAGGAAAGCGCTGGCAGCAGATGTTGGCCCTTTTGAACGCACTCCTGGACATGAAGGCCAGGGTTATCCTGCAATCCTCAAGCTCGCTGGCAATTTTCCATACATCAAGGCCACAACATGGGCAGGCATCCCCCGATGAGATAAGCTACAGTGCAACCATCGCGGCCTGTGGCAACGATTCCTGGCAGAACGCACTGTCAGTTTTCCAGAGGCAGCTCTCGCAGACATTCACAGACAGCACGGCGATTGACATGCTCCATTGTGTTTTGTGGAGGGGTTTCAAACGTGCATGTGCAGGATGCGTGAACAAGAAGTGCTTCCTGATATTATCTCTTTCTCTTCGGCCGCGCATGCGTGCGGAGCACATGGACGCTGGCAGCAAGCTTTCGCACTTTGCTGCTGCATGCGCCACTTGCTTGGCCAGAATGTGCACATGCAGCAGCATGCATAATGCACCGTCTAACCAAAAGCAATGACAGACAAGCCAAGCGCCTATGCCCTGATCTGCCCTGCTTAGCGCTTCTTCTTTTGCCACTCGCCGGGCTGAAGCGCTTTCTTAGTTGAAAGCTTCTGAGCTCGTGAGGCCAACAGCTTGGACGTGAGCCCAATGCAGTGATGATGAGCTCGATGATCTCTGCTTGTGGTGCCAGCAAAGAGTGGCAGAGAGCTTTCGCATTGCTCGCGCAGATGCAATCTGACACCCTGCAGATGGCCCCTCTTGCAAAGTAAGAACAAGAGCCGAAGGTTGTCAGCCTGTTCACACTTCTTCTAGGATCGCATGGGTGCTCTAGCTATGTTCGCCTGGCTTCACCCAGGATGTCTTTGTTTATGGCGCGGCCATAAACGCATGTGAAGAAGCAGGTCTGTGGGAGGAGGCCGTGCACCTCCTTGGTGGCACCCTGGCCGAGCCAGATCGCTGAATAGTGTGGGGTTCCAATCAGCAACCCCTCTCCCCCCTCCCAAAAAAAAGCTAAATCCGGAGTAGTCAAGGTTGTTTTTTTGGGCTTCTATGAGTCTTGAAGGCCTGAAACTTGGAGTCAGAATGGCCTTGGAAAGCTGGAGGCTTCAGGTGGATTCGGACCTCGTTAAAACTTGATCGCCTGGCTTTATTCTGCTTTTAAGAATCCGGGGCTACATCGTGATTCTTATTCTGTTTCGGCAACACTTCGCACTGCGCACTGTTCCAAACTACTCGTTTTGGGATTCTGTTTGGGGAACACTTCGCACTATTCCGGACCACATGAACATCTCAACATGACATCTGAATCGGCTGCGCCGGTGAACCCAGGCATGATCACAGCAAGAGTGCTGCCCAACAACGTGTGTTTCAATGCTGCAATAAGTGCATGTGACAAAGGCCATCGGCTTGTGACAAAGCGTATGCGTTGACTTGCCTTGGCCTGTTATGGTGACAGGTGGTCAGTGGGAACTTGGACTGGACTTTTTGTTCAACCTGCAGTCATGGAAAGTGAAAGCAGATGCAGTCAGCTGCGGGGCCGTAGCTCAAGCTGCAACATCTCGCATTCCGTTGTCATATAAGGTGATGCTGTGTGAGTAAATGTTGTGTCTGGGAGTGGCTTCTGCGTTTCTGCTCGTAATTATTTATTTGTTGTTTTGTTAGGCGATAAGCGCTTGCGCACAATGCCATCAATGGAGAGCAGCCCTGACCCTCCTGGATGGCATGACTTCCATGAGAATCAGAAGAAATGCGAAGCTCAGCTCGTGGCAGCTAGTGACTCTAGTGGTTCCTGAGGTGCAGGTCAGGTATGTCAAGACTATCAACACTTGCCTGGGGCTGTAAGAGCTCAGGATCGCTTACACCAGCGCATTGAGTGGTCTTGAGAAAGCAGGGCATTGGGAGCCGTTATTGCTGATGCTCGCTGGGACGCTTGGGACTTCAGCCAACAGGTCGTGATATTCCATGTGATTCCTTCGAGGGTTGGTCGTCTGCTGGGATCCAATAAGGATGTCGACGGAAACTTTGCAGCCTACTTTAGCCAGCTATGGGGCTGCAATGAGCGCCTGTGAATCCGTTGGTGCATGGGCACCTGCACTGAGTTTGCTTCAAGGGATGAAGTATCTCGGCGACGCATGATGAAG
The DNA here is from genome assembly GCA_905221605.1 of Symbiodinium natans. Lineage (NCBI taxonomy): Eukaryota > Dinophyceae > Suessiales > Symbiodiniaceae > Symbiodinium > Symbiodinium natans. The sequence continues at coordinate 272,621 of CAJNDS010002526.1, forward strand.
CAAGCAACAGCTGTTGTGTGTATAACGTATGATCGCTTTGTAATATGTTACACTTGACGCCAGCATGCAAGCCCGCAAGTTTTCAACCCACCTACTGCGAAACTCCACCCATAGCTCCAGAACTGACCAAGACATCTCCTTCCAGCAGAGGTCGCAACGACTTGTTCCCACCGGATTGATTGCTGGCTCGCTGGCAGGGGCTGTGCACCAGGGCCTTTGCAAGAAAGCAGCTCTCGAACCAAGTCTGGAAATATGTGTTGCGTGCTGCTGCTGTTCCACATGCGCAGTTATGTCAATTTCCTTGATTTCCTTTTCTTGCCAACAACTGCGCACATCCGCATGGGCCATGGTCCTTGGTAGGGCCAGAGCTACGACTGCAAGAAGGATGCCACATCAGAGTGGCAACGGCCACAATGCCAATCTACATGCCTTTCTGCCAGGTCAGCTGCAGTGGCACCAGCAGCCACCACAAATCCACCAATCGCAAAGCAGCAAGCCACAATTGCAAAGCTGTGGCATTCTGGTTTGCCCATGATTATGCACTCGAATTTGTGTCGTTCACGCACGAAAATTCACGTTAACGCACCACAAGTCCATCGTGGAAGGACAAGGAAAAAATGCCACGAATTTGGTTCAATCTGCCGTCGTTTCAAGTCAACGCACGATCCTTGCCATAGAGCAAGTCGAAGCAAGAAAGGCGTAGAAAGTCGTAGGACTCCAGCAAAGGGTAACAGCCCGGCGTCTTCAGCCTGAGCATCGCAAACCCTTACCCGACTTCGGGTTCTCAGTCACGCCAGCTTTTCTGCAACGGTTGACTAAGAACGTGGACGCTGAACGAGCTGTCCTGCAGTACATCTGGCTGGTTACTGGTGTATCTTGTGGTTGTCCCATGCAAACTGAAATTTAGACCATTGTGGATTCATGGCCCCCTCTGCGGGGACACCAGCGGCCGCGGGAGCACTGCCCTGTGCCGCAAGGCTTGGGTCGAGCCATGCATGTTTCCCAAGTCGTCCTTGGCCTTGCGAACTGCTTGGACACATCCCCCCAAGCCAATCTATAAGCGATATCCGTTTCAGCATACTTCCAACCCGACACACCAGTGGCAAAGAACCGGCTTGCCGGGGAGTTCATGGCGACGCCACCGTCGGGCTTGCCTGCCTTGGCGGATTGGAAGCTTCGATTCACCTGCCTCGCCTCTCGTTTCCTGCTGCACAATAGTGATGTAGAGACTTGCTGCGTTCGTCACTTCTTGCCTTGACAGGCCACGAAGGTAAGGGCCAGGGCTTGTTTGAAGCGCCTGGGTGCCTGAGTTTTTCTCGTCCAGGATATCTTAGAAGAGCTGCGAGGCGTTTGGGTTGAGCAGAGTCCCATCCTCAATGTGCTGGGGTTTCTGTGCGTTTATCATGCATCAGATGTTGAGATTACCTTGCCTGGAGTCATGCAGAGAGGAGACAAAGATGGGCCAAGGTCCGGAAGCTACTTGCGCGATGGTTCCAGCAGATGGTGCTGCGGATCTCGCCAGTGTGGTGGTTGGCTGGAGTCCTGGTGTCGTGGCTGCGCTGAAGCCTAGCGGCTCAAGGACAGCGATGCAATGGCAACTGTACCACTGTACCAGCACTGTAACACCCACCCATTCTTCAACAAAAAGCATTGCATTGGGTGCCATCAGCTGACTGGTTTGGATTGTTGGTGAGCTGCTTTGACCCGGGCCCGGGCCAAAAGCATCCACGCCACCTGGGACCTCTCCTTTGACCGGCTGGTTCGACTCATTTTCATGGTGATGGGGTGAGCAGAGATAGCTACAGTGGGGCCGGGCAGGGGATTTCGGAATTGATGCGTCTGAGTTTTGATAGCGAGGACCGAGGAGCTGGCCGAAACCTTGGCCGAATATTTCGGTTGCGAGCTGGCTCTTGTTTCCCGACTGGACCATCCGACATCAGGCCCGTTTCATCAGGTTCTCAAACTCCTCAGCTGTGACCTGCGTTTGGGCGGCATTGTGAGAATTATCCAGCACGCGCCCAAGTCACGACAGTGCTAGCAGCTCAGCAGGTGTGCTTCCCATGGCCTTTGGGCCAGAAGGCTCTGTGGCGGCCAATTGGCTTCAAGCCCAATTTGCAGCGCGAATGGTGTACAAGGAGCCTTGCTTCACAAGTTGTCAGCGGAGGTAACGCTCCGTGACCCGCCTCGGTCGGGGGTCGTCTATGCAGATCCCGACGTTCAGAATCGTCAACTCATTCCCCAGACTCCCTAGACCGACATGATTTCCATTGAGCACCTGACTTTTCCTCTCAAAACCAGAAGCCCACTTGCTAAGCGGCCTGAAAAATCCTGAAAGTTCAAAGCGGGCGGCGTTCGCGATAAGGCCCGTGAACGGTCCATGGCGGTCGGTCGGGGGGGGGTCGATTATTGGGCTCATGGGGACACACCTGGAACCGAGCACAGTCCACCGCAAGGCCACAGGCAAGTGTAGAGAAGTGAAGGGGCCGTCCCTGATGGCCCTATGGTCAGCCCAAATGCCCTCTGGTCCTGTGCACCGCTTTCGAGCGCCGTCGGCTGGGTGGGATACCCATTCCAGGCAAAAATTGACAGAATACTTAAAGGTTGTAGAACCCAGTCCGAAGCCTCGGCAGATTGCATGGAAGCCATCACCAGGCATAGTCCTCCTCCTCAGCTCTGCAGGAGTATCTTTGCTTGGTGGAAGGCAGTGCAGTGGGAGGCACCGGCTTCACTGCGCAAATTGATGCAGCTTTGCAAACGTTTAAACGGGGAGCCTCGGCATCTATTGAACAGTCTGCTAAGTTAAGCACAATTGCAAACTATAGCAACTGTAGAAGGCTTGGAAGTACTGTGCTGTGTCGCTGTAGTGTGCGGTGCTCTATGCCCTGTACTTTCTTTCCATCTGCGCATTCCATCATTCGAAGAGTAAGCCAGACCCGTAAACCGTAAACTAATTCATGACTTTCCATGTTCTGGCTATTTGTTCCAGAGGACAGCGGCAGCACCAGGATGTAAGGGATGCACCATGGAAACATATGGTAACGCCGAGAGACACCAGACCTTGGATGACTAGGTGATGCTGATTCTGCTGCTTCGATCAACTGAGCCTCAAAAGATGCTAGTTGTGCGCTTTGCGCCCACCATGTTCAAATGTTCTGAAGGCAAATATGTACAGCTCTCGGAAGAGCAAGCCAACTGCTCATCAAGAGTAAATCGAGCAGTTGGAATCGCTGGACGTGCTTGCCCTCCAGTGCGGCTTAAGGCCATTTAGGGTTTAGGGTACTGTGCCCAGCACAGCTCGCTCGCTCTCTCTCTCTCTCTCGCTTGGTCTCGCTCGCTCTCGCTCTCTCTCTCTCTCTCTCTCTTTCTTTCACTCTCTCTTTCACTCTCCTCTGTCTGTCTCTGTCTCTGTGTCTCTCTGTCTCTCTCTCGCTCTCGCGCCCTCTCTCTGGGATTGTGGCCTGGAAGAGGGATGCTTGGTGCGGATCTCGGGTGTAGGGTCCCCGAGACACAGAGCGCCAGTGTGGTTCCCCAGTTTCCTAGGCTAGGTTGCGGTTTTAGGTGGTGACCGAAAGCTACTTAGTCTACTTCACACGAACGCGCCCCCAGCATCCGTTACTGGTGTCAATATCAATTTATCAAGACTGATCCTTCACTCTGAAGCGCCAAGGAGAGCAGCTGCGAACGGAAGTTTCCAGCTTGGGTCGGGATGCACAGACAGAATACCAGGCGGCAGCTTGCTGACGCTGTTAGTGAGCGAAGAGCTTAGCAAGTGCAATTGCAAGTGCACCTCATACGGTAAGACGGGGGAATGTGCACAGCCCTAGACGTGCAGCTCACCCGAATCGTCCTCTCGCTCCGTGCCACAGCTCCAGAAGAACACGTGCACAAAAGATGCCGAAGACATCTGAAACACCCTCGCTTGAGGGTGCCAATTCATGGGGTGCGCCGCCCTACCCGACCCCCTGAATGACCCCCACAGAACTACAGAGTCCCCAGGACACCCCGGCAGAACCCGACGAGCCCTGCATAGCCACGCAGAACCTATAGGGAAGATTTCAATTGCCTTGTGGAAAAGTTCGCAGAACCGCCCACTGCCTCGCAGAAGCGCGGCTGCCCCGCAAAGGACATTCAGAGGGCGGATAGACGGCCCACCCCATAAATTGGCGCCCCGGCTTGGGAAAAGTATGAAAACCGGCGAACTTGAACTGCTGCACGAGCAGGCCGACCCAAACCATCTTCACTACTACGCCATTGGAGGGCTCGAAGACATGCAACTTCCAAACCCTGCCATCACCGTGACCTCATCTTATCGTTGTATATGTTCACGTCCAAGCAGTGGGAGTAGTTTCCCGGCTCTTGTTCCGGCAGAGCTCCAAAGGAGCACGCTCGCAGAAATTCAACCATCCGGTCGAGTCAAGGCTCGGTCGTTTGAAGCCGTGCCACTGGAAGGACTTGATCCACCACGGCTGGCTGCATGTGTGAGTCGTGCGTGTAACCAGCGTAACCTCCTCCGATTGCGGCGCGTGCTGTCTTGGCCCACAACCTCCACGTAACCTCTGCGGAAGTGTGGAAGAGTCATGCACAAGCCTGAACAGGTGTTGGGAAGATATAGAATGGATGCATCGACGAACGAGATTCTGTCTTTCCTCTCGGTGCGCCCTCGAACTGGCCGAACACATCAGATTCGTGTGCCTCGGGACGCACATGATTCAAATGCCTACATAGCTTGCAATATGCTTCAAATGTATGCTGCTGGCAAGCGCTTTTGTTTGGCTTTGACGTTAAAAAGTCAACCTGAGCTTCGCCCAGGTCCACATGGCCAGCATAGGTGCACCAATTGTTGGTGATCAGACTTATGGCATGAAGAGCCTCGACCTGCAAGAAGCAGCCCAATAATTCGCTACAAACCACTACATGGACGCCATGCTATGCAGTTCTTGCATGTTCTTGCCTTATTTGGCTTGTCTTCTTTCTTACATTGTCTCAGGAAGGATTCTGTGCTGCCTTGGTGTGGGCGTCTCTTCTTGCATTGCCACCGCATCAGATGCAAAGACCTCAGTGGACACGATTTCGAGGCTGAAGCGCCTCTTCCGGCCGAGCTTGAAGAAGTTCTTAGAAGACTTCAGAAAGCTGAGTAGTTCAGATCAAGATTAAACGTGCCATAACTTGACGAAAAACAAAAAGGAAAGCAGCTGCTAGAGTTGTGGCCGACTGCGGCAGGGGAGGCGGACAACAACCGAAATGAACGAAACTCCATGTCTGTAGTCTGTAGCATGTTGGAGCATTCTTAGAATCGTCACGGCATTCACATCCATCTTGGAGTTGATTGGAATTGGAACGGCCCTGGCACCGAAACCATGCTACACTTTCTGCTAATTGTGGCGGAAAGCGCCTTGCGACGTGTGCATCTTGAAGTCTTGAGAACGCAACACCGCTCACAAACACAGCAAATGCTCTCTGTATGCTCTGCTAATTTTCTGGCTCAGACCGGGTCTCTTGAAGAGCAGTTTGCAGGCATTTGTCTGCCGCCTGCTAGCTGTACTTATGTTCTTCACGTTGTGCCAGGACCCACACTGCACGGGGGGGCGATGCGGCTACGTTGAAGCGAGCCAGTCGTAGCGGCACGATCAATTTGTTGCACAATAACCTCCGTCCTCACTGTTCTGAGCTACGGCTGGAAAGCGCAACCCTTGGTCGCAATGTGCGCGCAGCGATTGCGTGCCCTGTATCAGGAGTTGCGTGAACTCTTCCACGATGAAGACCTCGAGTTGTCATTTTCCGACGAGGAGGACACGATTGTTTAGCCAGCTCAGCTCATAGTTCAGATGCAGCTGAACCAACAGGCTTGAGAGTTTTTTGACAGTCTTCGAGTCTTAGAGAAGTGCGAGACTAGTGCTCCACAGCCTCGAACTATGCCAACCTCAGAGACCGTTGATCTTTGTCAGCTTCATTTGGACTGTGACTGTGCCAAGCACGAAACACTTGGACGAGGAAGATAGTCGTATTGCGCACCTGCAATACAGAACAAGTCTTTGTGTTGAGCAGTTAGCCCGTCAGTTCGCCACGAAAGTGCCACAGCAGCGCCCATGTTGTGCCAACAAGCCCTGAGCCACAGGACGGTTTCTCTGAACGGCGCCACGTCGAGAACATTAATAAGGCGACGTATGATCCGGATGCTGACGACTACGAAATGGTCGTCGAGCCTGGTGAGCCAAAAGATGATGATGCAGAAAAAAAGGTGATCCAGCGGCAGATCGCAAGCTTGACGACTCGCATTTCTAAAGGAGGCCAGGCAGCAGCTGAACGTCCATGTTTCAGCTCGGACACAGTTTGTCTGCAGGTGCGCCTGCAACTCTTGACCATTATCAAAAGGCCTTTCAAAGCGAGTAGGCATACTGATTTGTCCGAATGCATGCTGAAAGCATGTGGTGCTCACAGGTCAAAGAAGACTTGATCCTGCAGCTCACCATGCGTGGGATCTACCGCCACAAAACCATGGACATTCCTGAGGATCTGCAATCGACGCTATCAACAATTGCAGCTAGCATGGAATAGCAACGGTAGCCTTGCATTGCCTTGAACAAAGCTTGCACTGCAGTCGGCTTAGTCATAGTCAAAAACACCATTCGTGTGCTCAGTCGACTTGCGACACATATCCGGACGATTACGTTTGCATCCCAGCGGAAATGGAACAGGCGGGAGCCCAAGCTTTGCAGGCTGTGCCAGAGCCATGGGTAAGCACTGCAACCGAAGCCGATGCATTCATGTTGGCCACACGAGCCTAAACTGAATGCGGTAGTTGTGGTTTACAGTAGCGTCACGGTTCCGGAAGTCCAGGCGAAGTTCAGCATGCCATCTTCTGGCATCATGGGACCTAAAGCCCGCAGACTTAGTGGCAAGGAGGCCTCGAATTGCGCCAGCTGCTGGCTTTACCCACTTGTCCATACTTGTCCCCCTCAACGTCACGTGACATCCTGTGCAGGCTCCCGTTGAGTGAATCACGCATGGAGTCGTGACGAGCCCAAGCAAGTGCTTCCTAGTCTAACCTTCAGTCGCTCACGACTGTATCGTTTTTCTCTAATTAAGTCTGTGAATAGCTGATGCGAATGGGTACTCTCTTTCCGAGTGATACCTCGCATCTGGAATTATGTTTTCCCACATCCTAAGAGGAGCTTATTCTGCACCGACGGTGACGGGCAAAGTATAGCCAAGCTTCTCTTTGCTGGTCGCCCTCGGGCAGGAGTTTGAACTGTTATGTTTAAGTTGTCTCAGCTTGGAGACCGACTGCTTTGGTACACTTGTCTGAGTGCCATTGGTTGCTGCCAGCTCAGTGCAGCATCTCGAGCATTGCTTTGGTTTCACATCTTGAGCTAATTCGTTTTCAGATGTTCGCAGAGTTCAGTCGATTCGGCTCAGCTCAACGGAATTTTCATCCGGGACTGTTTTCGGTAGATCGCCTAGCATGCCGAGAGAAGTCCATAATTCGTTATCCAGTCGCGCAAAGGTGTGCGCTGATTTGTTTACCTTCAAACGGAGGCTGCGTAGTGGACAAAGAAGCCCATCTGCTAGGCAATCGTCTCCAAGCAACAGCATGCTAAGCTGTCTTGAAGGATTTTGCTGTGAATTGCGCCGGTCGCAGCAGTCAGTAGCAAAGCATTGGTAACCTGCCCAGGTCCGCAAAGTCGTATCATCTACTCAAAAAGGTCATGGCTGCAGTAGGTCGATAGCGGCATGGAGCTCTTCGCACACCGCCCGTCGACATCATCCCACGGTCCAGGCCTCCTTTTGCAACTGTTGCACGTTGATGAATACCGTGTACCCGTTGTGGAATTCAATGGGTTACACAAACACCAGGTCGATGCAGCAAGCTGCACCGCACGAGTTTGGAGGACCTCCTGGCAGAACTTGGCGAAGATCCTGCGCCTGAGCCGGCTGCTTGTTCACATAGAGGCACCATGAGGCACCTGTTCCACCCTTTTCCTATGTCACATACCCAGTAACCTATCCTGTTCATATCCTACCCGAAAATGGCGTACTTGCGTGGCGCGACCGTGAGTTGGCATTGCGCAACGCCACGCTCAAAGCCACTCAAAGGTGCTTCAAGTTCTGGAGCCGGTGCTTCCAAGCTGGGTGGAAAGTCCGAAGAAGGCCGGGCCCGTCGGGGTTACCGGAAAAAATGCTTGAGCCAAAGTTTCTGAGACCTGTTCTGAAACCGTCTCCGACCCTTTCGACGAGGCGACCGTTGTGCTAAGCGCTCTGGCAAAGAAGAAGTTCTCCGGCAAGACATCGCAGACGTTGAGAATTGAGCCTGCACCAGCATGCACAGCGTTCTTGAAGCGTTATAGGACGAACCACAGACCTACTCTATGTCGGCATGACATGCGCCATCGAGGTTGCCAGGAGCTGCCATCCAGGTGCTTGCTGCGATGTTTCTGGGTAACAATTTGCTAGACAGTCTACTGGAGGGAACTGAGAACCGGGATTGTTCGACGTTGCTTTGGTCAACAGCAACCGGTTAAAACGTTTATGTTTCCCAGCACACAGACACACTGGACTTGGACCACCAAGGCAATCCAGAAAAGCTGAAGTAAATTCTTTCCACATCAGTCAGCGCCCCAGCTGTTATGAGACTAAGACTGCGACTGCTGGGAGCTAGAAGGATCAACACGGAGCAACTTCAATCAAAATGAGAGGAAGCATCCCTTGAAGTCAATCTCGACAAAATGTATGTTCGGGTTTGTCACCAGGTTCGGCCATCTCTGCGGCAGGGCGATGCAGAGATTGGGCCCTGGCACTGTCGCTACTTCAGCGTCCCGAGCTCGCAGCCCACCCTACGGACCGAGGGTCGGGGGGCCTTGGAGTGTATGTGTAGGCAGTGTGTAGGTGTTTGCAAATGTGATTTCGGCATGTGTAGGCACAGGTTTTATGTTTGTATGGCGGTTGGACTGGTGCAAGCAGAGCTCGTGCAGCGATGGCTGCCAGCCAGCAAAAAGTAAAGGGGCTAAAGAACAGCAGCGCTTGGCCGCAAGCGCGAAAAAGGACTTCAAATGAAAAAACTAAGGGCACCGACAGCCACCTAGAGGAGCATCAAGCGAGAGCTCTCAGAGTCACTTGAAGCCCGAATGAAGATGGCGTGGGCGATGTGCTCTCGTTCGGCCGAGCATCAAAAGCATTTTTGGGCAATGCATTGCCAATTCGGAAATTAAATGCGTCCGCGGCAACGCCTCAATAGCTGGAGGAGGGGTCTGTTCGGAAAGCAGGCGTGCGCCTTTTGCAGGCCGAGGGCAGGCCTGAGATGGCCTGAGCCCGAAGCAGCCGTGCTGGCGCTGGAAAGGGCAACCAGGATTGAAAGCTTTTCGCAAGACACTGTGTGGACTTCACATCTGGGGGACTTAGTAAGATATCAAAGGAAGGTGTTTACTAGCTTAGGGTACATACTTTCTTGTGTACCTTATACCTACTCACTATGTCCCCCGATCCTCCAAATTTTCTTTTTGCCCACTGCCATGCGAAAGTTCGGCCAAGATGCTTTGCCGCAGTCAGTCCAGGAGAGGGCTTGGGATTGCGTGCCCATTTAAAGTTCCCCACCGTCTTTATTGGCTTTAGCCTGGCTACAGGACACCCTTGTCAGCAGGGACTTGCGCCTAAGTCGGCTTTTGATGTCCTTCCTTGGACAGCTTGGACACTTCATTTGCAAACCTTTTGCAGTTACAAGCGGTGCAGCCTTGATCGTAACGTTTTGCGTATAGCAGTGTTTCAATGTATGTTCCCCAGGCACACTACTACTTCAGATCGAGAAACGTCGGGCGGGGTGGTCACCTGCTTTTTCGTGTAAGTAGTTGCGCGCGTTTGCGTGTGCTGGCATGCCAGGAGGGTGTGAGGTGTGAGGGGCAGCGGGGCTGCTGCAAACGCGACCTGCAGGAGATTGCTTGGAACGCTGCAATCAGTGCTTGCGAAACAGGAGCCGACATGAGGTTTTGTGCGAGCTTCATGGGGGAGCGGTTTGGTTTCGTTGTGAGATGTGAAGAAAGAGAGGGAGAGAGAGACAGAGAGAGAGAGAGAGAGAGAGTGAGACCGCACCCAACAAGACCTCGGACTTCGCGGTCCTGCGGGCGGCCTCTCCTTCGGGAGGGGCCAAGCATGCAGAGGGAAGGAACGGGTTGAGTTCGCGGTCTGAGCGGGTATTGTGAGTTGTGCTTGCAGGTCTAGGGGACCCTAAAGTCGGGCGAGCGCGAACCCTCCAGGAACACGAGCTTGCAACATGTTGAGCACTAGAGCAATGTGTAGTGCCATCACTTCGCTTGCGCAAAACCGTCCTGAATCGCATCGCATGGTCTATATAGTCCAACAGCTTCAAATGCGGGGCGGCTCCGGTCTGCACGTAAGCCTTGCAATCAGCCATGGATGTTCGGTGCGAAGCATGACACGAGCAGCCAAGGGCGCAGTAATCCCGATGTTCATAAAATTCGTGCTTGAGAGGCTAGGCTTCAAAGGAAACCTCGGCTGGCTGACGAGAGAAACCGAACCAGATGGAGCGCATCGAGTCGCCCAAATCTGATATATGTCTCGATCTCATGCAGCCTGGCAGGTTCCTGGCTCCCCACACACAAGGGTGCAAGATCTTTCGCTTGCATGCAGCCGAGAAGCACACTCTTCGTCAATCAGCAAGAGTCTGTCTCATATGACTTGTACGAAACGAGCCGCAACACCCGGAGGCGACCGACAAGGCAAAGAGCCACATGGAGTCAGGGGAGCACTCTACGCTGGTGCCCTCCAATGGAGGGCCAACTTACGAACACGCCGGACTGAGAGGAAATGAGTGCGATACAGAGCAGCTTCAGCCCAAATGCGAAGGGGAAGGGGAGGTCTTCGTTACTTGCGGGAGGATTCAGGATGTGGAGACTTGAGTGAGGTTGTTTGACGTTAGCAAAGTTTTGATAGAGACATGCACCCACCTGTGGTAAGCGGGGACTGATGGCAGAGGCGTGATCTGTCGGGTCGGGGGAGGGTTTAATAGAAGGATAATGCATCTCTTCCTGCAACGGGAAACTTCCAAGTAGATTCTGTGACTGCCTAACCCCAGCAAATCCTGCGGGGAAGCCAAACACATGTTAGCAGGGCGAACCGTAGACCGCCCTCAGGGGGAACTCTGTTGGTTTCACTCGACCCTGGGGCAAGGGCAGGGGCTGGTCCCCGATGTTCCGAAATGAAAGTACGAGACAATCGTGGGTGAAGGAGGGGACACCTCAAAGCCAGGTACCCAGAAAGGAAAAAAAGACTAAAAAACGAGTTCTAAGGACACAGACGGAGACAGGATGATGGAGGGGGAGAAAGAAATAGAGTTGAGTTCCCAACCCAGAGACTCCCTGTTAGGCCAAACTCAGAGAATTGTGGAGTGAACAATCCCGGAGTCTTTCTGGAATTTCTGGAGCGGAGCGCCCAACCACCCACCACCAAAAGGGGGCTTTGGATGGAGGGGGGGTAGCCAGTCGGGCAGCGCCATGGCCCTTGTGGTCATGGCAAGCGGACCTGTTTCGTCACGGGCGACCCCCGTGGGTAGCAAGCTAGCCTTGTGCGAAGCACACTCAGTGCCCCCGACCCCGCCGTGCCGCCGGTGAACGGCTATTTTTTGCGCAAATGGGATAGCCCCGGACACCCCCCAAAGGCCCCCCAAAGGGAGCGCATCATGAGCATCAGCGGGTTGAGTTCCGGAGCCCCAAGCGCGCATCAGGGGCATCAGCGGCTCCGACCTTGGATGAAGCGGCGGCCCACGCATGCATAAGCTTTCCCTCTGCCGCCAAACCCATGCGTTCCGACTATGAAAGCCTACAGCTGACCCCATCGGGACGCACGCCGGGCAAACGGGCGCGCGCGCGCGCGCGCGTGCGGGCGCGCGGGCGGGCGCCCGCGCGCGCGAGCCCCCCTTCCCGGTTTGCAGAACAACTCTCCTCGAGCTTCTGCTTCTGCCTGCGCTGCCCGCCCATGGGCGCAGCCCCTTTAAATTTTTATGTTCAAAAACATATATGCATGAAATAATGATTGAATAAGTCACGTATTGAAGACCTTGCCAGGAAGCGGCTGGCAGCAAGCCCTGCTGCTTTTGGACCAAATGCCGCTCGCGAGAGTTCTGCCTGGCATTGTGAGCGCCGTGGCTCCACATCATGTGTGCATGGCGAAGCACTTGCGAGTACAGTTTCCTTGCACGCTAACAGGAGCAAACGTTGCGGGGGAGGGGCTTTGAGCGACAGCAGACAGCAAAGGCCAAGTGGAATCTGAGGCGTTACATTTCAAACCATTACTGCTTAATGAATACATCCTTGTTCCACGACTTGTCTCGATATCTCGAGCCCACTCTCGAATGGCTGTGAAGCTCAAAGCCCCCGGAAGGCTACATAAATTCCGGGGTTCGAGGCCAAAAGAAGCAACATGTACTTGAACTGCTGGGATACCGTCAAACCCAACCTATACTCCATTTCTGCCTGGCGAAGCTGTTCAGCTTCGTTGGCTGCCGCATGGCGCGAGCTGAGTAAGACAGTACTGCGCAGGGCTCGGTCCAGCAGGTTTCGAGGGAGAAGCTCGTACACCCCCTGTAGCTCGCTTGATGGCCAAGTAGAATTCATTCAGTCGTTCGCTTCAGAGGATTCCAACCATTGGTATGCATTTAGTATGTTTGGCAGTGTTATTATTGCGCCTTTTCCTGTCCAAGCTTGCCCTTGCTTAGGTTTCAATGCCACGCTCAACGCTTGCAAGCAGGGCACCGATTGGCAACTGGCTTTGGGCTTGATGAGGCCTCAGGGAAGCACTGTTTTTTAAGATGCAAAAACCTCGCGCAGCATCGCACAGCCTCAACATCGTAAAGCTCATCAATCAACGTCATGTATACTTGAAAGCGGAATAGATCGATTGGGGCGTCTGCGATTGCTTCCTGCACGATCATCTTCTCAATGTAGCCTCGGCTTACAACCGTGAATGGGCAATTGCCAGGAGAATGGCAGTGCAAGAGCTGAAGCCTGACTTGGTTACATTCGGCACGGCGATCGCTGCTTGCGGGAGCGACTGGCAATCAGCCATTGAATTACTTTCGCAGATGCTAGCTTCTGGGAACAAAGCTAGCTCGATCATTGTTGCTTCCTTGCGGACTGCACAGAGCAAGATCAGAAATGCCGCAAACCACGGTCATGCGACTTGTGGCGCCTTGAGGCTGCCAAGCTTCCAGCAGAATCAGCTCGTTTCTGGGATTCGCTGGCAACGCCAGGTGTCTGGATGGCTTGTTGCAGTCGAAGTTGGGACTGGCGACTATGTCAAGAGTCCGGGGTTGCTCCGAGGGTAGGTTTTCATCAGAACAAGCACGATTCTGCCTAGGAGGGACTCATCACTCAAAGCCTGCAAAAAATGCCGATCAGGCTACAATGCGGCAATCAGTGCCTGTGAGAAAGCTGGCCGGTGGCAGTTGGCGGCAGGCCGGCTCGCACCAAGAAACATAACCTCTTGTCTTGCATAGCTTCAAAAAAACGCTTGGAAAGGCGCGGAGCGACTGTAGAACTTCCGAACGTCTCGGCCAGGCCTGCTATTCGAGATGAGGTCATCTCTGCTGCTTCCTGACATTGTGTCTTTCAATGCCACCATCTTGTCATGCAGAGAAGGATGCGAGTGGCAGCTTGCAGTCCATCTCATGCTTCTCGGTTCGGCAACACGTGTAAGCGCCTAAAGCTCATGCATGTCAGCGGATATCAGGGGGACAGCCGCGGTTAGCCTGCAATACTTGGCAGACAAGCATCTTTTCCAGTTCAGGCTTCGCCCTGCTGGGTTGATGAAAAGTCTGGTAAGGTGCGGATGTAACTGAACGTGGGTGTGAGGCTTGGGGCAGCACATGAGGTTCACGATGTTTTGAGGAATGCGCTCTCGGACTTTGACCTGGCCCCGGTGACTCCGACCTTCAACGCGCTTCTGACTGCCTGCGGCGCGCGCTGGCCGCTGGCATTGGCGAGTCTGCACAACATGACTGCAGCTGTGGTGGTGCCTGACACCATAAGCCATCTCAGCAAAACTTGAGAGCATGCTAGGCCATCATGATGGCAAAGCATTGGGGAGCAGAAAGATATCTGAACTTTCAGGCTTTACTGCTGCAATCGCCGCGCTCGAGAAGGGCGGTGAGTGGCAAGGCGCCCTCCAGCTGTTCGAGTACATGCTGGAGGCTCCTGCTACATATCAGGCAGTGCCCAGAAATCCAGATCAACTAGAAACCAAGGTCGTATTTATTAGTTCGACGTCCGCTGCATATCCCTGTGAGGCATCGGCCGAGCCGAGTGCTGTCACCTACAATGCCATCATCAGTGCGTGTGAAGGCGGCCCGTGGCAGCATGCCCTCCGGTTGTTCGAGAGGCAAGGGCTGCAAACAATCCTTTGAAAGAGAAGAGCCACTGCTGGACATCAGTTTGGAGCGGCTTCTGAGAGTCAGCAAGAAGAGCTGCAAGAGACAGGATGTCGTCACAAGACATCCAGCCCGACGTGATCAGTCACAATGCCGTCATGAGCGTGCTTGGAACAAGCTTGGCCCTTACATTCTGCCAAATGAAACAGATGTCGGCGTTTGAGATCCTTAAGGTGGCCAGCGCGGCCTTGCACTCTCACTGCTGGCCAGAATGCAAGCTGAACAGATCTCGCCTGATGCAGCTCTTCCCAAGTAATGTTGCAGGATGCACCCACGGTCATGAGTATGGATCTAGATAAGTACGGTGACGCAGGCATGGTCTAATACTCGGTTTAAACTTGGGATTGAAATTTATTTTAAGCTGGTAGGATTGCTTGTCTGTGTTTGGACGTGCTCGGGTTAATTGTAAACGCTTGCGCGGCCAATTCCCTTTAAAGTTCCCCCCCCCCCCCCACACCCCTAAGCCTTTGTCCCCTCTCCCCCCTTGCCCTTTCCCTTCCGTGAATGCTATGTCTTGTGCTAGCTAGAACTTTCCATGTATATACAGTCCTGAGTATATAGGTATCAAGTCTGTGTCGGCCAAACACTGGCAACTCAAGGTATCAAGCCTGCATCGGCTTAAACAGGAGTCTGAAGGTATCAAGTCTGTATCGGCCCAAAAAGGAAACTCCAGGGACCAAGTCTGCATCTGCCTAAAACTTGACTCAAGGTATCAAGTCTGCATTGGTTCGCTTCGCATAGATTCTGCACATTGCTTGACCCGAAGCTCAGGACAGCAGAACGCCATGTACTTCATAGGAATTTCTTGGACCATAAACTCAATGTCTGAAATCCATTTCAAGCCATGAGCCAAGTCAAAGGCGCGTCTTAACGGGCAACTATGCCGGGTTAAATCCGGTTTCAATCCGAGGTTAAAATCGAATATCAGCCACACCCGTACTCACCCATCAACTGCCTGGGTCTACGCCAACATGATAGCTCCACATATTTCAGGATGTCACCTTCGTTCCGGTGGCCCTCGCTTGCAAGCGTGCGGGTGCTTGGCAGGTGGCCAACTCAGGTTGGTTGTGTTGTCGACCTTTCAGGAATCCCTAGAAGCACCTGCAGCATTGCCACAACATTCGCCATCATGTTTCTCTTTGTTGCTCCCAAGCCCTGATGGGAAAGGATGTGATGGCGCTGTTGCCAAAGATGCTCCAGTGCCGACTGGTGCCAGATGCTGTCTATGCAGGCGGCCCGCGGTTTTGCAATGACAAACTTCACGTCAAATGAGACTTGCAGAACTGTGCAGGGTGTGCGACCGGTACGGTTCGAGCTGGCAGAGGTGCAGTAGAAGAAGCCCACGATGACACAAGCACAATGATCATGTGCGCCCATGCAAAAGTATTATTACATATGTGGACAGATGGAGGGTTGGATACCACTCTGTGGTTCGAGGGGTGGGCAAGGTGCTGAGCAGTTCGTTTCTGCTGTTTCGGCAAAGTGCGGTGACCTTTCTTTACTCCCAGTTCTCACACGTGGCAGGCGACGACTTTGCTCTCAGCTTCTTGCGCAGCCTGCGCACCCTTTGGGAACTTGATGCAGCAGACAGCAGCACTGCGGCTGACGGTCCCGAGGCCAGAGAACAAAATCACCAGTTCTGGCATTACAAAGTGCACAACCACGGTTGAATACGGCACTCAGTCAAAAAATGCGAGGTGCTACAGACGGGGTCTGGCATTGTGGCGGTCCTCAAGCCTGCACATGCTCGATTCTGAGTTTCAGGAGGCTTGTTCTTTGCCCCGGCAGTATCTGCACTATTGTCAATTCAAAGGTCACCACACAAGGCCTTGTCGAGTCACTGCAGCAGCGTGCCCCCGTTGGCACGGCATTGTCCATCGTCTCCAGGCACTGCTGCCCAAAAGTGTCGTGTCGTTTGGGAAATAACATGAAACAACCAACATGCTCCAAAACCCTGAAATACAAACAGCCGCCTGGCAACGAATTTGACACAACAATGCCTTGCCTCAGGCTGGACTATCCTACCTCAGGTGTCCTGCCACTTGTCGTGGGAGCGGAGGGTTCCCTCCAAACAAATTGGTTCCGGTCGCTGTTTGCGGCTGGCCTCGTGAGGAAGGAGTATTACTGCTTATGTGAAGGACCTTCCTTAGGGCAAGTGGGGATGTGTGGTGAGGTCGATGCGCCACTGCTGACATGGGAGGTTGAAGGAAGCGAGGATGGAGGATTGGGGAGCCGAAGCGAGGTTTCGGAGCATGGCCGTGAAGCCTTCACGCAGTATGAAGTCACCAAGCGTTTCCGACCTCCCAGACTTCCCCAATCGCAAGAGGCGACACAGCTATCCCAGATATCGGAAGAATTTGAAGATGAGCTGATCTTCTTGCGTGTAAGACCTCGCACGGGCCGAACCCACCAAATTCGCGTGCACATGGCTAGCATTGGTCGACCGCTTGTAGGCGACTTCACCTATGGCAAGCGCGCAAAAACGCTGCTGCCTTCATGTCCTCGTTTGTTCCTACACTGCCATCGTGTTGAGCTCATCGATTTCGAGGACTCCCCTTTTGCGGCCATTGCAGACCTTCCGGAGGATCTCCGCAACGCGCTGAAGACGCTAGCCTCAGCTGAAATACATTGACAGTAGCAGGAAGCAGGAGGTCAGCATCAGCATTTTCGGACGGGTCCACGCAGAACGACGCAGAGTGTTGTCGTGCGACTGCGGAAGCCGCCACCACGCACTGCGATGTCAAGGCCAAGGCTTGGCGAGCGTTGGTGGAAGCATGCAAACAGCAATGTGCAGGCTTGCATAGCTTGCATAGCTTGCATAGCTTGCATAGCTTGCTTAGCTTGCTTAGCTTGCTTAGCTTGCTTAGCTTGCTTAGCTTGCTGTCTCATCCTCACCGCAAAGATCCGCAAAGAGATGGCCGGAATACTGGTGGCCCTCCACATGGGAGAGCTCTAGAGAGTTTGCTGCGCGTCTGGCATGAGTGTTCACGAAGCAACTGGGGTCCGAGGATTGAGCCTGCGTTCCTGCAGTACATTGATGGGACACTTGAGTGAAGGCGGCAAGTCACAAAAAGGCTCCGCAGCATGTAGCTGAATGCCAAGCAGAGCTTCGAAGAATTCTAGCCTGCAAGGGTTACTGTCGTCCTTCTTCGTTTAGTGGTTGTTTACGCTGCAAGTAGATGAGGCTCACAAGGAAGTTGACCGAGCTAGGCTAGTCGTCCGTGTACAAATCTTGGACGGTCTTGAGCATCATGCCAGCTTGGTCTACAGGGCTTTTCGATTGCTGTGGGCAACCTGGCGGGTGTTGCCTTTGTGTCCGAGCCTCGCTTTGTCCTTGTACAATTCTTGGCGACATCAACGAAAGAGTTGGGGGACCCTGTGGCTTTATTGGTGGCTGTGCATGCGGATGTCTGGTGGAGCCTTGCTGCCTTGCGTATTTGTCCAGTACTGTAGCACAAAAGGCAGGCTTTGACGAGGGATGTTTGAAAGCCGTTTGCTGCAGTTGTTGTTGCAGCTGCTGCTACATGACAATGGTCTACAAGGAGACAGAGCTGAAAAGTATGAAGCCTCACCAACAACAGATGCAGTGAGATTTTGCGGCGGAGGGCCGCAAGCTAGGGAAGGCAACGAAGTGAAGCTTTTGCGCCGTGCCTGCCACGTGCACAGCAGCTGCAGGCGTGGCTTTGTACAATGTTGAGCCGTGGGCTGGTACAGAACTGAACCCCCGGCATCGTACTTTCCGAAGTGTTTCATAGGTATGGGCAACAGTGAACAGCTCTCGGCGCTCACGAGGCTGAGCCAACGAGAATCACATGTGCAACTGTAAAGCTGCATGCCATCATGCTACGGGCGCTGCTTCCATTGAACTGTCGCCTTGCCACACCACGAGCTTGCTCGGCAGATCTTCCAAAATGCGGTAGATTGCAGCACCAAGCACATATGTAGAGCTAAAGCAGTGCAAAAGCAGATGCAAGGTTCCCACTCTGAATAGGCTGAGTCTATGGTGAGTTTAAACGACTGGTGCATACTTAACCATGGTACAAAGAACACGAAACCACAGCTTTTAGGTCATCTTCTTCGTTGCTTCTCTTGCATCGTCTTACGTTACTTTTGTGGTTTCTTGTTGTGCATTGTGTTTTCCATCTTTTGCTGCTGCTGTGAATCAGCTTTGCAGGAAGAGCTTTGCAGGACGAGTTGCCTGCCTTTGTCTTTATTGTGCTAATTGTGCATCTAGCGCATCGGCATTTCCCACAACGATTGCATGTGCGGCATATCGCTTAGGTAGTTTCTGATGTTGTTGGACATTGTCACAGTTTTTACAATGCACTGAAAAGTTGACAGTGGGCAGACTGCAGTGACGCTTGCCGCATCCCTCTAGCTCTGTGTGCTCTGCAAGCGCGTATAGAGACAATGACGGCGTGTAGTGGGAACCTGCCAGGAGCTGCTTTGGTGGAATTTCTGTTCTGCGGCATGTGCTTTCTTGGCTCCAGGTGGTTTGGCAATCATGCTTGGCGTGAAGCACGTAAAAGGCTCAGACAGTCTGCCCATCGAGCACGCCAGCCAGCAACTCCACGGACAAAATGACAAGCAGTAAGGGTAGCAGGCCACACAGCTGCAGGGGCTCCGTCGCGGCTGTTTGGGCGACACAAGGCCTTTGAAGCCATCTAAAGCCTTGTAAAATGCCGTGGTAGCTTGTGCAGGCCACGCTGGCTTTGATAATTCAACTGATGGACGTGATTAGAAGCGATGTCCAATCCGGCGTGCAGCGTCGGGAGTCGTGGTGTATCGCATCATCTTTTGGGAACTTGCGCAGTCGGGGCAACTTCTCGACATGAGCCATTAACATTTAAACCTAAGCCAACTCAATTGGACATGCACCGGTAGAATCATGGAGATGAAGTGAAGAGTGTGCAGCGTCACGCTGGTCTCGTTCAAGAAGCCTTCAGGCCGAGTTTCTTCATGGGCTTCTAAGCGTCGCCAGATGGCCGTGAAACTTGGCAAAGCTTTAGCAAAACCCAAGCATGCCACCTGTAGACACTCTAGTTGAGCATCAACCTGCTGAGCGGCTGCGCTATGTTGCGCTATGTTGCACAGAAGCCATTGTGCCATGTTCAAAGCACCGAAGCACTGAGGTGGACACGTCGGCAAGAGCTGGTTCTGAGATCTCCTCTTCCAGAGGGCCCCTGCGACGTACCACTGGCAGTCCGAAGGGAAGACGTCCCAGCGCTGCTTCTCACGGACGCTCTGACAACAGGGTCTGGCTTAAGGGGCATCCCTAAACTCAGCCTGAATTCTTCCCCGTGTCGTTTTGGCGAGGATGCTTCCGGACAGACGCTGAGCTTCTGCGTGGACCAATTCCTGTGCAATGCGAAGTTCCAAATCATCTGGCTGCAACGGCTACAAGCACAGGCTGCCGGGACAGAGTGCGGCCTGGACCTGCAAATTGCCACATTTGGGACAGGAGGGTCACTGTTAGCACACAGGTTGTGAGCACATGTGAGCACTATCTGAGTCACTATCTTATGCAGACAGCCCAATGTACACTTCTCAACATGTTGCGAGGCGGAGTTTTCCTTTACACTGGCCCCGAGCACATGGCGCTCGCAGATACTCCCGCTGGCAGGCCTTCAAAGCACTCTCGAGTCGCCTAGGCCTTAGGCCCTTAGGCATGCTTAACTTTGATAAACTGGCTACGGCTTTCAAGTTTTCTGGCCCAAGCCTCAAGCTACAGAAGCAGTTTCCTTTGCACCCACGGCTCGGCTGTCCTGGTGCGGAAACTGATGGACGTTGTTCCGAAGCAAGAGATAGCAGGAGGTAGTCAGGCGGTGACGGTGTCAGGAGGTCATACTGCTGAGCTTTCGCAGCGTTTCCACGGGGAGCCTTGCCAGTTACGTGCGAGCGCTATTGACTTATGTGAGTTCCAATTCTGCCAGCAAACATAGCTACAAAGTAAAAGGAAGTGTGGATGTTCAAAGTTTGGCCGCAGTTGCATCTGATTGTAGGTCTAGACGGGGTCTTTTTAGGGGATGTCGTTGCATGTGTTTGGGGTTGTCCCTCTGTCTCTGTCTGTCTGTCTGTCTGTGTGTGTGTGTGTGTGTGTGTGTCTCTGTGTGTGTGTCTGTCTCTGTGTGTGTGTCTGTCTCTGTGTGTGTGTCTGTCTCTGTGTGTGTGTCTGTCTCTGTGTGTGTGTCTGTCTCTGTGTGTGTGTGCGTGTCTGTGTGTGTCTGTGTGTGTCTGTGTGTGTCTGTGTGTGTCTGTGTGTGTCTGTGTGTGTGTGTGTGTGTGTTCTCTGTGTGTGTGTGTGTGTGTGCTCTGTGTGTGTGTCTCTGTCTGTGTGTCTCTGTCTGTGTGTCTCTGTCTGTGTGTCTCTGTCTGTGTGTCTCTGTCTGTGTGTCTCTGTCTGTGTGTCTCTGTCTGTGTGTCTCTGTCTGTGTGTCTCTGTCTGTGTGTCTCTGTCTGTGTGTCTCTGTCTGTGTGTCTCTGTCTGTGTGTCTCTCTCTGTGTGTCTCTGTGTGTCTCTGTCTGTCTCTGTCTGTCTCTGTCTGTCTCTGTCTGTCTCTGTCTGTCTGTGTCTGTCTCTGTCTGTCTCTGTCTGTCTCTGTCTGTCTCTGTCTGTCTCTGTCTGTCTCTGTCTGTCTGTCTGTGTGTCGGTCAGGCTGCGTGTGTGGAGTATTGATTGCGACCGCAGTTTGCAAAGAGCGCCTTTGCGTCAGACTCGCTGATGCCTACTTCTGTGTGGACCTTGTGTGAGTGTTGGTCAGTTTTTTTGGGTTGAAACTTGTGAGGACTGCTGTAGCTCTATTCTTTCTCAACTACTAACTAGGTAGGCGGATGGCAAAAAGGTGGGAGCGGAGTGGAAACCATTATATAGATACCCCAAATCGAAGAGAACTCTCAACGCAGACCTTTTGAACCGCCGTTCACCTTGCAGAAAATGCAGAAAAAGCAGGCGGAGTCTACGTGTTGCAGGTAACGCAGCTAGCCAAGGGCGGGCTTGGGCGGCTCGAACTTTTTTTGGCCCCAGTTGCCCCAGGAGCTAGTCTATTCTTGCCACAATTGCGCATAGTCAGCCAGGACGAAATGTTGTTTACTGCAGATTGATGGAAATTTCTTTACTTGCCTAAGGCCTCCAGGTGTTTTTGTAGCTTCGGCAAGTGGGCCCTCCAGTCGTCCTTTGCAAATCACTTCGGATTTTGTGTAGAATTGTATGCACCAGGTCTGCCATGTATGTGACAGCTTCTGGGAAAACTCTCAGGTCATGGTCTTTGAGGAGGTGAAAGTTTTGCGTCCAGATGTGGTGCGGTGTAATTGTCCCTGGAAGATGGTTTTTTGTGAAAACCTGCCTTACGTCTCTGCGTTTGGAGTTTGTTTGAGAGACACAGGTGTGCATTTCGAATAAAGTTCCCCAAACTGCAGTGCAGGCACACCGAGGGCACCGCAGCGGTGCCTCGCAAATGCTCGGAGCAGTGTCTAATCCTCGCCGACTTTTTCGCCATGGGCATCTCGGCAGATTTGGGCCTTTTGGATGCCTTTTGTGTGCTTTTATGCTTTGCATCAACGAGGAGCAATCCAACAAGTGCAAGAGCAGCAGGGTTTTGATACACAGAGACGACACCAACGCATTGAGAAGCGGAGGGTCATTCACCGCTCCAGTACTTGTAGAAAACAGAGCAGAGACTAAAGGAGCACTGCTAGCACTATCACAGATGGCGTGTTCTGAGAAGCGCGTGGTCCAACTCACATGTGAACCCTCCTCCGGCCCACTCTAGAATTCAATAGTATGCACATGCGCATGCACAGGAATGCCAGGTAAACGCGATGTTCATCCAGTGTTCATGTGTGGCGGTGAGGACTTGCGTTGCTTCACAATAGTGAACACATGAGGTTTCTCAGTGCAGATCTGGCCAGGAGGTATGGCAGAGCATAAGGTTTTCGGTTAACGTCGCGCCCTTGCTGCGTCAAACCCCCCGGCAAGCATGCGCAAACAACTTTGAGCATAAAGGGCTGGAGACCACCAAAAGTCAGTACCACAGTCCTACCACCCTTTCTTCCGAAGCCCTGAATTCCAGCACCTTTCAACTTGCTTGAAAGCCGTCGAAAGAGGCAGTGCCAAATGTGCCATATTTTGCAGTTACTGATAGCGAGAGATCACAACAGGCACGGCTGCCGGCTCTTGGATCGCGTTCTTTGATGTCGAGGCTGCTTCCAGGTCAGTTTCCATTCTCGAGAACATGGAGGGAGTACCCGGTCGTGTCCTGAAGCTGGACCCATGCGGTGGAAGGCCGCCCCATCCCGGAACCCCATGAGTCGGAATGGCACCGGCCAGGGCGGAGCTGCTTCGTGAGTAGAAAATGACAGGGGAACTTATGTGACAATGCTTTTGCTGACGTGCAGGTTGGCCTTGAGGAGAAGCTTCACATCCGCAAGTCCATGCCAGGGTAGAGAGCTCTATGTTCGGGTGTTCTTCTGCGACGAGGGAGAGGAATCTGCACATTGGTTTGGTGTAGCCAGCAAGCATGGGACATGTGCAGTTGGCGTCACTCCTGCGTGCGATCACTACACCATCGCGAACGGAACTTGCCCTGGCGCTCCCGGCAACACGCAAGATGCTCAATGGACAATGTCTTCTCGCATGCGACGAAGTCGTGGATGGCACATCTTCGAGTTTGCATTCGAGGAAAACAAGGTCAATGTTTCCATTGATGGCACAAGCGTTTTTGCCGGTATGCCCAAGGGAGCTCGGGAAGCAACAGAGGATCACTTGTGGATCATCGCGCAGAGTGGTGCTCCGACCCGATCGGTTCTTGTACGACTCTAGTTGCAGCATTGTTTCGGGTCGATAAGTGGTTAGCACGAATGTTGCAGTTGTTTTTGTCCGGTCTCTCATGTTAATTTTGGGAATTTCTACGAAGAATGAAAGCCTCCCGGACTTACACGGGCGAGAAGAGTCCAGCTGCAGGTGCTGCTTCTTCATGGGCAGCTTTGGAAGCGTTCCAAATACCCTCTGCTTGCATGCTTCCGAGTTGGCGACTTGGAAGAAAGCGCTGCCCACTGGAGACCAGCGGCGGACCTTGGGAAGTGAGGCCTATCAACACACGGTGTGCTTGCCACAGCGTTTGCAATTACCCGTGCAGCTCTGCACCGAACAAGCGGTCCTGTCGAGGGAACCAAGCTGTCGCCTGTTGTTGTTTTAGTGCCGGGAGATCACATGTTCTCCGCTCTGGTTCGGAAGCGACAATGCAACAAGAGGCAACAAGATGCCACAAGAGCCTGCACTGAGCCTACACTGAGCCTACATGGCCACCCTGGCAACACTGTTACCGCCCCAGGCCTCAATCCAGCAACCCAGCAAACACGCAAGCGCGTATGTTGGAAACAGCACTGGAAGCCTTGGGTCAGGCCAAAGGTCCTTATCCATTTCTAGTGTCGGAGGCCTTGGCTCTAGCCACTGCCTCCCAGAGCATGAGCAGCTTCTCAGCCCTAAACCTCCCCAGGGTGTATTGCAATGTCTGTGGGGTCTTGCAGCTCCATACACTCGGTAAACAGGAACGCATCTGCAAAATTCCTGGCAAAGAGCTCGAAAATACTGTCACCCCATCAGTTCATAAGTACTCGGATGCAATGAATGCAAAAACAGCGCTAAATGGGATTAAATGGGCTCATATTGGCCCACCTCGTGATTGCTTGCAACAACATATTCCCATCATGTCCGATCCATGCCTTCCTGGCAGATGTGAAGAACTTGGCCAATGGATGGACGACAATGGTCAGGTCTGGCGCATAGCTGCTTCAGAGAGCAATGCGGCACCTTGTCTATCTTTTTGCTGGAGCGTCTGGAGCGTGGTTATTCATTGTTGGTTTTAAGGGCATCGCAAAGGTATCTACACCAGTCGGCCGGTGCGCGTCTGCAGACACCTTGCTCGGAACCAAAGACTCAGCAGATGCTGCGTCTTCGCCGTCACGTACCAGTACGAACGGGAGGGAGCTGCAACAACGGCGGGCAGGCAAGTCACACCTGTGCTTGCCAAAGAAGGTCTCGCAAAATGAGATGATATCTAATCTCGAATTTGTTGTCCGGCAGCTTGGCCTCAGCCGGCACATTTTCACGCACAGAACGCCTGATGATCTGAATTCTTCGGTTTCTGCGGTCTGCTGTCACGTTCTCTCAGGTGCGGGGGTGGCTTCCTGAACAGCAAAGACTTTGCGAAACGATATGGTCGCATCGAGAGGTTCACTTCCCCACGTGCGCCGAGTCCACTCTGCAAGAGGCCGAGCTCGAAAGATGATACGATCCTTCGGCTTGCGCCTGCCTTAGAGTGGCCATATATTGCTATGAGCAGTCACGCCCATTGCGCCTGACTTTCTCGTTTGATCGGATCTTGGTTACACTTCGTCACCCGCGCCATACATGCTGGCCTTGGTAGCAGAACTGCCTTAAAAAAGCACGCACGCAAGCGCGGGCGGCCAGAGCACAAGATGCTGCGCAATGCTGTGCATCACAGTGAGCAGCAGCTTCGCCGAGGGGATGTTGTGAAACTTATGCACTTACAACACGAGCTTGGGTGTCCGCACACGGAATTCCCCTACCTAAAAGCTGCCCACGGCTTCCTATGTTAGAATAGTCTTACAATACTGTCAGGCCTGGAGGTGCCTTTGGCCCCCTGCTTTGGGACCACCATTCCTCGAAATCCTTGGAGCATGGCAATTCGTGGGATGTCCGGCCGATGAAAGTGCCACATAGTGGGACAGCTATATGGATCAATATGTCTGAGTAGGCATGTACACTACGCTGTTGCGCATTCAGGTCAGCATTCGCTCACACGGTTCTCTCCGACTGCGGGAGCTGCGTGCTTTGCGCGAAGGCCATGAGCTGCCAGAGCTGCCGCAGCTTTTGCTTGTGCCTGAAAAACCCCAAAGCAAGGTCGCTGCACGCTTCCCAGACCGACGACTGTAAACCGGCCGTCCACCTCATACTCCCACACTGACATCGGCCATGCTCGTGGCCTTGCCCGCTGTCATTGAGTCGCTGAAAGGTTTCTTGACTGCTGGGGTGCTACAAAACTAAGGCGCACCCTGAAGGGGCCAAGAGCGCCTGCCTGCCACCTTGAATAATTTTCACACGCCGAACGTGCACGATTGAATTCAATGCATGATTGTACAAGAGTCAATGTTGGCATCATGTTCCGTACGGGGTGCTGAGTTCCGCACCTCGGTCCTCGTGTTAGCTCTTTTGTACAGAAAGACAGAGAGACTATGCGTGGGCGAACGCGCTGTTGCCATGGATGAAGGAGCGCTGCATGCAAACAGGAAGAAAGAGAGCTTGAGAGCCCTTCGGGCCCACCCCCTCTGAGGAGCATGTGTGCTGGAAGGAAGGAAGAGCTTCAGACAGACACGAAAACGGAAGAAGAGATAGCACGTGAGCACAAATGTGTATATTTATTTGAAAATGCATATACGTGGCTTTTCGAGATGTAAATGCACATGTCTGTTTGTCTACCTATCTAATCCCATCTACCTATACATGACATTTTCTCCGTGATTTTTTGGTACAGAGCCTTGGATCGATGCTCCAGAATAAGTTCCGCGCGGTGGTTTTGCAAGCATGCGAAAGGGTTCACAGAACTATCTTCTCACGGTGTTTGCTGTGGTTGGCTGCTCTGTTGCCCTCCGCCTGCAGCGCATCGTCGACACCACGCCCCGTCTCACTACACGACAGGCCAGAAGCTTAATCGAGGCTCTTTTTCAGGTTTTTATGTACGAGCGCAAAGCACTTTTCGGAAACAATCGGATTGCAACAAACGGCTTTGCATTATTTTCTTCCACCACAAACGACATAGGCAATGCGGGTGCTGCCCTGAATCCTAACCCTACGCTCGCAAAATTGGCTGACTAAGTTCCATCGGACCATTTTAGGGACAAGATAAAATTTTCGATGTGAGATGTGGTATTGTTTGCAGTGCAACGGCTGCACGAGCTACGCGTACAATATGTGAGGCATGAAATTAAAAGCAAGACCGCCGCGGTGAATGCACAAATTCTTGCAACACCTCCGCCCAGGGGTCATCATGGGCGTTATAGGGTTTTTGGGGCATCGCAAGCCATCAGGTTTTATAAATCCAGCGCATGCTTTTCGGCTTGCCGCTTGGTCTGGCGCATGAGCAAGCAGCAAAAAGCATCGGAGCAAAAAAGTTGCATTGAAATCATTGTGCACTCGGGGAATCGTTTTGACCCCATGGGCAGCGGGCCTGAGTGCATCAGGTTCATTTCCCCGCCTTCTAGATTTAAGAAAGCAAGAGCGTGCTCAAGAAAGCAGGTCTTTGTGCAAGATTGACTGTTGTTGTACTGTTAGGATGTTTCCACGATGTTCCGTAGTTGCTGCCACGCATTCACGACCTGTGGCCCGAGAATTGAGTGAGGGTTGCAGTCATGAATGCTCGACGTAGCACTGGCCGACGCCTTTCACAAAGACTCAGGGCAGCCAAGCCAGCCGATCGTCAATGTCCAGTGCTGCACGCATACCAGAATTAGAGCAGCAAACGCAACCAAAACACGACAGTTGAAGCCGCTGTCATTTGTAGAGTCATGGGCAGCGCTGCCGGCGCCCAGAAAAGATTCGTCTACAAGAACAAACAAGGACAGCTGTGCCAGTGACGCTGACACGAGAAAAATCAATCCCCAGGTTGTCATGGGATGCTCAGCAGAAGACTTGCAGGAAAAGTTCGAGACAACCTGACGCTCCCAACTTTGGGTGATGCCAACCAAGCCTCAAGCAACATTGTGGCATCCGATGTAGTTGCTTTGCGATGAAGTGGCACTGGACGCTGTGCAGCATGTGCGATGACCTTTGCCACATCCGCTCATGAGGTAGCACCCCTGCACCGCCAGAGCTGGCTGAGGCTCAGGTTGCTGTTTTGCATTCATGGCAATTCCAGACGCAGCCTTTTCGAGTCTATTTTTTTCCTCGGAATCAGGCGCGTGGCAGCATTTCACCGCAGAGCGTGCGGCGTCACACGGTGCAGGATAGACAGCCTGCAGCCATGTGCTTCCATTACAAATATTGTTGCCACTCTATGCTCACGCTAATGTTAACCTGATATTATTAAATAACCCCCCCTCCCCCTTCCATTGATTCATTCCCCTCCCTGAGCCGGTCGGGCTCTAGTCTCTGGCTGCCATGCAGTCTCTGGCTTAGAGCTCTGAAATTAAATCCCGGGCCTGAGGTTTCTTAATTGAGGGAGGTTTATGATTGAGTTCCGGGCCAGGGGTTTCTTAATTCTTAATTGCGGGCGCGGGGTGTATAATTATGAGGTTAGCATGTCTACCAAAGCGCAAGTCACTCGACGAACAAGTGCACAGTAGACTCATGAGCACGTTGAAGCGGAGTTCTTTTGAGTGAGCAAGGCTGGGCACACCCTTGGCTTAACTTTGCGAAGACTGCAATAGGCGTCTGAGGGGGCCTGTGCAAAGAAAGCCATGGTCTAGTTGGGGACTTGCCTTGCCGTAGCAAGATTTACCGCCCCCCCCCCCCCCCCCCCAAGTACGCGCTTTTGCAAAGCTTCTCGAATCCATGCTTTGTGGTTTCCCGAATCTGCGTCTACCAGCTTCACGAATCCGTTTCTAATTTCACGGCTCTGCATTTTGCTTTTCCCGACACAGCGTTTGTACTGTCCTGAATCTCGAATCTGCATTTTGTCGTTTCCCGAATCGTGTTTTCCCAAGCACCGCACGGCCACTGGGGCTCTTACTTTCTTGTATGTCTATGGATTTTGCTTTTCGAACATGCACTGTCATCAGTTAAGCAGAGAAATGGCACCATCATATGTCTACCATTCTGGGCGAAGTATCACGAGGGTGTTGTTGGTCACAGAGACAAGATTGAGCAAGCAGTCTTGCAAGAGCCGACATACAGAAGGTATTGCACGACATCGCAAGCAGCGCTTCAATGTTTCGAGACAAACAACTAATTCAAGACAATGGATCCAGCGCGAGATCGTCCAGAGCACCTGCCACGCTTCCCGCAAGTTTCTGATAGTTTGATATAACTCTTCCCCCTCAGTTCTGCACTTTCTGCTTCCATGACACTGCCATTTGATTCCTTCCCAGAACCCCCTGACGATAAGCTTGCTGGTGCCCTTGAGCCAGCGGCCCAAAGTTCAAGAGCAATGGCCTCCTGCATCCTAACATGTCATTCCTGATCATATGAGGATTCTGCGGGCATGGGCCCAACAGTGTGGCACTCCGCAACCAGGGCGAGAGCACGATTTCAAGCACGGATGCACGGATGAAAAACGCACCACCGCACGGGATTGAGACGGGAGCCCTGTCCGATCTGTCCGAAGCTCAAAATGTGTGGACAGATCTATCAAGCCTACGCTTCACGAGGAGCTTGCAAGGGACCAAGACGGGAGCGCGACTCGTGGCGTTGGACCATGCCAAAAATGCACATGAATGTAGTGTGACTATGTGAATATATACACATTTATGTGTGGATGCATTTGTTTTTCAGTCTCTAAGATTCTAAAGAAAACGGAGCTCAGATCAAAAATCAATTGAGCAGGCAACGCCGGAAAAGACGGAAGCAAAAACCAATGTCAAGCTCTGGTCTTCGGTCTTTGAATGGGCTGAAGCACTTTTCCTTGACGGTCGTTCCAATACGTTCTGTTCAGTCCTTGACATCACATCGTCGCTGCTTAGTCGAGGATGTGAAGCAGAGGCTTCTCGAAACCGGCTTGAGGCACGTGCTGTAAGGCTTTGTTGCTGCAACTGAAGGTGTTGTTGGTAGATTTCCTATGTCAGCGCTACAGTTGTCACGACGCGGGCTGCAGGCAAGACGAAGTTGATGTTGCCTTGCTGCGTGTGGCAGCATCCATGATACAGGACTGCCTGCACTCACACAAGCAAGTAGACATTCCCCTCTGCATATGGTTCAATATGACTGCCACAAAAAGTACTATGACAAGGATGCTGGCGTGGCAGCCCAGGCCATCTCCTTGATCATGCAGTAGTTCATGGCTCGGTTTCGACTATTCTCGACTGCTGTGCCAGGCAGCCCAGGCGCTGCGAAGGGCAAGCACCTCCGAGCAGTCTCAGGACCTCAGGCCCTGTACTAAACCTCAAATTCTGCGTGGAACTGCTCGTCAAGACGGGAAGGCACGTCTAATTTGTGTATGTAAGCCCATGTCAGGCAAGCTCGGTGCTATGCATAGCCCCAATGCCAACGTGACAAGTTTTCCGTCCGCAGAATTTCTGGAACGAATCAATATCTTGATGCAGTCGGTGCGCACACTTGTCCGCATAGGTTTCATGGACGATAAGGCGCCACGGTTTTCTCGAGGAATCTTGCAATCTTTTGGAGACCAAACAAGCTTGTGCAGCAACGGTGGCGTAAGCATGTGCTTGACTATGGGGCTTGCGGCAACGATTTCGCAAATGATCTAGCAGCCCGCAATGCTGGCCGCCCTTGCGACCAATTGTGTTTGAACCACCCGATGCATCTGGGCTTTGGGGGCTAAAATCTCGGTGCGCGATTGCTTCTTTGGACAACTCAGCATGCATGCGCAGTCCACTCCGGCTTCTGCTCCCGGTTTACCTCGCAGGGTGGCTCACTGCCTCCCGATGCCATGCTTGTAAGATGCTGGTTGCCAGCCTCCCATTCACGAGGTCCATAGGCTATTCAATCCGTCAAGTGGTCTTCTCCTGAGTTGCGCTGTTGTTGCAACAGCTTAAGGCTTAAACTTGGCTTCAACCGTTCACACTCACGCTCTTCACCTTTAGCATGTTGTGGTTCAAAGGGTTCAAAGCTTTCAACACTTCATGATGGCTGTGCTGTCAGAGCTTCATCGGGCCGTTTTGTTTAAGCATGTTCCGTGCTTAGATTCAGAAAGTTCAAAATGTTCATCGCAACCTCTGCCCAAACCTGTTGCTTTGGCGGAGGACATGGGTCTCATGGATGCGTCCGAGATCTTGAACTGCATAGAGGACCTGCAACTGCATCCTGTGCCCTTCAAGCCAGAGTGCGGTGGCCGAAAACACGGGCACATCTGGAAGTTCGCAATGGAAAGGCTGAGCGCAAGAGTCAGCCTTCAGGGTGTTGGAGACCAGCGATGGCTTGAGTTCCCGTCGAACCATGAACAGCGAGGGGCGGACTCTGCAGCACATCAATGTTCCGATAAGACTGGACACAAATCCCAGGAGCAAGCAGGCGTCCTGCCGAAGATCACGATGCCAGCCGGCAGCCAAAACAGGCTCACGGTGGCACGTGGTTCGATGCGCATGATGCGCGTTTCTCTTTTGCAATTGTTTCCCGCATCTTTGTGCGTGAGGCAAGGCAAAGGCTTTGCCACATGGATGGAGCGATGCGAAGCGCTCCTCGAGGAACAAGACGAGGCCAACTACTTGGCCAAGAAACAGCAGCTTGGGTGCCTTTGAAGCTGCCGTGCACGTTTGTGACGTTCTAAACATTTGATAACATTTGGTTGTCCGCTGCTGTCCCTCTTGAGGTTAGCAGCTCAAGTCAGAGCCTATCTTTCAAACTGCGCCGAAACGCATGAAAAGGAGCAGCTCTTTATGCGCCGGAGGGCCTCTCGGCCTGCACCGATGTGAATGTGCGCATCAATTCGGCTGGCGACATCTGCAAGAATGGGCTACGTTGCGAAGCTTGTGCCGGAGTGGGCACAGCCCAGACTGTCAGAAGCCAGCCAGGGTTCTTGAACTCTTCTTGGTTGCTGCAGACTCTCGCACTTGCTGGAACATGCTGGGACTGATTCCAGGTAGGTGAGATGCTTGGCGACGAGTGTCTCGGCGAAATTCCCGTCTTCCGCAGAGACTTGTAATTCCTACTTTGGGTCCAAACAGGCAGGTAGGGGTCCTGAAGCAAACCGTCAAGGCCATGCACGATAACTTATGATTATTTATGATTCATATGTGATTGAAATTATGGTCAACTAGATACCCTCTTCTGTGGTCGTGCTCTACAGATACCGGAGCCTGGGCCAGACATGGCCAGACATGTCAGGCTCGGAAGGTATGAGGACCGAGCTCCGTCAAAGTTCAGCAGCATAGCCACGCCCACTCCGAAGTCGCAACGCGGAGAAGAGGAGGATGAAGATGAGGACGAGGCAGGAACTACTGGACATGTACATTGGACATGACTAGGGCATGCTTGTCACATCAAGCGCAGGAGTTGCAGATTGAGGACCTGCAGCGAAAGACGCTCCTTCGAACATACCTAGACGTACTGCACCGTACTGCATCGTACAGTTCGTACAGTTCGGACAGTTCGGTTTGCGCAGGACTCCTGGAACTCTGCCATGGTCAGAGCAAAAAGTGTTTTTTGTCTGCACATCTGTGACATGTCCGGCTTCGCGAATCATGCGAATCCGAATGTGATGGTTCTCGCTTTGAGGTGAAACCTGCAGTCAAGAAAGAACGAGCGGAAGGGCTAGACATGACAGCCGACGAACTGTTCCAAAAGCCACTTCGAAGCATCATGACGCATCCACAGCTGAGAGCTGATGTAAAGCTCAGACTAAGATTTCACTCTGCGCGTGCGACTCAGGCTCCTTGCACGAAAATCCCGGATGCCAATCTCAAAGAGGCCGGGACTGCGGAGTCCTCTCATGACAAGGGTGACTCAGATGATGCACGTTAACCACGTTAACAGTTCGAAAGCACCAGCTGGGGTTCGGGGGCTTCCGCTTCGTGAGATGGATCCTGCCGCTTCTGGGGCTAGCCCCCAACAACCCCCTGATCGGCCTTAAGCCGAAGAGGATAGCTTCTACAGGGGGTCGAAAGCAGCGGAAATCCTGATAATGAAATCCAGCACCAGTTCTTGTGCCAGAATGCATCAACATCCAAGTGCGCACGCTATCTCCGACCATCGATGGCATAAGATATCACCAGCTCACAGTTTCTGCGAGGTACGTGCACAGGTGTCTGGACAAGTTTGTGCAGGCAAAGGATGTTGAAGTGTGAAGTGGCCTTTGGGTCCAACTGACTCCAATTCGTCTCTTTGGATCCTGGCAGGCTTGGACAGACAGGTACGGCAGGCAGGGCTGAATGAAAGAGCGTGAAGAGTGTGAACGCATGGTGTGGGGGCATATGTAATATGTAGATGGCAAGGATGAGCAAGCCCACCCGAGAGTTGGACTCAACAAGCAACCTTTGACCCAAAGTTGCAACAAGCGACGACCACGAAATTCACTTACACAAGCTCATGCCGAAATATGCCGAAATCATTCTTGTGTGTGTGTATGATTTTCGCACTGTGCAAAGGTACTGCAGGGCATCGCTGAGAGCAGCAGAACCTACACTGCCTGCTTCCAGGTATGCATCTTTGCTACCTGACGTGGAAGTTCCTTTTGGGGGACAGACCGTGGTTGTAGGCCAGCCTTTCCGGCACCCAGCAGGATCAAACACACATGCTGTCAACTCAAGTCTTACACGATACAAATGCTGGATGCACGCGCCAGGTGACACACACGGCCAGCTTGAAGATGTCCTAACCATCTTCCTTGCGCACGGCACACCCTCCAATCGCAACAGGCTCGGCAGAGCCAGGTTTCAGATGGAACCGCCCGCCGCTGGTAGCATCGTCGTGAGATGCCTGCCAGGTATATCTTCAATGGTGACATTGCAGACCGAGGCCATGTGCATGCAGCTGCCGATAGCTGCTAGCTACTGCTAGTACGCATGTGTGCCTTGGCCCCGCTGTCAAAAGAAACTGCTAAGTTGAGCGTCAAGCACTTGTAAGCGCTTTGCCGGCCAGGTCCAAATGCATGCGAGATCTTTTTGCTTCTCTTTGCTTTCTTCATCGAGGATCCAGACAGCGTGGTTATCATTCGTGGCAATCATGAGGACAGCTGTGCGATGTACCAGGGGCTGAGCAATTCTGGAGCGTCTCTGGAGAGTGGAGAAGGCCACTCCAGCTTTTGAAGGCATGCAGCCCAGCACTGCGAACAGCACAGTGCACATTAGGTCTTGAGCTCAGTGCCCCCACGATGCATCAGTGCACCCAACAGTGCCTTCTGAGCGTCACACGTACACTCACATACCTCACCCTGCTCCATTTGGCACGAAAGGCAGTGCCCGCCGGTTGCTTGGGGTCCAAACCACTACTTTAAGCGTCGAATCTGCGCCTCAAAGAAGATCTGATGCGAGGATGAAGAGATGAACAAGCTTACTAGTGAAGAGGGCGGCGGCTTCCATGATGAAGTTCTGAAGAAGTACACCGGTGGTTGCTTGACTGCAACCATTTCTGACAAGGACAGCAAGCATGACATGCAAATAGCAGCTGACCCGTAGGCATGCACAACAACCGTTATGCTGTTCTGTCCACTCATCAGACATCGATGAAGCTGCCAGGTGTGTTCATGAAGTTCGAGGCAATTTACAAAATGTTTCCGCTTGCCGCGGTTGTGCAACAGGATCGGCCGGTCAGGGGTTTCGTACACATGCGGTTGTGTCAGTTCAAAGCAATGCAAAACATGCCGCTCGCTTACGTCCAAAGAGAATGGGGCCAGAATTGCCATTCGGAACAGGAGCTCTTCATCGTGCACGGAGGATTAGCTGCGCACTCAGTTGGCCCTTGGCCATCGCTCTCCAGCGATCTACTTGAACAGACCTCATGCCTCCACTGTGGATTGCTTCTGGCACCAGGCCCGCAATGCCAAGTCAAATCTGAGTCTTCCCTTCGTTCGTGACATTGACGCTGGAGTCGTCAGCTGCCCACACGGAGGCCAATCACCACGCAGCATATATATGTGCGTCCACACGATAACAAGACAAGATTGATGCGTGATGGTCCTGGTAGCGCAGGCTGCTATCCATTGTGCCTTGAAGAGCAGGCTCGCGAAATGTTCACAGTGCACACAGAGCCATTTTCATGTTGAATCAGGGGGTCCATGTTGTACTGGAATAGGTGACGGTGACGTGGTTCCAAAATGTAAATAGCTACAGAAAGCTGCATGTGCTGATAGTAGTTTTGAGAAACTGTTGACCTTTGACTCGACCCGTCTTACATGCCGAGTGCTTTCTGTCACTTTTTTGACCGGTTCCTGGCGAACTGATTTCCCGCAGCCTATCGAACTTGCGTCATGGCGGAAGCTTGCCAGTGATCTTCCGGCCCAGGCCGACCTGGCTAGGTGAAGGTTGGCAACAGAATGCTCCCGGTCCCAGGCGGTCCAACAAGCTCAACATTGACTCAACGTGCTACAGCACTTCCCACCTATAGTCTGCGAAAATGTCGGAGATGCACCGGCCATGGATTCTCTGCCGAGTCTGTTGTCCCACTGCTTCCTTGCAACAGTCTCCCAAAAGCTGCACCAAGCACGGGCCTGTCGGGTTGCCAGATTTCAAAACAGCGTTGAGAGAAGACCACACAATGGCTGCACATAGTCACCCCGGTGCCGCTTATTTCACTTCACTTGGCTGCATGATTTAACTTCACGGCCATTGGCTTCATGCGGGGTCATGGCTGAGTCATGTTTGAGGGCCAAATTGCGCCTGTCTGCGAAGGTGTTCCAGGATCTTCTGTGGTCTGATCCCCAGGAAAAGCTGGGTTGGGAGGCCAACCCAAGAGGTGCTGGCATCAAGCCAGGGTCTCAGGAAGACGCGCTGAGAGGCTCTTGGGAAGTCTGTACATTGAGGAAAAAGGAGAGTCAGTCATGGAGAGGATTCGAGGATATTGACATCGGAGGGTGCGCATGTTCTGCGAGCTGCCCATGCTTCCGTGTGGCTTCGTTGCGAGGTGGGGGCCTGATCTCACTGCGGCATTCCTGAAGCGAACAGGCGCGCCTCAGACATCATGGGAGCTAGTGACAGCTAGTGTTTGGAGAAGATCTGTTAAAGTCAATCTTGGCTCACAGGATTGAAGTGGATCATTCGGTCACACCAGCTGCCGGAGGACAGATCTGTTTGCACTGCATGTATAGTTTGTGTTATTCCAACGTAAGCAAAGGCCGGTTTCTGAAACAGCAGGAAAGAGTTGTGCCGAAGGGGTCACGGTGCACGAAAGGAGCGCGATGGTACAAAAGCAGCCCCGCGCGGGAATTCCTTGAATTTCACCTTAACCGATTTTGATGCAAGTTCTTTGTTTCTGTACGGATGCAGAGTGCTTGTTGGGGTGGTAGACGCGACAGCACGCCACGAGGGTGGGGTGTGGCATCCTGATTCTTCCCGGAGAGCTGTTCACGAGTTCCCTTCCATATCCTGCATAAAAAAACAACCTCTGCGTACAACTTAGCACGAATGAAGCTGTAGGCGACAGTGGCGGCAGTCCACTCATGTCTGCAGTCCCGCCCCAGCAAGCAAGCATCAGTCATGAGGGTGGGAGCTGGGAAGTATTGGGAAGTCCTGCCCTGCACGCACAAGTACCGTGACTCATCGAGCGGAGGCTTGGGCTCGAGCTTGGAACGAGCTTGCACAGTCATGGCTGTTTGCCTCCACCCTGCGGAAAGCCATGAAGCATGAATGAAGGGAAGATCCACCCACTCTTTTGTCTAGCATCGCTGAGCGCTTGTTGTGCTGATGTTTGCTCAGAGAATGTTCCTGACCTGACGGCAGGACAAGCGCGGCTTCAGCACACACCATTTGGGCCTTGTCTACACCCTGTTCAGTGCCAGCAACTACTGCGGGACTTCAGGAAACAAGGCTGAGCAACGAAAGCTGAGAATTGTTTCAAACGACTTCACGTCCTCAGAAACTTCTCGTCTTCGTTTGTCCATCTGGGCCGATGTGTTTGGCTGCTTTCAGGGCGCCGTTTGCTTGCTGGAGCTTCGCCCCAGCAGCACCATCAGCAATGAGGATGGCTGCTGCCTGGCCGCCCGCTTCGAGGACACCCGGCAACGACAAGCCACGTATTCCGTATTCCATACAATATATTCAAGTCCATATGTTTGCATGCAATATGCACAATTCCCGCATATTATCTCACATTTCTCGATGGCAACCAACTTGCAGCGCTACTGTGAGCCCGGCCACAGGTTGAGAAACACAAATGCTGTGTTTTGCGGCCGTCCAAACTGCTGTCCTAGAATGTGCGGCTCAGACTTTTTAGAATGGCAAACCACGCCGCTGGTGAGAAGAGGAAGTTCCTGTTGTTCTATGTACGTGGCACGGTGTAAGCAATGCCGACGGCAATGTCCAACTCCCCCCTCTGACCATGAAGGGAGCTGTTTAGAAATGTTTTTGTGGAGGTTCCGGGAGCAGTTGCGAGGGGTAAAGAAGGGTTGACGAAGCCAGCTCTCATGAAGCCAGCGTGCTTCCAACAAATTCGGCAGAAACATCCGAGAAATCGATTGGTCCTCGTCTTCCGTGAATCTGAGCCTTTGGCCTGGCGTCGGCTGAGCCACAGCTGTTTGTGTGACCATGATTATTACACAGCTTGAATCGGAAGTCAAAGTCCGGCATCCAACTCCAGAACTACATGCGGAGCTAACTTTTTTTACCATGGTTATGTTTACGTTGTCGCGATTACGATTAATGCAGATGAGTTGAAGGATGAGAGGTTGGCTTAGCTCGGGGCTAGAGGTTTCGGGTCACGGGTGTGGATAGAGGGGTGATCTTGAGGCTTAACGATGCTGGCCCACATCTCTGTGAACAGCTGGCAGAAGCAGAGTCCCCCTGAATACCTCCCACAACTTTCCTTCTGCTGTCTCATGCCATCGTAGTGCGGGTTCCTGGCTGATCACAAAGATCTCATGACGGGAACACCATATACGCCAATCCTAGTAGAACAAGGCATGGATGTGTTCGATTGCCCTTGTGCAGGCCTTCTGTGCCCAATGGCTTAAGGATCTGTTAGGTAGGCCGCCGCACCATGCTTGCATGAGCTGTTGTGGAATTTCGCGACGCCTGTTCTATCATGCCGCCCTGCGGGAAGTTCACACGTCCTGACACCAGCCTGTCCGAGGATGCAACTACCCTGCTCTTCAAACTCACTGAGAAGCTTTCAGAGCGTGAGTTTCTGGATAAGATAGATGAGCTGTGTGGATTCTCTGGGGCCGTCCGGCCTTATGATTTCGTTCATTTGCCTTGGCAGAAGCTGGCCGTTGTGAACTTCACCGACCCGGCAGACTGCAAGAGATGTTTCGAGGTCATCAGAGGGCTGGAAGACTCCGAAGACTCCCGTGCTTGCATTTGTGATGTGCGCGAGGCCGCACAGCAGGGCTTGGCTGCAAACCTGGCCTTTGTTCTTGCAAAATCCAGCCAGATGAGCCATTATGCCACCATACCACTCGTACGTGTCGATGGTGAGCTGGTGCCTTTGGATTCTGCTGGGCCACTACTAGCTCCTTGGTTGTCCAAACAAGATGGTGCCATGATTAGATAGTCAAGTCGCCAAAGTTGTGATGTTTTTCACAGCATGAAGAAGAGACAACAGGGGCGCTGTACCGGGCTCAGTCTGCATCACAGCCGGGCCTTTCTTTTGGAACACAGATGCCAGGCTTTCGCCAGTCCTGGCACAAGCGTCCCAGAATAATTTCTGCAAGCTCATGATTCGTTCAGGGTAAGAGTTCCTGTGGCCATTGAGGTGCACCCAGAGTCTCTGGAGACAATGTTGCCCGCAAGTCAACAGCCGAGCCACCGAGACTCCGGAGGAGGCGTGCATGCAGATCCCCAAAGGCAGGTACCAAATCTTTGGGACTTCGTTGTTGACGCTCAGTCGATTTACGTTGCTTTCAGGGATGTAAATGAGCCTGTGCGTTGCAACAGATTGCAACTGGTCGCCCTGAATAGATAGCCAAGAATGCTTGATGCATTGCTCATGACCGGCAGTCAGCGCGTGCAAATTGAGGACGTGAGGGGCTCCACCATTGTTTTTGAGCTGTGAGCCGAAGGCGGCCATGATGCTGACGCAAATGAAACTTGAGAACCTACAACATGGGTTGTGCCGAAATCTCGGCCGGCCCAGCATTTTCGGCCTGGCCACCTGCCGGGACTGTCAGGCCCGAAAAATACTGTTCCGGTGTGTACAAATCACCTTTTCCATCAGAGCGTTGCATATGCGCGCAGGAGATGGAGAAGATACGTTATACGTCAAGCCTTTTCGTTTTCCTCGGGCATGCCGGGAAGTACTCCTCGGCATGTTCTGGTAGGATTGCACCTTTGGGTAGGGACTCGTGGGCATCTGCGATCGTTGAGGTACACACCGTAAGCATCTCCATTGGGCCGGGGAGGGGCTGAGTCGACCTGTAGCCGAAACCTTAGGAGGCGAAGACGCATTCCGAAGCCGCATTGAGTGAAGACGCACTGACAAGCGAAGACGCATTACAAAACTCGCCTTGCGAA
The DNA here is from genome assembly GCA_905221605.1 of Symbiodinium natans. Classification (NCBI taxonomy): domain Eukaryota; class Dinophyceae; order Suessiales; family Symbiodiniaceae; genus Symbiodinium; species Symbiodinium natans. Next base: position 311,340 of record CAJNDS010002526.1, read on the forward strand.
GCCGCATTGGGAGATAAGGCCGGCAGGTGCAAACGGATTGCGAAGCTGCATTTAGGGCGTCTACTTGGCTATCCGTCTTTGCCTCACGGTGCCTCGAAGCAGCTTCCACAAGAACTGCGTGCTCGATTCTCCTCGACCACCGAGACCGCCCCCCCGGGTTTGCCAAGAATTGGCGGTCATTCGTGCAGTCCCGAAGCTTCTTTTCCAGGGAAGCTTCTTTCTGGTTCCACGTCTCTGTAAGCCTGTTTAGACTGTTTAGATGGCAGTGAATATTTGTGGGAGCTGCTTCAACAGCCGGCGTCCTTATAGGAATGCAACATGTGCAGCGGAAGACGCGCATCACCCAACAGGAGCAAAACTAGCGAGTATGAATTCAACCCAAAACAAGCCGGCGTCACCCCGCAATGCGGCTTCAGACCATGTGGGGTGACAATGCGGCGTCACCTACAGCAATGCAGCCTCACTGGCTCGGCTTCGGTTTCAGGCCGTTTCAACCCCACTCCCCGGGAACCCTGCTTCACGTTGCAGCTATTGTGTGATTTGTTGGGGACACCCTCGGCACATGCCACATGTCGGCAAAGCAGATGATTCCAGAAATATGCCGGGAAAGAGCCCAATCTTAATTACTTTGGGCAAGGCAGTACTATCCGACGAGCCCCCACCATCCCCCAAAGCAACAAACATACGAATTCAAGCTTGCACAGTCGCTGCAGCCAAGACACGCTGAAGATCGTCGGCGGTCGGCTGGGCAAAACCAGAGAAAGGCAGACAAAAGTGATCGGGCGTGCAAGGCCTTGGAAGTCGGAAGATGTCGGAAGTGCTTTGGCCTTTCCTTGCTTCGAGTGGTTGAGCCCACGGATGTGAGGAGCACTACGCTCCGGCATTAGAGCAAGGCAAGCCTCGACCTCAGCTTCACCTCGCGGACAAGTCCGTTTCACACAGCTGCTTCAAGAACGGGTACTAAGCGTCGCTGGAAGATGTTGGACTTCATCCCTTTCAGGTTGAAGGAGATTGCAGAGCTTCCTGACATTGGTGCACGAAAAGCAGCCCCGACCCAGCACTTAAAGACTTGGCATAGTTTGCGCAGTCTGTTTTGTCTAGGACCTGGGGCAGAGGTTCCGAAGCCCTGCAATAGCATAGGCCTTGGAGGAAGCAGGGGCTGCCCGCGCATCGGAGGACAATCGTGAAACAGCATGACGCAGCTAAACCACTTCCCAGAGCCAAAGCGCTTAGGTGGGCAATTCTAAGTCTAAACGTAGCGGTAGCGGTGGCCGAGCAGTGGCAGCTGAAGTTTGATCTTGAAGACTTGGACACGTTGGGGGACATCGAGATGTTTTGACCATGATGAAGACATTGTTGCGAGGACATCCAAAAGGTCGGCCAGCGACAGGCCGGAAGTGGACCATACAGCTGTGGAGTTCCCCACCCTTGGTGTGGGGTTGTTAGATTTTGCACTCCACTTTCTCCTCACCGGGAACTCTTCTCCTCGCCCGGTCTACTCCTCGCTCATCCCTGGAGATCCTGGAGTGCCCAACCCCAGACTGTCCCTGGAGTGCCCAGCCCCAGAGTGTGCCTGGGTGTCCCTGGAGTGCCCAACCCCAGAGTATCTCTACTAGGAGAGGGTAAAAAAGTTCCAAGTAAAATAATTTGTTTGTATTTGTCTCTTGTGGCGACTAGTTATGATTCTGCAAAATTATGCTAGGGTGCAGGATGAGACGTGATGCTACATACTGTATTTGAGGGATGGGATGGTTCCAGTCCAGACGTGCTCCCTCATGCATGCAACTGCCCCCTCTCGCTTGAGTTTTGCGAAGTAATGCCTGCAGCTTCGTGGCAGATTCGCTGCGAAGCACAGATTTGTTGCCACAGGAGCGCGCAATTCTTCATCGTATGGCTGGGAGAGTCGTCGAACTTCGACCAGAGCTTTGGGAGCCCCTGCAGCACCTTTGCACCATCCTTTCGATTCACACCCGCTGTCACATGCCGCGAGTACGATCTCCTTCCTTCCCTGCCTTTGTCCCTCCCTCCTCGGCATCACCATCTCTCCCGCCTCCTCCCCCCTTCCCTCACCCCCCCGCCCGCCTCCCCCTCCCTTGTCCCTCCCTCCTTCCCTCCCTCCCACAAAAGCTCTACATTACACGCGTAAGATTGCCTGGCGGACTGCATAAGCAAAAATGAAACGTTGAAAATAGCCGAGTTGTAAACGCGCAAGACACATGCGCAGGAGGATTTTCGCAAGTGCGATGACAAGCGCACTGGCAAAGCTGCTTGGCCATACACAGGTACCGAAAGATTGTTACGTGAACGCGGCTCGAAATCGGCATCATGTTGCTCGCTGCCAAGGTCACCTTTGCGTCGTGGTGTGACATACTGACATCCGTTTGTGGCGAGCTGCCGGGCTGCAACAGCTGCGAAAAGGCAAGAAGCAGGAAGAAACTCTCGACATGAGTGCTGACCGCGCACGTAGCACCGCATCATTGCACACACGTGCAGCATAATTGACAAGCAGCGTACAAGCACCTATGCTCGCTCAGGAACTTTCCATGGTCCATGGGCGGCGAGCTGTGGGGCATCATAGAAGTGGACTGGGGGCGAGTTCATGCAGCACACAGAGATTGACCCTTCCACTCCCTTCACTTGAGTCGCACGTCTTCGAAGTACTCCCTTGTCTGGCTGCAGTTGAGTCGGGCAGTGCATGGGCTTTCTCTGGTCTGGACTGTTGTCTTGCGCCTCCCTCCCAGAGCGGGCCAAACTGCCTGTAGCCGAAGATGCGTTCTGGTTTGGTCAAATTCAGAAGGCACTCGTCCCTAGGAGTTGCATTGGAGAGGAAGACGTGGACACCTGGTAAACGAATCAATATGGCTGTCTTTTCAGTGCGGACCCAAACAAGAAACTTTGTCGCCCGCAAACGTACACCTGCAGGACGACGAGGAGGAGCAGGCTGAGCAGACACACAGTCCCAAAGGACGGGGAGCGATGCAACAGTTCTCGGCAGTTCTCCAAGCTTTGGTGTCCACATATTCCCATCTTTGGTCAGCATGCTTCGGGAATGAAAGGTGACAAATTGAGAGAAAGATTAAGAGAGTCGCCGGGTTTGTAAATTGCGCTTTTGCAGTGATGATGCACTGCAGAACTTCATGATGCTAGTACACTGGACCTCGCTGATCAGCATGCTAAGTCGTCCATGCCCCATGCATGTTTAATGTGAAGTGGGCCTGATGAATCGGGCCAGCATGCGGGACATGAGGTTGAAGAGCCATGATGATAAGGTCCAAGATCATGTGCGTGTGGAAGGGCGACCAAATCATGAGAGTAGCAGGTCAACTAACTTGTCGAGGCATCAGCGACAAGCAGCATGGGCTAGAATGGAATCACATGGAGTCTCCTCCACGGGACTTTTCACGCGACCTTGCAATTGCCGTCGCCCCATTCTCGTTTTGACAGGAAAACGGCATGTCGACTATCGACGTTTTCTACACCGCTTCGACGTAGGCGTCAACAAAGAGAAATGGGCACCTCAATCGGAAGAGTTACATATGCCGATTGAACTTCGCAGGAGGCTATGACACTTGTTGCAGCTGAGGTGGGTTGGAAGACCATCCTTATGAAGGATGCCTATGAGGCTTTATATTGTCAGCTGCCGGAATTAGAAGACTGCCGTTTGGCACGTTTGCACAGTTCAGCTGTCGTGCTTGCCCCGTTAGCCCATTGGGGCACAGGGAACACACCTTACTTAGGTCGAGATTCTGACCTGATGCTTTGGCTGATTACGGCTGTCTATGGTGTGACACCTTTCGCGCACATTCGCGCAGAAGAAGTTGGTGTTCAATGCCGGTGTCAGGAGAGTAGTTTCGCACAAAAAGCAAAAGAACGTTTCGTGTTTGGTGTCACTCGCTTGAGTGGGACTCGGACTGCGAAGGGTTTCAGGGCCCGTCAAGCTTGATTCAAAGGCCAGCTTGGGTTGGCAGGACTCGCTGACACTGCAAATTTCTTACAGTTGCGTTCTGTTGCAAACCCTCCACCCGAGGAAAGCAACATTGGCTCTTTTTGATCCAGAACAAACTGGCAAAGTCAGCGTGCAGAATTTCTTGCTCCCAGATGCAGTTTAACAGGCCGTCTAAAGACTGTCACAGGTCTGGTGCTTTCCTACGCATGAATTACGCATGGTCTCCACGATGTTGTGGTCTAGCATAGCGGAGCCGAGGAAGGTACTCCAGAGCGAAGTGGAAGTCGAGCCTTGGTAGCAGCGACTTTTTGTTGCAGATCCTGCTGCAGCATGCTGTGGACACAGAACTATTGCTGGATCTGTGCGAATCAGCATGCCCTCTGCGATGCGCCTCGCGTTATGGCATCCTGCCTACTTTGCCAACCAAAGTTCTCCTGCATGTGTGTCGAGGACGACAGCCCTGGCCAGCGGACATCACATGTGCTCAGCACGTCTCAGCTGCAGTCTTTGGCACACGGGCTTTTCCCAGCCGAAGATGAAGGCGCCAAGCGTTTCTCATTGCACTTCAAAACGCCGTGACATGTGGAACGTGGCAATAACCAGCACTGGTGACAGCTTAGAGCCTGCTTTCCCTCACTGCATCGTACAGGTCGAGGCCCAATCCTTCCCCAAGCCACAAGCCATGTCTCCATTTTCTCCTGCGGTCGATCCATCGACATGTGGGTGGTGAAGACGTTGGGAGTGAGCACAGGGATCATTACGATCGAAAAAAGTGGTCACGCTTTCGGAGAAGGTCTATCTGAGAAGCCCCAATCCCAGTCCAGTGAGCGAACCTCTCCCATTCAGAAGAGCTTGCATCAGAGATCAGAGTACGTCCTGTTATCGGTGAGACACTGTCATACACTCATCCTCAGATGAGCGACCGTCAAAATTAGCGTTGGTTAGCTTGAGTAAGGGACGGACATCAGTTCATGGTTTGGTGGCTTTTGACCTGCAGAACGGTAGGGGACACACAGAAAACGAACCCCAACAGGATGATAAAAATATGCGATGTAGGGACTTAGTATGAAATTAGCGGAAGAGCGTTTTAACTTGCGGAACGATATATGGGACACGCAAAAAAATATAACCCCAACATCCATGCCGTTGAGCTTAACAAGAAATATTCACCGCTGCTCAGATGAAGATGCTCCAGCCGAGCTGAGCGTGCACGAGTTCTTCGAAAGGTTTACAGCAGCTTAAACGCAGTTGCTCGCGTGCACTCGGCACAGAAGCCTGCACAGTTACTTAAGCGAGCAACGTGTGCATTGACTCGCACGTGCGCGCCCACTGCTGGGAATGCGTCCACACCTTGCAAGACAGATTGGTTTGGACTGCCATCTTCCGTTTTCTTCATGATCTCTCAGGTAATTTACCGACAGGCCAAAGCTATGACAGGCCTGCATCCGATGCTGTGATACCTGCACTTTAAACATGATTTGTGTTTCAGGCGTTTTAGGTCTTAGGTCTTCGCCATTCTTCTGCATGGAGCGAACACATGTTTGACTGTTTGACATCATCGATCAAAGCTGTGTCTTCAGGTGACGATCCCCTGGCCGAGTGGAGGGATGCGCTGAACCACATTGGTCATCTGCTTCTTAAGAGGGACCGCCTGTCCAACCAGCCAGGCATTACTCGAGCGGCTTGCCTCACTTCTGCAAGTCATCGGCAGCTGTTTCGAGTTTGTGCGTCGACCGTATTCGACAGCAGCGCACATGCTGGTATTGACAGTGTAAGTAGTACAGTGTTTCCGGCACGTGCGTACCAGTGCTATGCTTCAGGGGGCCTCTTCTCAAATTTGCTGGGTGTTTGTTGTTTTCTTCGTTTTACATTTTGGGGACCTCCCCCTGCTTCTGCCCCAGCTTGCATGTTTGCATTCGCCCATGTCAACTTGTTTGACGCCTCTGGTTTCACAGACATGCTTTCCGCCTCCCCGGCTTCAATCGTCCTTGCGTCCCTCGCATCCCCACGTCCGGCCCCTTCGCATCCTGCGTGTCGAGTCCCTCGCATCCCCCCTCCGATCCCGTGTCCCGCCTGGCGTCCTCCGATGTCCTCCGTGCCCCACATCACCCCCCGCCCGCATTGCATCCAGTGGCCAGAGCATCATGAGCATCCATGCGGGTGCTAAGAAAGTGCACGTTGGATGTGCATCCAGTGGACAAAGCACCCATGCCCGCATGATAAGAGCGAACGTATTACCCAGCTCACAGTTGTCACCAAACTCGTCCCCCGCGTCCCGCCCCGCGTCCCGGGCTGCCAGGCACTCCATTCCCGTACACTTATGCCAGAACAAGTAAACGAGCGGACATGAAGTAGGCGCAAAAGACACCTGGACAACTATGTCATAAAATTATGCCGAATCATTCAGTGAGTTTCTTGTTGCCTTGTGCTGCACGTCTTGCAAGGGCTATGTACTGCCAACATTTCTGAGTCGGCTGCCCCGAGCAAAGCGAGTGCAGGCTAGTCTGACATCCTGTGCTAAGTCGTCTCTGTCCTACACATTGAGAGCAGCCTTTCTCAAGGTAAAAACTGGCGCCAGCGTGCACTCACGCAAGACCGTTTTTCAGGTGCAACGCTTGCAACCTGGCTTGCAACGATCTGGTCTTAAACACTTCGGACCAGGCGCTACAAGGTAGGGCAAATGTCGCTTCATGCAAGCATGCCTGCATATGCCAGCCAACATGATGCTTTCACTAAGGGCCCACCAGTTTGAGAAAGGCGACGAGTCTGGGGATGGACTGCTCACTCGGGCCGAGCTGGTGGACTATCTCAAAGGAGACCGAAGAAATGTGTGCAGATCTGTGCGAAAAAACAGTGCAAGAAGGGTGTACAAACACGGCGACAGACCTTTCCGATGATTGATCAAAGTTTATTCAGGCGCTGTCAAGCGCTTTCAACGCTAATTCAAGCGCTGTCAAGCGCACAAATTCTTTGATGCGAAAGCCGAAGCACGTTCAGGACTGGAGGGAATCGACGGCGTGATGCACAAGGGCCACATCATCAGTGATGCTGGCAAAGCTTGCTGCAACGGGAACTGCAGCAGGCCCATGCAGAGCATGTGCACGTGCCAGGCGACGCAGACTTAGAGGACATGGCGCTGCAGCTCGACCAGCTCAGTGGCCGTGAAACTGGCCAGGTTGTGGCCTCAGATTGGTCGCATCGTGACAGCACCTCCAGTCATATTAGACAGCTTCCGGATCATGGAAGCCACTGGAAGCCTGGAGGTCAACTGGTTCAGCTTCCTCGAGGACGGACTCTTCGGAACAGCATCCACTTGAACGTATACAACAATGTGTACAACAACAGGGCTTAGAAATGCTTAGAACGACTCCTCAGCTTGAGGCCTTCATCGTCGAGCGGCCATCTGGGCAGGCCATCTGTGCACTGAGCCATGCAGAAGCACCTCGTTGTTAGATTCTGTTAGAGTTTGCTGATGCCGTAAGCGGCTTGATTCCACAGGCAACTGATTTAAATTTGAAGGCTGCTAGGCGCCTGGAGCTGTAGGCAAAGGGCTTTCTGTAGCAATCAAACGAATGAAATCGAAAATCAAGAATCAAAACTAAGCATTTTATCTACTGATCTATTGATTTAGGCATCCCATACAGGGGGGGGAGGGGGGGGCGCGGATCCCGTTCACTGACCCATTTCTGGTTACGAGCTCCCGCTCCTCAGAGCTTGCACAAGACATCGGAGGAGTACATGGATCAAGCAGAAAATCTGAAACTGGCCTACGAATCAGCAACTGCGAATCAGAAACGGCGGGGTGGTGGGGGGGGGGGGGTTAATTGCAGGTTGCCAACATATGAAAGTCTAACGAGAGAATACTCCACGCCTCGGAAGTGATGGGGGCCGGGGGTGGGGGGTCGGGGGAGGGTTTAGGGCTTGAAAGTTTAAGGTTTAGGCTTCTGGGTAAATAGCGTTTAGAAGTGCCGCCTATACCTCAGGATGCCCCTATCCCAAGTCCTTTTGAGTCCTGGACACAGGCTTAAAAGAGAAAGAAGAACATCAGGGTTTAGGGTTAGGGTTCAACTGAGGTGCCCTCTCTAGGCACGAGTAAAGACTTTCCGAATTGAGCTTTTGCCGTTTTGCAGTTTCAAAGTGATGGCTTTCCCGGTTTCCGAATAACCCGTTACATCGTCCGTTTCCCAGTTGCTGATTCAGCCATCTTGCAGTTTCCGAATCAGCCGTTTGCCGGTTTCCGAACCAGCCGTTTGCCGGTTTCCGAATCAGCCGTTTTCCGGTTTCCGAACAAGCCATTAGGCAGTTTCCGAACCATCCCTTTCCTGGTTTCCGATTCCCCCGTTCCGGTTTCCCATTCAGCCGTCCTGGTTTCTGATTCAGCCGTTCTGGTTACCGATTCAGGCCTGGTTTCCGATTTTCCCCTGCTGGTTTCCGCATCAGGTCTGTTTTCCGATTCAACCGTTCTGGTTGCCGATTCGGCCGTTCTGGGGTGTTCTATTGTCGTCGACCGATTGCAGGCATGTAAGGCGCGAGGCATTGCGCAACCATGTGCTGCATTGTCAGGACTTCGATGCAGCTGAGGAGTTCATGTGCGAACACATCCTGAGCTTCTTGTGCCCCACATGGCCGGCATCCGGAGTGATAGGTCCCCAGTGCCACCAGAAATCTTTCTGCGAAGGTACCGGCACAGGCATGCAGTTTGCTGCGGCTGCCATGAGGCGCAGAACTCTTGGGCACCCAATCAGTACAGTAAGACTCAGCTTTCTGCAGCAAAGGCCAAGCTTCGGAAGTGAAAAGCCATGAGGAACCAGTTTGGCCCTTTAAGCTTCAATGACTTGAGGCTTTGGTGTCTGAAGCTCTGAGCCATGAAATCGAATGGGTGGGGGTCTAGGGGGCCTGCATGGTGCTCACACGCAGACGGGCGCAGATGCGGGCATCCTGCTAGGGGACCAACTTTCAGGGATTGGGGGTAGGGCTCAAATGAGGGTGAGGGGTGAGGGGTTGGAGGCATACACTGCAGCCAACGAGGGCAGGAAAGGGGGGGGGGGGGGGCACGGATTGGGGTTGAGGGCGAGGGCAGGCTAAGGTTTGGGCATACACTAAAAGCCAACACTGAGAAGGGGCAGAAAGAGGGGCGCGCTGGATTGGGATTGAGGGTGCGGGGAGACGGGGGGGAGGGGGGGGGGAGGGGTGTGCGGGGGGCAGCAGTGAGGGCATGCACTGGAGCCCCTCATTTTCAGGTAAGGGTTGCGGGTAAGGTTGGGGGTCCAGCTTAAGGGTGACTCACTGGGGGGGGGGGGTGGTGGGGGAGCGGGGAGCAAGGGCAGTGGTAAGGGCGGCATGCACTCTGGGGAGACGGTGAGAGGACACGGTGGGGCCGGGGGGGAGGGTGGCAGGGGGCTGGATCGCGGTAAGGGGTGAAGAGGACATTATGGGTCTTCACTGACACCGCCCCGTTGCTCGGGTCGGCGTGTGTATATATATATATATATGGGACGCTGTAGGAGTGCACTTTTTTCTATTTGTTCGAAGATATTTCAAAAACACTCTCACAATCACGAGTCATGCACAACATGCAAGTGCGCCAACCCAAAGCAGCGATACGGTGAATGTCCTGCCCCCGTTCTCAAAATAAATGGGCCAGCTTTATTGGAATCCTAGAAACAACAATAGGAATCCTCTATTTAAATCCGTGGGAACCCTATTTTCAATTAATCGGAGCCGTAAAGTCAATAGGAAGCCTCTTAAAATGAGTTGGAGGCCTCTCACAAAAAAATGGGAATCCTCGTAGAATGAATAGGAATCCTGTTAAACTGAAGAGGAACCCTACTACAATTAATACGAACCAATCGGACTCCTATAAAAAATAATGTGAACCCTTAGAAAAACAATAAGGGTTCTACTAAAATGAACATGAGCCTAAACCAATAGGAACCCCTTTAAAGGGAATGAGATCCCTATTAATATTCCCATTAACATGAACAAGAATCTGATTAATTAAAATTGATGGGAATCTTATTACATGAGTAGGAGCCTTATTAAAATAATTTGGAACCCTATGAAACTTTATTGGGATCTTATGAAACTGAATAGGAATCCTCTATTGAATTATCGGAACCGGAGAACAGTTAATAGGACGGAAGCCTATTAAAATGAATAGGAACCCTTGACAAATCACAAAGAACCCGGGTTACAATTCACAGGAATCCTATTAAAACGAGAAGGAATCTTACTAAAATGAATAGGAACCAATAGGCCTGAAAAACAATAGAATCCTTGTACAAGAACTAATAGGAATCCTACTAAACTCATATGAGCCTGAGCCTAATCCTTAAAATCAATTAAAACCCTTTGCGAATCCCAGAAACATGAAGAAGAACCCTGTTTAAATTGATAGGAACCTTATTAAATTGGTAGGAGCCTTAGGGCGTGATGTCTTAGAATATGTTGCTAAGGTACAGTGTTTAGTATAGATATTAGGTTTTGCATATTGGGGGATGATTGCTTGAGACATCCTAGCTAAGGTATAGTTTTTAGGATAGATGGCATGCCTTGCGTATTGGGGCGTGATTGATTATATGGAGGTTTTGGTACTCTCTCGAGATTTTGCAGGATTCGAGTTTGTTTTTTGGTACCTCCTCGAGAAATGGTGGCTGGGAGAGAGCCTCAGATCACGAAATTCATGGAAAACATTGGTTCTACCAATGTTGTTGAAGGATGGAGCCGAAAAACATTGGTAAAACCGACGTTTTCCAAAAACCCATGGTTTTCAAACCATGTGGCTGCGAGCTCGAAATTCATGGAGAACATTGGTTTTACTATTTTTTTTGAAGGATGGAGCCGAAAAACATCGGTAAAGCCAGTGCTTTCCAAAACATTCATGCTTTTCAAACCATGTGGCTGGGAGCACGAAATTCATCGATAATATATCAATGTTGTTTAAATTTGTGCAAAGCAGGACCTCGAGAGAATTTTGTCACGTCTCTCGCTCGCAAGCATCAGGACATGTCGTTCATCGCCCACCAGATGAGAGAAACACATAATGCCGTGTGCTTGATTGTCCATGTTAGTGCTTTTGTCACGTACAAAAGGGCACTCAGAAGTGTAAAAACACACAAAACGCAAATACCAAAAACAACTGTACAAAAAAAACGTACAAAAATGAAATAACACCAGAAAGCCTAAAGCAAACCCAAAAAACACCCTGCAGAAGACACCGAAACACCGTACAAAAGAAAACAATTCAGCAAAATCTCCAATAATACACAAAAATCCTCAAAAAATCAAAAAAAAATCCTGAGAGACTCTTCCCAGGGTCCGGCTCCCCAACAGAGTCCCTCAGGATTGGTTTGTTTGTTTTTTTTGTTTCTTTTTTGCTTTCCGTTTTTTGTTTTTTGTAGAGTTTTTGTGTAGTAATTATTGTTGCACGTTTTTCGTGTGGTTTTAAGGGTTTTTTAGAGTTTTGCGTGATTTTTTGTGAAAAAGTGCTCTCCCACAGCGTCCCATTTTCTATACATATGTATATATATATATATATGCTAACCCCTTTCCCCGGGTTATCCACGCTTTTTTGTGGTTATCCACGCTTTTTGTGGTTGCGAGCCAGTTAAATCGTTCACGGGCCGCGGTGACCCCTGAACTCCCCCCCCAAAAAAAAAACAATCTTCTACATAACGTAAATGTATGCAATCCTTGAGATGTTGAGTCCTCTCCATCTGTCCAAACACTGGGCAGAGCGACCTCCTCCCCTCCCTTCCGCTCCGCTGCGCTCCCTGGTTTTTGTAAATGCTTTTTCTTTCCGGGGCTATCTCTAAAACCATATCGGTGAAGGTTTAAGTCTTATAAAAAGAGACGCCCCGAAGCCCTATAGGGTTTAAGGCTTAAAGCCGATAGGGTTTTGGATTAAACCTGAAACCTGAGCCTTTAGATCCATAGGGTTTCAAGGTTAAGCAATCACACCTAAACCCTTAACCTTTAAATCCTTTAAATCCTATAGGGTTAATAGGTTTGAAGATTTAAGATCTAGGTATTTAAACCTAAGCCCATAGAGTTTAACCCTTAAGGGTTTACGATTTATGCATCTAAACCTGAACCCTTTCGGGTCAAGACCCTGAAAGCCTATAGGGCTCTAAAAGCCTCAAAAGTTTTAACCCCAAAGGCGATGAAGGTATACATGCCCAGACCTTAGGTTTTTGAGCCTTTAAACCCCATAAAGTCTAAGGTTTTAGGGCTTTTCAAGGTTTATCTCTAAAGCCCTCACGGGGTTAGCCCTATAGGGTTTGAACCCTCTAGGCCTATAGGGTTCAACAGTTTAGGGCTTAAGGTTTAGGCATTGCCTATAGGATTAAAGCATGAAAAACCCTATATGGCTACAGGCGTAAATCCCTAAACCCAAAATCCCATATGGTTATGCCTCTGTTTTTAGGGCTTGGTGGAAATGCAAAGAATAAGCAGGTATCAGGTTCAAAGGTTTAGGGGTCTTCAAGGTTTATAAGCCCATAGAGTTTAAACAATAAGGGCTTACGGTTTAGGCATTTAAATCTAAATCCTAAGCTCTTTAGGGTCAGAACCCTGAAAGCCTATGGGGCTCTAAAAGCCTCAAAAGTATTAACCCTATAGGCGCTGAGGCTTTACATGCCCAGACCTTAGGTCTTTAAACCTTTCAACCCCATAAAGTTTAACGGTTCAGGATTTTTCAAGGTTTATCTCTAATACCCTCAAGGGGTTAGCCCTTTAGAGTTCAAACCCTATAGGCCTAGAGGGTTCAAAGGTTTAAGGTGGAGGCATTACCTATAGGATTAGAACCTTATAGCCCTGTGTACGACTCACCTTTACGTACTATTTGATGGTTCTGTTTCCCCTTTCAAAGTTTTAAGGATTTTAAAGAATTTCAAAGGATCCTACAATTCTTTAAAAGCCTCAAACTCCTTAAGATTTTAAAAGGCCTCTGGTTCTCAAAATTTTAAGGAATGTAAAAGGCCACTTAAATATTTCAAACTCCGCAAAATCTTGAAAGTGTTAAATTATTCTGGGAAAGGCCCGGCCCGTTTGAGTTTTTTAAAATCCGTAAATTCCTGAAATCCTTGAAATTTTGAGACAAAATAGCTATTTGGGAAAAGGCCCGGCCCATTTAAATTTTCTAAAGCCCTTGAAACCCTTAAACTTGTCGAGACACACGGGCCGGTACAAGCCGGTACACAACCGTACAAGTTGTACCCGCCCCACCCCTAAAACCAAGAACCAAGAACCAAGATTGCAGGGAGGTTTTGCCCTGCAATCTTGGTTCTTGGTTCTTGGTTCTATGGGGCCGGTACAACTTGTACCGATTTGTACCGGTTTGTACCGGCCGTATGTTTCGACAACATAGAGACCGGTACAAATCGGTACAAATCGGTACAAGTTGTACCGGCCCCATGGAACCAAGAACCAAGATTGCAGGGCAAGACCTCCCCGCAATCTTGGTTCTTGGTTCCAGGGGCCGGGGCCGGTACAACTTGTACCGATTTGTACCGGTTTGTACCGGTCTCTACTGGTGCATAAGAAGCATATAAATAGATAAGCAACCAGATAGAAAGAAAGCAAGCAGAAATCAACATGCTGGGACAAAGAAAACCCATCACGAACGAAAAACAGAAACACGCAGTGCCCGAACAAGAAAAACACAAAATAAGCAGAAATGCGTGGATAACTGGGGGGGTACCATATATATATATATACATATATATATATATATGTATGTATGTGTATATGTATATGCATATGTATACGTATATGTACATATACATATACACATACATATACATATGCATATACATATACATATATACATACTCTGCGCGCGTTTATTCTGTTCAAACCCCAGCATCCAGGCAGACTCATCGCTTACGGGCCGCATAAGCTCTGGCGCGTTTGCAGAGGCAGGGCAATTCATACAACGTCGCTTCCCTTGGCTGGCGTGTACAAAACTTGTAGCTGACATGCGCGTAAGCATGAAAGGCTAGTGCCAAACCTTCCTTCTCAGGAGTTCAGAAGGATTCAAGAGGAGTGCCTCGATTCTACCGAAGTTCTGATCCCTCTGGTTGAAGACAGTAAAGTGGGTTCTGATAAGATGTAATACCACTTCAAACTATTGGAAGAGAAGGTCGCTTTAGTAGGAACACATTTACAGGAACACGGGCCTTCCTGCCTGACATGCAGGGGCTGCTAGCACATCATCGAAACGTAAATTTTACTGCGCTAGGACATGATAGGTACTCAGGCGTACTGGAATGGGAACCTTCTGACACGCAGGTGTGGACAGCCGACTTGCAAAAGCCACGGCATCAGATCCACTACGCCGATGGTGAATACAGGCGTAGGCCATAGAATTTAGTAACTAAAGAGAAGTAAAGAGAAAAATTAGATAAATAGAATTGCAAGCCACGATCGCCGTTATGATCGCCGTTCAAGAAGAAACCGGACATCTAAAGCTGACTTGACAATGCAAGAGAGCTCCAGCGTTTGTCCAGTTTTTTCAAGGCCACATTCTCTGACATACCCAACAGCAGCAGCACTCAGAATAGGGTTTCTGACAGTTCTGGTCGAAGTCCAGTGGCTGGCAGATTTGGCATGACTCGACGAAACTACACTGCGCTGCAAGCCCCGAAGCCGAATGCACATATGCTTTCACAAAGAGCAACTCGAAAAGATCGAAAACATGAGGCAATGCCTGGCTGGGGCACTGCATGGCACACCCCACCATAAACGCGACAAGCTGGTGTTGATTCAGCACATCGAGAACCCATGGCAAACAACCAAATGTTAGATAGTCATGCTTGTCCGATTATTAAGCAACACAAGCGTTTTCTACCAGTTATACTGCACTTGCCAACGCCCGCGGTTCCGAAAGGGCTTGCAGCTTGTGCAAAGAATCTTGCAGGTCCTCAGAGGCATTGACATATCTTTGGCGAAGCAGCGTAGAACATTCAGTGATGTTCAGATCGATGGGCTGGCAGCCGCTTGGCAACAAAGCTGAAAGAATGTGCCCCACTTCAGCTGAAGCGGTGCATCTTTTGGTACAGCTGACAATCCATGACAATCCAGGAATCACTTGGTGAGGAAGATGGAAGTTTTTCGTATTTTGAGCCGCCGCCTCAGCTCCGGTGTCCAGAGAACTCGGTGCAAATTGGGCTGTCGTGCTTGTTTTGTGCATGCTGTTTGCATGCTCGTGGCCTGGTGCACGTGCCGCCCAACGATTTTGTTGATTGAAGGTTGTTTTCACGTATCCGGCTATCCTGTGTGCTCAAGAAGTCAGATGGGAAGCAGCTGTCAGTACAACACACTGCCGCTGAAACCGTCTCAACAGAAGCTCCGAAGTGCCAGGTTATTGCAGGCTCTCATGGTCAGAGACGCTGAGAAAAGCGGCTCGCAGCTCTTGCAGTGAAACGTTTCACCTAGCAAAGACGGCGGGGCAGGGATTAGAAACTGGAAGACAGGTTGACACAACAGATCGGGTTTGCCATCCTGCTCCGCTCATGATGGTAGCGCCCATGGCTGCAGAGCTTGCACCACTCCGTCATGGTTTCACCGAAGCTGCTACAAGTGCGGTTCGTTTTTTAACCATGCCCCTGAGACTGCCCTTGCCACTGTGCAAGGTAGCAGGAACCATGGATATCGGCATGCATTATGAGGCAGTTTCCTAACATTCTGCAAAATCCAGCTACCTGGCAGCTTTGTATAGCAGAGTCGCAGGCGTATCAGGCAAAGGAAAGCCTCCGTCAACTGCAGTGCTGACACGCCAATTTTGTACAGAGGCAGATCCAAAGATTTTGAACCCGTGGGCGCGCGTAAGCATTCTCACGGTGGTTTTGCATGGTGCGGCCGTCTGTCCGCGTGCAATTAGCATCCGTGCGTACTTCAGTTTTCACGGGCAATGTTGCTGAAACTGGGCAACCAACAAGTGATTTGAATGATTCCTGTCTTATGTGCCATCCACCGCGCTTTGTTTGCCCATCCAAAGTTGATTCGGCTAAGCGGTTCACAGACAGATGTGTTGCTTTGGAGGCGGGCCTATGCAGAATGCATGGGCCCTCCGGGTAAAGTTCAGCTACAAGTCGTGGTAAAGCGACGCTAGGGCTTGCAAGCCTTGTCAGTCGATGGGTTCGATGGGGTGCAAAAGAGTCGAGACATGTTGACTTGAGAATCGACATGCGCTCGGCTGTCAGAGAGCTCCCATAGCACGTGCTCTGCCTCACCAAGAACCGGGTGGGCAAACGCACTCAGCAACAAACATGCAGCACGTTTGCCTTTTTCCTCGTTTGCTGCATTTCGGCTTTGGTCCAAAGCCACAAAGATTCACAAAGCACTTGCTGCAGGATAGCCTAACAAATCCTAGTTCGACTGAAGTATCCGGCGGCGCTCGCCTTTGGAATCATAGAAGCTCAGAAAGCTCAAGAAACTCAACTAAGGGATCGAAGTGCTGAGGTACTTCGTATTCCGCCCATGCGGCGGCGCAGCCGTTCACCACAACCAGGACGGCGGCCTGTGTACCGAGGTGACCAAGGTGAGTCGCTGCCTCCGCCCCCGCCTCCTTTTCAAAGCAGTTCTGGGCTTCAGAGGCGGCATGATTCGGAACGAGCTCCCCGTAGCGGCGCCAAGTCGTTCCGCGCAACGCCTCGGCAATATGCCGGAACATCCGGAACCTCTCCAACCTTAGACAAGGTCAGGGAGTTTTTGGCCGAGGCTGGCTTTGACAACCACATGCCAGAGCGATCTAGGCAAGAAGTACCACTTCAATCTGGAGCCCCTTCCAGAAGTCGTAACTCTCACAGAGCTCCAGAGCGTGGGAGCGTGCAACCAGCAAATCGCACAAAACAAAGCAACAGACTGCCAGATCCCCCGCCAGCTCCACCACTTCCCCCAGCTTCAAAGCCATCCCGCGCTCCGTTGGCTCCACCTCCCCCTCCAGCCCCACCAGCCCCTCCAGCCCCTCCAAGTTTGCCAAGCAAGGCATCCCGAGATTCCCGAGCATGGGGTGAACACCCACTGCCCTCCAGGCGTTCCCGCAGCGACAGCAGAGAGCGCGACAGTCGTGCCGCACCTCCGGCGCCGCCACCTGTCCCTGGAAGACGCTGGTATGAAGACACGACCGGCACGACCGGCAGCAGCAACAGATATCTGCCAGAACCTCCGCGGGTCCCAGATTCAAGGCCACAAAGGCCGCCATCACCCAAATCGGATGTGTGGGACAGCTGGCATTCCGAATACGGAGATGGGTATGATTCACGGTATGACTACTGGGACGTCCCAGATCGTCGATATCACGGTCGCTTCGACATCTGCTCACGTAGTTCAGAGGAGTCCGAGGACGAAGGCGACGAGCCATGGGCAGACATCCCGCAGCCCCCATGTGTGCCCTACAATCTGCCTCCGCCTCCTCAAGTCCCGCAAGGATGGAGCGGCAAAGGATCTTCAAAGAACATGTCTCGCAAGAGAGCTGCTTTCTTCCCGAGCCAATGGTTTTGCCATGTTTGTAACAAGGACTTCTGGAACCAAGAGAAGTACAACAACCATGTGGATGACGAGCATATACCATGCCCAGAGGATGGCTGCAACTTCTCCGGCCCGGAGCATGTCATGATGGTGCATAAGCTGAAGCATGTGAAAGCAGCGGACGGCTCGAACGTGACGGACTCACCGGAAGAGCTCACAGCATGGAGGGAGATGCGAAAGGCCAATTTCCCCAGCAGAGGCAATCTACAGAAGAAGATGGAGCTAGAGGAGAAGAGGCGCTTGTCCGGCGCACTTCCAGATCCTCCGAAGCTCAGCATGCTGGAGAAGCTCTTGCGTCGTACACATGGCATGCATGGCATGGAGAAAGGAAAAGGCAAAGGGAAAGGAAAGAAAGGCAAGTTCAAAGGCAAAGGCAAGGAGTACAAAGGCAAGGAGTTCAAAGGAGATGGGAAATCAAAGGGCAAAAAAGGAAAAGGCAAGGCCAAGGGAAAGGGCAAGCGGATGACATGGAGCATGAGCATGAGTGAAGAGCCTGTAGAAGAAAAGGTTCATCCGACGCAATTCTTGTGTTTGCCGTCCGTTGTGGCGAATTGTGTCCCGTTGGAGTCACCATTTGGTAGCTCCCACTGCCAGGGACGCAGCCAAGCATATGAAAGTCGCAATGGGAAGCTGGGAATTTGTCGCTACTTTGAGCGAGGATTTTGTTATCATGGGGCAGCATGCCTATATGAGCACATCGGGGGTCCCCCGCAAGTTCAAGCATCAGACATTGCAACCACTGCTTGGTGGGTGTTGCCCTCGACGCTTGCGAACAGAGCAGGTCGACCAGGTGAAGGGCCTGCCGGTGGCGTATTCGGCCCACTGCGCGCGCGTCAGGTGCGAGCTACCCATGTTGAACCATACCGGGCACCAGACGACCGCGAGCGGCGGGATGGCCTCCTCAGGCGGCTGCTGCAACCGGATGTTGACCGATACTACTCTGCCATCCTTCAATGCGTACGCTACATCGTGGCTACTGACTTCTTGCAGCTCGAAAGGCCTAAACTGCCGAGCAACGTGCCAAGCCTGCCCATCCAACAAGCTTCTGTCACTTCGGAGACAATCAAAGTCCCCGAAGCAAGCGCGGACCTCGGGGCGGAAATGGATGATTCGGAATGATTCGGATGTGTGGATGATTTGGAGCTTAGGCAGTCTGAGCAAGTTGACAGAACAAGAGCAAAAAGGCGTTTTTGAGAGCATGGTCGGATGTGGGCACACTATGGCATACTAAGATTATAGGCCATGCACGATACAAGGCGGCAGTAATCCTGTTGCCAAGCCCCACCCCGCTTGGGAACGCTTTGCTTCCCTTGTTGCATTTGTCCTTGTTGCATTTCTCTAACAAAGGAGCTGCCTGAATTATGTGGCATCAGACATAAAGAATGAACATCCTCTGGAGGTGTCATTGAGTCTTGAAGCCCGTGCTCTCTCTCTCTCTCCCTCCCTCTCGCTTTCTTCGGCACGTCCTTTTGAACATGTCACATCATGCCTGTAGTAGCAGGATCCAGATATACGTGTACATCGATATAGTGGCACATTTGGATAAAGTAGGATCCTCCTGCCAGCATTGCGACTTCTTCCAACGGCACAATACCCAGGCCCAAGAAAGCATGTTGATTGCCATGGCACCCCCCATACTGAGTTAAGACCTGCAGGCACCATACTCATGCCGAAAAGTTAAAAAAATATGGCGAGGAGTGAGATGGGGTTGTCTCTTTCCGAGTTAACCCTACGGACACAACAGTCATGCCCCGGACAATATATATTGCGACCGATGGAGGGGCAGACAGGTTAAGATGAGACACTCTGTACAAACTGCAGACACAATGCAAAGTGTTCATGTGCAAGAAATGAAATCGGGGGGCAAGTGGATTAGAATCAAGGAGACTCTCTGCATACTCATGTTTCCGACGGGGGAGGGCGGGGAGGCAAAAGGATTCAGATGAGACGCTCTCCGCACTAAGTTGTTAAGCGCAGGCCGCAACAATACTCTGCCCAAGAGAATGGAAAGTTACCGGCGCGGGTCGCAAACGAATCAAGATCAGATCTAGGACAGTTTCAGGCGGGCAGTTTCACTTTTTCTTATGAAAGTCCTATACAAGGCTTACAAAAACCTCAAGCTGCAGCAGCCCTAGTAGGAACACTTTTGTACAGACCGCCTGCTGCTCCAAATATGGTGCAGGGATTCTACTTTTATCTTGTAGAAGTTGGCATCGAAGAGCGTTCGCACGTCGGAAGCTTACTTTGGGCGTCGCGATGTCATGTACTTCAACTTGTAGTACAAGAATGACTGAAGCATCGCTGTCCGCTGGGTGTTGTGAGTTTTGGGAGCCCACACGCACTCACAACGGCAGAAACATTCACACTGGGGCGACGCATGTCCTGGCAGAGTGGCGTGTGATAAAGTTAAATCCCCTCATTGGACAGATAGGAATATGCTGGTAGCGGCATTGTCTACACGTACATGACTCGCTGACGCAGCCTTGAGGCCCTGAAGAGTCGAACAACTTGTGTGGCAGTGGTAGATAGAGATCATGGTTTGCTCATGCATACCAGCACATTCTAAAGCAACAACATGCAACAACAAGTAGTTTCAGAGCCGCGTTTTCCATCGGATGCCATGGATCGTTCGCCGCAGGTTCGCGCTTATGCGCATGTAACGTTTTGCTGAACAACTCGTAGAACATGTACGTAAAGCTGGTGGAGCAGAGGTTCCGTACAGATGCTTGGTTCCGTTGGATGCTGTGCAAGAATCTTAGTTACTGGACAGATGTTGAGAGTTGATTTCTGGAAGATGCATCAATCACTTGCTTTTGAGGTCCTTCCTCATTGGTAAAGGCGGCGCAACCATCCGGTCATGCGCTCGTTGCTCGAGCTTGCCCGAGCACCGGCAACAAATCCAGTGCAGCGGCGATCAGGCAAATGGGCGACGTGTCTGGTGCCTCCATTTCGATATCCAAGGCCCCACTTTACATATTCAAAAGGCGTTGACGTTGCAACAGGCTGGCCTCGTTTTCCCTGTTTCCTTTGAGGAGGGTGAAACTCCCAAGACACTGGCCGACAAGATCGTGATTATAAATGGTCGAAGCCCCAAGTCTCAAGGGTCCGTAAGAGTCCATCTGCGTGCAAAGTCTGTAAACGTTTGTAAACACCTCACACCTGCTGAGGCATTCGGGGGGCCAAGGATGCAGCCTGCAGGGAGGTCCGAGTGAAGCAATTTAGTAGCTTGCCCATAACTACTCACGGTGGGTGGACAGGTGGTGCGAAAACTTCGACAAATGCAGGGCGCATGGAACTCGGAGAAGCCCATAAGAGGGCGGCCACCACAACGCATTTCAGATGCATGTTTTAAATTCTTTTCTTGAGGTTGAGGAAATGGAGCCAGGAGTCTTCGTCATCATCATCCCACAGGTCTCGGCACCAGTCCGGGCGCCATATTGCATCAACTTGCACAGGGGTTTGCTTATGCATGTTCAAATATCGTTTGCTTTAAGGTTGTCATTGGCTCAAAGGGAGCACAGATCAAAGCCATCATGGAACAATCAGGCCTTGGACACATGCGCTTTGCTAGCTTGCCTCAATTTTACTGCCTGGCCGTGGCTTCTGCGGAGGTGCAGAAATCAATGTCGGGCGCGAGGTGATCGTTTCGGTTTCCATTGTGGTTTTTGCAGGCAGATTGGTGGACATGGCCAGGCTATAATCGGCACGCCGGACCAGCCAATTAGCGTTAACGGCACTGTCGAACAGGCCAGCCTTGTGCCCGAAAGATAGCATGTGCTGGAATTCCGCATGGCTGTGCATCCTGCGCGAATGAAAAGGTGGTTTCGGCGGTTTCCGGCATCAACAGCGTGCTGCAGGAGAGCAACAATCCTTAAGCTTCCATACTGTTCTGTTGCAAGTGGTCGGTCATGGTCGGTAAGAGTTTTTGGAGTACACATGGAACGTGATGGAATTTGGGGCTCCGACTCATCAAGGTAAATTTCAAAGCCACTTTCGACTGTTTCAAACCAAAGCGTTCACTTGTGGCTCAAGGCCTTGAAGGTGGTTTTAAAGTTCAGGGGCTGTACATGCACACAGAAATGAACCCATTGTCAAGTGTTTTTGTTTGTCACAGAAATCACACCACGCCAAGTTTCAGCCCTTCAGGACATGGTGGACCGCGGAAAACTGGATGTCCATAGGGACTTCCAACTTCAACCAGCCAGTGATGCAGGCCACAGCAGTCACCGCCCTTGTTGCCGGTAAGCTCCGATACCGCCTTGCCAGCATCCACAGATGGGAGCAACGATCCCGCGCAAGACCGGCTAGGGAAGGACTGTGCAAGGCCAAACACCTTCAGCTTCATTGCTAAGGTGGTTGGCTCAGCCACGCGACAGCTCGTTAATAATCAGAAAGACACAACATCACGTGAAATTTCACGTTGGCTCGTCCAACCATCGACTCTGCATCATCCACCGCCTTACCTGGCTTTCAATCCTAGAAG
The DNA here is from genome assembly GCA_905221605.1 of Symbiodinium natans. NCBI lineage: Eukaryota > Dinophyceae > Suessiales > Symbiodiniaceae > Symbiodinium > Symbiodinium natans. The sequence continues at coordinate 333,299 of CAJNDS010002526.1, forward strand.
CCCGGGATTAACGGCACCCCTGCGAAAAAGCCTGTGAACACACCAGCATCAGCCAACCGAAAGGAGTGCAGCAGCGGAGACCAGATAGTCTCTCAGATAGTGCTTGCGAGGAGCAACGAAAAAAGCAATCGACAAGTCGTCCAGCACCACCCCGCACGGGGAGTACTGCATTCCACCTGCGTGCATGGGGTCCTTGGACAATAAGTGCAGACTGAGTGCAGAGACAGACATTATGGACCAAGACAACACTGCGTGGAAAGTTGGATGCTTCGAACAGCCACTTGCACTCCATCAAAACGCACTGAGGCTCACCTGGACCCTCACTCGGACACCACTCGAGGGGAAGATGTGACCAACTTGGCGTCCTTGCAACAACGAACCAACGTCAGACCAGAGCCATGAGCCCAATCCACGACTCGAAAGAACCGTGAAAAACGGGCCTCGGAAGCAAAACTCCTTTGCTCTCTCTGGAACTCCTTGAAGACAGACCAAAAGAAGACTCGCCAACATGGTCCGCAGCACCGCTCGAGAGCTGACCATGTTCAATCCGAGACACTAGCCGGCTCGGCAACCACAACGAAGCGCCTCGACAGCCATGGCCCACAGCTAGCTGAGCACCAGCAAAGACACGCTGGCATGCATCAAGCAAGTCTCGTTGCAAGTAAACAAACTTGTGGGGGTGAGAGGGGTTCGCTGTGTCCTTGAGCTTGAAGGTGTGGTGCCCAAGATTTCCGTTCGTGCTACAAGTACTACAATTCGGGCGAAGCTTCTGCGAGCTTCGCAGCGGCAACTGCACAGGTGAGTGGGCAACCGGAAGCCCATGTCCCTTGAACGAAAAAATGATTAGGGTGTCTACTGGACTGCAGCATGGCCCTCCTCAGTCTCGCATCGCATAATGGATGCAGTGTGCGCTAAGTATGTTCGGGGAGCGGCCCTCCCGAGAGAGTTTGTCGGGGAACTTGCCGCTGCCTTCGCGGCGCACGGCACTGCACCGGTCCATCAAGCAATGCGACTAGCAAGCACAACAAAGCTGATGGATGGAGTTATCAATGAAGCCAGAATTTATTTATCAACCGCCCACATTGGCAAAGTTTCTGTCATGTCAGGTGGAGAGCGGCCTGTGGATGCTGGCTACGTGCCTGCGCAACCAGCGCAGCCTCCGGCAGCGCCAGCGGCCCCAGCGGCCCCACCCGCTGCAGCGCCGGTGAAATCCGACGCAGCGCCGCCGAGCATGGGCCCAGCGGGCGGCAATGGCAGCACGGGCTTCAGCACAGGCTTACAAGGCAGGTCGGGTTTGGAATGGTTTGGACCACTTCGGCCGCCTTCGCATTCATGGCGTTCATTTGACCTGTGCTTGTCGGTTGTTTCCACACCGTTTCGGCAAGGAGCATGCGCTGCAAAACCTAGCCTAGGAGCCAAGAGCGCTAGGCTTGTCTGAGGGCTGCGAGTGGCAACGAAGCACAACCACAAGCAGCTAGGCTGAGCTGAGTGTGGACGGGCGATGGGCCCACAAGCAATGTCATTCAAACATGGTAGCGGAAAACGAGAACAAGAAACAAATAGCAGGCCCCAACCGTAACCCCAGACCCTGGTTCGAACCGTAACCAACTACCAACCCAGACTATTTGGCTAACTGACAGTTGCTCCGCCCTCCCCTCCCTGCTCCTCCCCTCCCCCTCCTCCCCTCCGACCCGCCTCCCCTCCCCTCCCCTGCTCCCCCTCCTCCCATCCCTCCCTCTCCCCCTCCCCTCCCCTCCCTCACCTCCCTCCCCTCTCCCCTCCCCTCCCCTGTGAGTAGGGGTTCTAACCATGAAAAAAAAGTTTTTACAATGACAAGGGTTTCTTTAACAATGATAGCGGTTTAGGGTTGGCATGATAGTGGTTTCACGATAGTGGTTTAGGGTTGGCATGATCGTGGTTAACAATGATAGTGGTTTTGGAGCTTTGGGAGGCCCAAAACCTCAATTCTCAGGTCTTTTTGTCACTCCTATGCGGGTCTGGGGGCGGGGGGGGGGCGGGCAGTGACAGAAAGACCCTGGTTTTGGAGCTTTGGCCCAAAACCTCAATTCTCAGGTCTTTTTGTCACTTCCATGCGGGCCCGGGAGGGGGGCGGGCAGTGACAGAAAGACCCTGGTTTTGGAGCTTTGGGAGGCCCAAAACCTCAATTCTCAGGCCTTTTTGTCACTGGAGCCTTGGGCTTCGTTTTAGGGCTTGGGGTTGGGGCTTAGAATGGTTTCGGGGGCGTTTTGTGGGTAGTTGAAGGGTCGCAGGCATTGTGGCTATCATGCACTGAGGCACAAATCCTTATCATGGTTAAGTGATTCCTTGTTGTGGTTAAAAAAATGGGTCTTTATTGCGGTTACGACCCGGCCCCTCCTCCCCTCCTCCCCTCCTTCCCTCCTCCCCTCCTCCCCTCCTTCCCTCCTCCCCTCCTCCCCTCCTCCCACCCTCCCCCCCTCCCACCCTCCCACCCTCCCACCCTCCCACCCTCGCCCTCGCTCTCGCTCTTTCTCTCGCTCTCTCTCTCGCTCTCTCTCTCGCTCTCTCTCTCTCTCTCTCTCTCTCTCTCTCTCTCTCTCTCTCTCTCTCTCTCGCGCGCACGCCCCCTGCCCACGTTCGAAGGCTACAGTGCAACTTCAATGCCACAGAAAACACGTCACCAGGTCAGAACGGAAAGGGTGGCAGTGAAGAAGCCTTTCTGGCAGCATTACAGGCGCTGTCTGCATTTCTCAAAAGATGTTGGTTTGCTGCATGCTGCATGCCTGTCATTTGTTTCGCGGGAGGCGTCTGGCATCAACTCTGCACGGCTCACAATTCTGCTGTCCCGAGACCTTGTGCTCTTGCTTGAGAATGCGAACTAATGTTCTCGATAGAATGAAGTCTCGGCAAGACTCTCTCTCTAAGATTCTTGTGCCGACCGCAGGTACTGAACGTATTGGCACCTCGAGGCCTCATGAGCGAAGTGGCCCAAAGGCACGCAGAAGTCAATCAAACGGACATATGTCTTGCAGAGGACGCAAACCTATTGCTGTCTTCACAAAGCTCTCATGTAGTCAAGCGGACTGGCTGCCGGCGTTGCGAGCGTGTGCGTGGGTGTGGCGATGCATTTATTAGAGCGATCAGCAAAGCCAGGGGCAAAATCAAGCGAGGCACTGCTCCAAGATCTGACAACGAATGTGAATTGCCAGAGTTGGTTGACCAGCTCAGCAAGATTGTGCGAGATGTGTAGATTCCGTACAATCATACCGTACACGACCATGTCATGCGAGTATATGCGAGAACCAGCACATGCAAGAGTTATGCTGTTCGGTGGGGTGGGAGGCGCGTATGCCGCAGACATTTTTTGGGCTGCGCGGTTTCTTTTTTTGTTTCTCTCTCTCTCTCTCTCTCTCTGTCCCTCTCTCTTTTCAGGCGGCGTTACCGTACCGGTGCTGTCGTGCGTCTGGGGTTGTCCAAAGTTCCATGGCATCTAAGACCAGAGTGCCACCGGTTCGGCTGCGACATGGGATCTTGTCCGAGTGCCATGACTGAGTGAGTGCATGTGGGTGTGGGTGTGGGTGCGTGGCTTTTGTTTTTTTCATCTGGCTGCCTGCGCTTGTTATTTACACCCTCCCCTGATTTCCCGGGCGATTTCTCTGTTTGGTGTATTCTTTTTTGTGTTGGTTCCCTCGGTTGTGCTTTCAATGCGGACCTGCCTCTCACATCCTCTCACCCGCCTCTGCCCCCTCCCTGCGGCACTCTTCACCAGCGCCCACTGCAAGCAAACCCACACCACGAAACGTCCACTCCCGATCTCCTCTGTGCACTCGCACCACCCACACCTACGCCACTCAAATTCACTGCACACCTACACCTACACTCGAGCTATGCACAGGCACTCAGACCCACATCCGCGCACTCGGAGAACATCCACACCACCTGCATCACGCACTTCGTGAGCACCGGCCGAACCACGCACCATCCATCCCAACCACCACCCACATGCCCTCAGACGCGCATCTAGCTAGGCAGGCGGAAAAAATAGCCACATTGACACCTGCCATCACCACCCACACCATCCAAATCACCCACGCCACCCGAACCACCCACACCACAAACACCCAATGCAGTCTGAGGAGGATTCCTTTGGGGGGCGGGGGGGGGGGGGGTTCAGGCGGCTCTCTTTCATGAAAAGGCATAAGTTGAGCAGCCCCTCCTCGATAGCAACACAAACTCCACAGTGTAAAGAAATGCCGAATGTGATGGCGGAGATGGCAAAAAAATAGTAACGGCATTAGAAACAAGCATTGGCATCCAGCAGCATAAGCCCGTCCTCATACAAGGAAAAGAATAGCTGGCCTAAATAATGCCTTATGCACGCTGATGTTTTTTGGGCAGGTCAGGCTCCAGAATTGATGTGGGCCAAGAAGGTCCGGCCGGCATGCTGCAGGTGTGGTCGCGGCATGTCAGCTGCATGGTGGTGGCTGCTGCAGCATGTCACCTCGCTTGAGCAGGTGACCCTGAGTGGGGAGATGGTCGGCAATGCCATGGCGGCACTCCTATTGCAAGAGAAGGCGCAAGTTTGCAGTCTGCCACTAATTCAACTCAGCTTGAATTGCAGGCGATTCAGTTTCAGCCAGCGCACTGAGAGCAAGCCGGCGGACACGGACAGTGAAAACCATAGAGATCTGCCAAGCTGCTCTGCAGCAAACGCGGTGCGAAAAAGTCGAGAAGCATCAAGCTTTCGCAGCCATGCGTGCATGCTCAGCACATTCGCCCTCTGTTGTTGCATTGCTTCATTGAGAACCCTGCAGTTGGAAGAAGAAAAGTCCATTGTAAGCTGACTGGTTCTGTTTTCGCTCACAAGGTGAACACACACGCTCGTTTTAACAGGTGGCTGATGTGTTTTTACCTGTATCTGTGAATAATCTTGCACGTAACATATATATATATATATATACATTATACATATATAAGTACATATAGCGTGGCGTGCCATGTAACCTGCCTATCGACAGAACTGCTTGTTATGCAGCAAGCCACTACCAGCAGGGTATGTGTGGCAACCACCATCGCAGAGGAGGCAAATGAGTTTGGAGCAGATTTTTGCGAGTGCTCGAGGACATGATGCGGGCCCAGGGTGTGTATCTGAGGTTCATCTCAAGCACTTGCTGGCTTTGAACCTCAGAAAGCTAGACAGGGCAGAGCTTCTCTTTGCTCCTCGAAGCTACATACTTCAAGCAGGAGCTTTCATGGACGTTGAGATCCAGCGATTCGTGCTTGACTTCAAAGTATCCCGTGCTTTGGCGGTCGTCCAACACGTGTCAGGTTTGTCGCATGGAGTGGATCACACGCGTCACGGGGGTGTGCAGAGGCCGCGTGAAAGCAAGAGTTGCCCTCCAGAGGGCCTGTGGGGGCGAGAAGTTCCTGAGATTGAATGGGAACCCGATCCTGTTCACGCCTCATGCAGTTTGGAATCTGTGTCGGCAGCACTTGCGGTTGTCAGACGTGCAGTCGAAGTTTCTGATCGTTGGCCCCTGGAGTTGCCCAATTTGCCCATCGGTGATGAGGAGTGGGCCTTGATTCGGGCCTATGACACTCACTGTCCCGCGACCGATGTGCATGATGCGCTCGGTGAGTGTCAGAAAACATGCAAGACACTTCTTGAAAGAGCCCCGCTTTATTTGCAATTGCCTCTGCTTCGTCACAATTTTTGGGCTTTGAAGCCGAGCTGTGGCCAATTCGGCCGAGGAATTATGCTCCTAGATCGACTCCCTGCAAGGCCAGCACAACTACTGGATTGGGCAGCATGCGTAGGGCGAGGTGGGCAGAAGGGTGGCAAAGATCTCACTCAAGGCTGTGTTCTGCAGAAGCTTATCGAGTGCCCCCATCTTCTTGACAAGGCAATTCTGGATTCACGTGCGACAGACAATGCTTCGCAACTTTGCATGTGCATGCCAGCAGACCCTGCTTTAAAATACAACTTGCGGATGATCATTGTGGCAACCTTGCGACTCCCATGCCGAATTTGGCTTTACAAACATGGGTTCATCAGTGTGGCTCTTCGTGCTTACACCGAACAGCTGAACCCATTGAGCCACATCACCAACTTGCGAGGACAGGGCAATGAGAGTCAACGGCGATGGCCCTTGGAAGATCTGGACCGACACTTGCAAGTCGAACAGCAAGGGCCCTTTGATGAAGTTTTGCGACCGCAGATCAAGAAGATCATATCTTCCTTGTTTCATGCCCTTGCGCTGGCTCCATGCTCGCTCTTGCCTCTCGAAGAATCGCAGGAAGCAAACGGACATAGAAGTGCCATGGGCAAAAAAGTTCGCCGGTTCGGATTTGACTTCCTGGTCGATGAAAGCCTGTCAGTCTGGCTCCTGGAAGTAAACTTCTTAAAGAACGGATATGCTCTCGGGCATGCGCAGTCTGGCCCTGCTGGCGATGCAAAGCGTACTTTCGTAGACCAGTTCATGGCTGATGAACATCTACTACGAACGGCATTGGCCACGCGCACGTGTGGAAGTGGGGATTTGCCATCAACTTTTGAGGAACTGTTACCTCAGCCTCCATGAACGTTGAGATTGTCTCGGCGAAGGCCGAAAAGTGAGCTGCAACTGGACTTGTTAATACTTGTTAACGAAGCGCAAGTTGAGCAAGGTCAGCACGATGATGAGGCTTCTTGGGCTGACAGTGATGCAGCTTACTACAAGCTGTTCAATGCTACTCATGCTAGCTTTTGAAGCGGAAAGGTACCTTCATATTCCGTGGAATGCAGCTACGGATAGCAGCAAACCCACTCGCACAGGGCAAGGCAGAAGGCAGATGTTTAGGAGGGCCAAGTGCAGCTACGGATACTACACCGCTGCCATCCGCTGCCGCCGTCTTATTTCAGTATGTCCGGAGCGTGATGCGGGGGTACTGACGTTGAGCCATTGTGGTGTTTCTCCCCAGGCCCCAATCATCCCCCAATCCAAACCACACCGATTTACGACCATAGAACATAGAAGACGAGCCAGGTCTGTCTGTTCGAAATCCTTGTTGAATAAGGGCTTAGAAGCTTAGAATCGCCCGAGCTTCCACAGCGACTTTTCGATACCGGGCGCCCCTTCTAAGGTGCACGCGCTGTTTGGGTCTGAGGTGCGCGTGGGGCGGAAACTACCGAGTTTACTCGGCTCCGAAAGGGGGGTTTCACACACTCTGAGCCCCCAGACCTAAACACTTAATCCTAAACTTGGTCCTAAACCCTTTGACCTCGACTCTAAAACCTAACCCCATGGAATTTCAACCCTGAACCCCAAGCCCTGAATTCGAACCCCTGAACCCTAAAGTCTTAGTCCAAATCCTAAATCCCAGATGTCAAACCCCTAAGCCCACCCCAAAAACCTCTAAACCCTTCTAAACCCTAAACACCCCTAAACCCTAAAAAACCCGTAGACCGTCAAACCCCCCAAACCCTGAAAACCCTACACCCTAAAATCCCCTAAACATGAAAAACCCCCTAGACCCTAAAAACCTCTAACCCCAAAAAACTCTAAACCCTAAAAACCCTTAAACCCTAAAAACCCCTATAAACCCTAACAACCCTGAACACGAACAGCCCCTAAACCCTAAAAAAACCCAAAACCTAACCCCCAAACCCTTAAAAACCCTAAACCCTCTTGCCTGCCTGTGCGCTTGCGCGAGAGTCGAAACCCTAAAACCCCCAATTCCCCAAATAAAAAACCCTAAACCCTTATCCTTAAAAACCCTTACACCACAAAAACAACCAAACCCTGAACCCTAAAAACAATTAAACCCTACAAACCCCTAAACCCTAAAGACCCCCAAACCCTAAAAGCCCCTGCGTGCTGAGGATCTATGTGCGGGTTGGTTGTTTCTTGGTTGTGGGTGTTTTGCTGGTTTGAAATGTTCGAGAACCGACTGCGTTCCTCCAAGAACGAACGGAGCCAGACCCTGCCCGCGGTTCGGCCAGCTATGCGGAAAACCTAACCGAAGACCCCTAAACCCTACAAAGCCCCAATCCTGAAAAGCCCTAAAAAACCCCCAAACCCAAAAAAGCCCTAAACCCCAAAACTCCTAAATCCTGCACACCCCCTACACACTAAAAACCCCAAAACCCGAAATTTTCCGGGTCCCAGTCCTGAGCTGGCCACAAATAGGCCTTGCCGAAGTGAGATGTCAACAGATAGCGATGGCAACTGTACAGGTCCGCGTCATCCTCAAGATGACTGGTGGAGGGCCGCGAGCTGCAAGTGTCCGGCCGAAAAAGGGTGCTGCAGCTCCACAAAGCTAGCGTCGGAACAGGCCCAGACCCTGCCGCCAACGCGAGATCACAATGAAGGGTTCTCCGCCAACATCCACCACATGCAGGGATGATACCACAGCTGGCTGGGAAAGACCGTTCCACCACGAGGGGCCCCCAGCCACCCAAGATCGTGCGCCGGATAAAGGATGTCCTCTGCATCGTGCACGCATCTCTGGAGGCCCCAGCGAACATGGTGGCCGGGCCCTGCGCCTCCGCAGTTTCTGCCGCCAGAAAGGCGCTCCCTGGCTTGATCTCCGCCTGCGTCCGCCTGCGCCGCCGGCGCAGCTCGGTGAGTCGCCCGCTGAAGCGCGACTTCCTCGAGTTGCGTCCATCCAGCTTGTTATACCTTGTTACAGTGTTCATCCGCAATCTCTTGCGTCGTTGCCGCCTGTCGATCTTCTTCAGCAGCTCGTCGCTGGCATGGCTGGGGCAGAAGCGGGCCCGGACTCGTAAGTGAACGCGGCTGCCTCAAAACCAGCGGCGACCAGCGGCGCATAGTATCCACCGGTGCCCGGAATGGCCAGATGCGCCGTATGGGCTTTACAGCAAGACCATGAGAGAGTGCACCTCGCCTGGCATGTCCGAGTGTGAGCGATTAAAAACCCCTAACCCCTAAAAACACTTAAACCCTAAACCCGCAAAACCCCCAATCCTTAAATTTTCCTGCACCCTAAAAACTCCTAAACCCCAAAAACCCCTAAACCTTAAACCCGAAAAAGCCCTAACCCTAAACACGCCGAAACCCTTAAACCCTAAAACCCCTAAACCCTCAAAAGCCCTAAGCCCTACTAAACCCTAAAACCCCTAAAACCCTAATACAGCCCTAAACCCGAAAAACCCCTAAACCCTAAAATACCCTAAGCCCTAAAAACCCGATAGCCCCTAAACCCGAAAAAAACCCAAACCCTAAAAACCCTGGGCCTAAACCCTAAGACCCCAAAACCCTAACCATTCCGAAATCCTAAACCCTAAACACCCCCCCCCCCAAAAAAAAAAAAAAAAAAAACAAAAAACTAGCCTGAACCGTAAGCCTTAACAAACCCTGAACCCGAAAAACGCTTACACCCTAAAAACCACCAGACCCTGAACCCTAAAAACCCCTAAACCCTAAAAGGCCATACACCCTAAAGACCCCTAAACCCTGAAAACCCTTAACCCTGAAGACCCCTAAACCCGAAAAAGCCCCCCAAGAAACCCTAAACCCTGAAAAACCCTACACCCTGAAAACCCCTAAACCCTGCAGACCCCTAAACCCTCAACCTCAACCCCAAAAGACCCCTAAACCCTAAAATCCCCCAAACCTGAACCCCGAAAAACCCCTAAACTCTAAAAACCCGAAAATCCCCTAAACCCGAAACCCGAGAAAAAAACCCTAAACCCTACAGTCCCTAAACACCCTAAACCCTAAAAACCCTAAACCCGCAAAACCCTTAACCCTCAAATACCCCTACACCCCAAAACTCCTAAACCCAACAAACCCCTCAACCCTAAACCCGAAAAAGCCTAAACCCTATTTTTTCCGAAACCCTAAAAACCCTAAACCCGAAAACCCTAAACCCCAAAAAGCCGTAAACTTCAAGAAGCCCTAAACCCTGAATACCCTAAACCCTAAAAACCTCTACCTAAAAACCCCTAAACAGGCTCAACCAAAAAAAACCAAAACACTAAGCACCCTGAAACCGTGGACATAAACCCTAAACCCTAAAATCCCCCAACCCTAAAGACCCCCCCAAAAAAACCTAGCCTGAACCGTGCTTCCGCCCCAAAAACCACCACTAAACCCTGAACCCAAAAAACCCTTAACCCTAAAAGGCCCTACACCCTAAAGACCCTGAAAACCCCGAAACCCTGAAGACCCCTACAACCGAAAAAGCCCTAAACCCCAAGAAACCCTGAACCCTGAAAACCCCTAAGCCCTAAAACTCCTAAACCCCTAAAAACCCCTAAACCCCCACACGCCCTAAAAGCCCCTAAACCCTCAAAACCCCTCAACCCCAAAAAGCGAACCCCGAAAATCCCCTAAACACTAAACCCGACAAACCCCTAAACCCTAAAACGCCCTGAACCCTAAAAACCCTAAACCCTAAAAACCCCTAAACCCGCAAAACCCCTAAACCTTAAATACCCCTGCACCCTAAAATCTCCTAAACCCCAAAAACCCCTAAACCCTAAACCCGAAAAAGCCCTAAACCCTAAACCCTAAAAAGTCCTAAACCCCAAGAAACCCTAAACCCCAAAACCCCTAAACCTGAACACCCACACACTCTAAAAGCCCCTAAACCTAAAAATCCCCTAAGCCCTAAAAACCCCTAAACCCGAAAACCCTAAGAACCTGATCACCCGCAGGTGTCAGATTATGTCGTGGCATCATCGTTGAAAGATCACTGGGCAGGGCCATGGCATGGAGGGTTCAATGCGAATTGGTTTTCCACAAGCACAGCACATCGAATCTGTTGTGTCATTGCACATGTGATGTTTGCCTGCCCTGCATTTTGCTGGCTGCAATGTCTGCAATGACTTGCGTGTTCGAGCCTCTGGCTCGGGCCGCTGAGACGAGCGACGGTTCCTGTCCACCATCACTCCTCCTTGGACGATCCCTACGGGATAAGTCCACAGCTTGAATTCTATCCGAAGCTTCAAATCTCCGGGCTGAGCTCCGCTCAAGCTTGCTTCCAAACTGAAATCCAGTTCGAAATGTTGGGTCGCGTGTTCACATCGCTCCAAACCAAGCGACAACGACCACTGAGATTGCGATGACGCCATATATAGAGGACAAAGCGAATCTGCCTTGTGGAGGGGAGGAAAGACCCAGGAGCCGGTTCTTCACTTCCAAAGTAAGTGGCCAGTCGCGTCGCCTGGTCCGCCTTGACTCCCGATGTCTGGAAGCCCTCGACCCTTAAGCCCTGACGAAGAGCCTCCACAGTCAGCAGCATCAGCATGTCCCTGCTTGTTGGCGATCCCCAGCGAAATCTCGGACTTCCGTGGGTGCATCCGAGGTAACCGATGCAACCTCTGGGCTCGGTTGTGGCGACGGTCTCCTACGTCTCATAGAAGACCTCGGTGTCGTCAAGGGCTCCGGTGCTGCTGGTGTCTCCTGGGTCAGGCCTGAGAATTGAGCAGCCTCAGCCACCTCCCGGGACGCAGCTCGTGATGCTACATCCCTAATTCTCTCCAGCCTTTCCTCCTTCTTCAGCTTCTTGTTGTAGTTCTTGCACCAGCGGAGAACCCCTTTCGCCGCTTCCCAGATTGCAATCGCAGATATACACGCCAACAACGTGATCACGATCAGCTCAAAGGATTGTACCCTGGGGATGTCGTCCTTCTCGAAGTCAACATCCTTAGCCCCAGTCGTCGGAGTTATCACCAGGATAATGCTCAAAACCCTTAGCTGCATCGTCGCCAGGCCCTCTGCAATCTTGACGCCAATGAAGCCCCATAGCTCCAGGAGTTGGCGGAGCCTCAACCTTGTCATGATCTTGGTCGCCAAATCTGCAAGTTGCTGCGCCCCAGCAACATGTCTCACTGTCAGGGTGCCCCGGGCGACGGATTCCCTGATGTAATTTGCACGAATCTTCAAGTGTCGTGTCCTTTGCGACCCTTGGCCACCATTGCACATGGCTACAGCACTCGTGTTGTCAACGGCCAGTATTCTTTCATACTCGCCGGGCGCTAACTCCTCCACGATCGAGGCCACCGATTCCAACAGATTGCATCCATGCACAGCCGCATATAGCTCGGCTTCCATCACACTCAAGGTGATGAACGACTGCCGGCCAGCCTTCCAAGCAATCGGGGCCCCATCTTGGGTGATGACGGCTGCTCCAAAGCTCCTGGCACCATACGGGGCATAGCTTGCATCTTTAAAACACACCAGTTCACCCAGCTTGTCGTCTTGAGGTGTCAACTTCAGCCTGAGTTCCGCAGTTCCAGCCAAGTAGGAAAGTAGTCGCCGTCCCAACCTCGCCACATGCAAAGGCCTTCTGCACACATTCGTCGCCATTTGATTTACCACGAACAAGATGTCGGGTCTAGTCTTCGTGGCCACCCATGAAGCTTCTCCAACATATCGTTGAGCCAAGCGAAGCTCCTCTTCCGAGAACTCCTCGGTTCCATCTTCATCAAGCTCCACCTTCTCCAGCCATTCTCGTGGGATTGGCAGCTCAGCGTGCAGTGCATCGTGCATGTCGTGGGCGCGCAACAGTTCGGTTATGTATGCATGCTGGCTGATGCTGTAGCTGCTGCCATGCATCAGAACCTCCACTCCAAGGTACCTCACCGCGACCTTGTCGTTAACCCATTCCAGCTCCGAGGTCGGCCATTCTTCTCGTATGAAGTCGTGAAGTGCTCGTATCAGCAGTGTCGGGCCGAAGTAGAACAGGTCATCAACGTAGGTGACTACCAGCCCCTCCAGTCGTCCAGTTTGCTGATCCCTGACCAACCATAGCTCAGACTCTCCAAGGGCCGGGTTGAGGTAGAGGATGCGATCGCCGAACTTGATCCTTGCCCCCTTCAAGCGAGCATTCCTGTAGTTGCTCCATGTAGCCGGACTTTCTCGCAGTCCGTACAGTGGGCGAGATATCACCCACATCTCGGAGGCCCCGATCCCTGTGTCTCTCACCACCTTTGGAGGTCTCATCGCATACTTGGGCATGTCGCCAGGCCACGTTGCAAGGAGAAAGGCGGTGGTGATGTCGGAGATCGCACCCAGCCAGTGGTTTCGCGCTGAGAAAACCAAGGCCACCCGTAGTCCTTCCGTGCTCGTGCCTCCAGCATACAAGCTCATGTCGGACGGGTCGATGTGGTTTCCACATATCACAACCCTACATTTTCTTCGGAACTTTCCTCCTCGAGACTTTGGAGGTTTGAGCGAAAAGACGCATTTCGCTGGTGCCACCTTCAGGTCGCCGGACGCCTCCATGGTGCGAGCCTCGTCCAGCGATATGCCGAACACCGTTCCTGACGAGAATAGGGCTGTTACCTCCTCCTTGATGGCTCCCACCCATTTCTGCAAGACTGCTTTCACCTGCACGAGCGGCACAGTATGAACCACATCCAAGTCCCCTTCCAACTCTTGCAGAAGATTCTCGTAGTCCACATCGTCGGATTCTGTGCCGGCGGTCGCCATCGAGGCCACTCGTAGGCATCCCAGCATTTTCGCCCTGTCAATTTCCACCATCTGCTCTCGTGTTTCCTCCAGGAACTTCACAACCTCCTCCCTGGCATCGTTCAGGGCATCTCGGCTAATTTGGCCCATCCTTTGGTACTCCTCGGCCAGGACTTCCTCCTCCTCAAGAAGGTCTCGAAGTCGTAGAGCTCGCTCATCCAAGTCCTTGAGCACCAGATCCAGGTCCTCATTGGTTCCATGAAGAGGACGAAGTTCAATAGGGCAACCGGGGCGATCTTCCTTTGGGGATGTGAACGGTCGTGCCTTGGCGATTCTCGGCCTCCCAACAGGTGGCCCGGAGATGGGATCAGGAAGAGGTCGGTGGTCGATCACAAAGCCCAACTTGAGGAGGTAGTCCTTGTCTTTCTGCTCAAGCTTACTGGCTCCTCTCGTGTTGTACCCCACCAACACCATTCTTGTAGAACCCGTCCAAGGCATCGTCGTATGCTTGACACGTGGATCAAACTGAACCGGTCCTGAAGCAACATCCAACACGTAGGACTCACCTTCCTTCGGTTCCATGAGAAGACCACCCCCGTCAAACACAGAGAGGGGTGCAATGAGGTTCATCCCGACGTTATGAACATCCTTGTGCGCTTGGGCCTTGATGTTCTGGCTGATAAACAGGGCCGAGAAGCTGACCTCTGGAAACAGTTGTCGCATGTACTTCGCCAAGACAGCCGTCGTACATGGAAAGGCCTTCGTGGTGTTACTCACCCCGATGACTCCTCCATGCACATATGTTCCAGCGCCCCAACATCCTCCATCATCACCCTGTTCTCCAAATCGCCTCGGAGCCTTCGTGGTCAAGGGCAACATGGATGCCAAGGTCTCGATCTGCTCCTTCTCGAGGACCCCTTCCCCCATGAGAGCTCTCGCATACTCCTCAGCCGGATGTCCAGGGTCCACGGGGATCACTACTTCCTCCTCCTCACGTTGCTCATCTTCTTCTCTAAGGGATTGTTTGCCCACAGCTCGTCTCGCTGGGGGCGTTACAACTGCCTAGTTGATGTGAGGTGAGGTACAGGCCATTGTCGCAGCGAACCACATGTCCATTTCTAACATCAACACTTGGCCCGACATAGTATCCAGAGGTCCACCTGGTGTTGAGGTCAAACTTCCCGCCCGTCCCATAGACCTTGCTCCGCACATGGACTCGTGATCCGAAAGGAAGGACTTGATCACCTCGACCCATCACCCGCTCCCTTTGTGCCCATGCAGCGTAGGTCATCGCAAGTGTCCAACATGAGCGGGGCAGTGAGGTCGAGGTCAAGATCCTTTTGGCCTGGTTCTTGAGCCACTTCACCGCTGACTCAGCTCGGCCATTGCTCTGAGGGGGCCTGTCCCTCAGTGTAGGTCGCTAAGGTACCTCGCTGCAGCAACCATCTCCTCAGCGAAGTACTGCGTAGTTCTCGTGCTCTGTCCGTATGGACACGGGTGATGGGAAAGCCTTCAGACCGGAGGCTCAGATACATGTTTTGCACAGCTGCACCCACCTCCATTGTAGTCCGTGTCCTAATCGGCCTTGCCATATAGATCACTTCGAACTCCGGCTCGCCATCACCAATTTCTGATGCAAAGATCTTCATGAACTCCTCGTCGGTGGGACCCTTCGCCAAGTGCTCCTCCTGAGGTTGATCATCCGCTTCTTGGCTTAGACCGAGAACCTCCTCAAAGAAAGCATCCCCACTTAGGTCATCCCTTCCGACGCCACCATCTCGAAATTCGCCACGTAGATGCGGGTGGAACTTATGCCCCAAATCGGTGACTCCATCCTCCACGACTGCCTGGTCTTCTTTCTGTGGTTCTTCTGGTGATTCCTGAGTGTCCACAGCCTCAGGCGCTATAGACTCACCTCCTCCTGGCTCGACTCCATCCTCCACGACTGCCTGGTCTTCTTTCTGTGGTTCTTCTGGTGATTCCTGATTCCCTCGGGAACAAGTATGCTCCCACGAGCATGTAGCGGTAATCCCGTTGGTCTGGATCTTCGCCAAGTTGTCGTAGTGGACCCAGGATATCCAGAGACAGGCAGTATGAGCTTGGAGTCTTGATTTTTCGATGCATCCTTCCCAACCCAGAAGACTCCACACAGGTCCGACATCGGCGATTGTATGGGAGGTGGTTGTTCCGGATGTGTGCCTTCCACATAGCCAGCTCCTTAGTGCTCAGGGTCTTGAGGAAGGTCTGCGGGTTGTTATCCATCTTCATCATCCACTTAACTCGTTGCACATCCTCAGGTCTCTTCGTCCTGGGTTCGTTTTCAGCCATCTGCACATGGAGGTTGGAGAGGATCCCAGGCGTTATGGTTTCCAGGCAAATCGCTTCTTTGTAGCTCGCAAAGATCTCCGAGAGGTTCCTCATGAAGCCGTCCTTGCCCTTCTCCACCTCTCCCAGAAGTTTACCCCCTTCCATAGCCACATACACTGGGAAGCCACCCCTCATGATTCTTGCAGCCTTCGCTACCAGGGACAACCACAACTGCTTCGCCACCAACTCCTCATCCTCTGGACCTCGGCATGGTGGTGCCCCGACAATCCCATCCAACAGACCCTGAGAAGCTGCCCACAAAAGCGCCCGGTAGGTCCCTGCTGGCTTCCTGAGATTGAAGGCCTTCGAGATCCTCAAGTCCACCTCCAGAACCTGTCCCATCGTGTGGAGTTCCCGATGACCCCCATCTCCAGCAAATAGGTGTAGGGTCCAAGGTGTAGCCAGCAACGTTCTTCGAAGTCGTCGTGACACTGGCATCGCCTTGAAGTACTTGGCTCCGGTGTTGGCGTCCAAGGAAATCTCTTCCGCCAGGGTGGCCTTGATGGCTGACGACAGATTCCGAAAGGGGGATCCCTCAGACTCAATCGCCCGAAGTTGCGCCACCCTCGATCCCGTGGTGAGGAACTCGAGCAGGTGCTGAGACCATTCCAGCTCCTTATCCCACATCCACAGAGTCTTTGCCGACATACGAGTTGCCGCCATAAGCTTGCCCTTCTTCTCCTCCAGGTCTCGGATCAACTCAAGGGCTTCCTTCTCATTGATAACGGGGCAATTTTCCACCATGCGAGGCCGAATCTCTCCTCGTTCCGGATGCTGGATCGTCATGCCCTCCTCGTTCCATTCCAGGCTGCAGTTCAAGCTCGATACGAGGTCTCCAAGAGGAACTATGGGGCTTGCATTCTCATCCTTAGTCAGCAAAGTTCCCGATGAGGCCTGTCGCAACACCACTTCCTTTCCGTCAGCGAGCTGCACTTGTACCTCCACTGCAGATTCCAGCTCTTCCTCTGTCCCTAGGCGATAGGGATGCGATGCTCCTGAATCCAGGAGCCCCGTCCGGATCTCCGCCTCCTTTTCCACTGCTGCCAACCGAAGTGCCTTCATGTTCATCTGAGTCATCTGTCGCAGCATCATGTTGGCTTCCTTCAAGAGAGCCTGCACTTCAGTCGAAGCCTCGGAGGGCGCTGAGGGGGTAGAGCTGGTGCCACCCAAGTTGCTGGACAAAACCCCAGACTGTGGTTCGGCACTCATAGTCGTCGCTGTGGCTGAGGTGGTCGTGGATGAAGTCGATTCGCCCACGTTGGTCTTCTGAAGAGAAGGCGCAGGGGCCTTGGGGAGACTCCTCGCCCTTGTTGGGCATTCTTTCTGAATGTGCATTTTGGAGCCACAAGTGAAGCATCTACCTTGCCTCTGTTTCTTGTCCACCTCATGGGAAAACTGGCAGCTCGCTCCCTTCTTGCATCCCTGTTCTTTCAAGGAAGCTGCCCCTCCCCTTGTTCTGCCCTTGAAAGCCACCTGTTCGAACTCGGAGAGGAGGGCCTGGTGGAGCTCCACCACGGCTGCTTGGGTAGGCTTCATATCTACCTCCAAGGTGTATCGCAGCATGTTCACCCTGAACGAGATCTCCATGCTGTCTCCCAATGGCTTCTTCACCAATGAGTCCAGGCCCTTCAGGAGGATGCTAGGGTCGGGAGGTTGCAAGCCCACATCCCCAGCACGACGAAGCCATCTTGACCAACGGCGAAGAACATCGACTGCTTCTGTCGGGTTGGTTGCCGCCGTTGGTGACTCTAGCGCGCGGAGGATCTGCTGCCTCTCAGCTGCTCCTCCTGGCCTGTAAAGCACTACCGCCCTCGCCAAGATCTGAAGAGTGCCCACCAATCGAGCCGCCAGGATCTCATTCTTCACCGACTCAGGCAAGCTAGCCAAAATCATCGAGGCAGCTCTCTTATCCACTCGGGCCCATCTATTGTCTCCAACTTCCGCCAAAGCATACACTTCAGGACGGAGATTGAGGCGATCTCGGGTGGAAGCTCCAAGGTAGGCCATGTAGTACTTCTCAAGGGATGACGATATGGCCTGCCACCACGTGGAAGATGAGTTGGACAAGTCACCCATCGTGAGGCTGTGAAGCCAGTCCCCCACATCTATTGCACTTGTCTCTGACACCTCCGGCAGCTTCGGGAGTTCTCCAAGGCCTGGCTTCACCACCTCCGGCTCCGAAGTCCTCGCTGTCAGAGATGCCGTCATCGCCGATGTCGGGCACCAACTCCATCCTGAAACCGTCCAGGGACTTGAGATAGTCCAGCAGGATTGCCTCCACCCTTTGAACCTTCAACCCCACGATCAAGCCCGGGAGGTACTCTAGGCTCAGGATATCCCGAAGGTCCAGCTAGATTGCCATCTCCAAGTGGTTGGTTCACACTCTGCTCTGAGGCCCTTGCTTCAACCACAGCACGGAGGGATTCACGAAGACGAAGATTCTCAGACTCCAGGGCCTCTTGTCGTGTCCTGGACTGCTCCAATTCTTCACGATGGTCCTTCATCGCCATCTGAACTTGCCGTTGCACCTCCGCCAGAACTTGTTCCTGGGTAAGAGACCCACTCGAAGACTCCTGCTCCCTCTGAGGCTGCTGGGGATGCAGAAGTGGAGCCCTTCGTTGCCAAGAGCTCATCATCTGCTCGGCCTCAGGAGAGAAGAGTCGGGACTGATTCTGACTCCAGGCTCGAGGCGGAGTGAGTGCAGGGCTTGGTACACCTGGAGAATGGCGAGCTGATCGTTCGAAAAGAGCCCCTGCTTGAGTAACCCTCCTCTGAAAGAACTCTCCAAGTCTCGCCATCCAAACCACCCCATTTCCAGCAGACCTTGGCGAATTGTCATAGCCCTGCATTCTGAGTTCCTCTGGAGGTGAGAAGCTCATCTGACTCACCTGGGCATTCACAGTCACCTCCGCCAAGGGCAAGGCTGCCATCTCCATCGTCAAAGGCTGCTGCTCTGCTACGGCTGCTGCAGGGGTTGTCATTGCTTGCATGGTTGCTTGTTCATGCTCCGGTGCACCCGTTCCTTGTACGTTCGTACGTGCCACGTTAGTCGTCGCCGCGCCCGATCCGATGTGTTCGGCCGATCCGGTGGGAATATCATCGCTCTGACAACCAGCTGTGCGTCCAGGGTCAGCGACACCATCAGGGGGCTCAACTGACTCCCGGGTCAGTTGGGCCCGCTGATGATGAGGACCACCAACACCATTCATCATTGCACTGCTTCGATCTCCAGTTGAAATCTCACCACCACTATCGACAGCACCATAACTGGGGCCTTGCGACTCGCCCTCCATTGCCAGCACCAAGCCCTGAGCGCTTGGGCTCATAACCTGATCACCCGCAGGTGTCAGATTATGTCGTGGCATCATCGTTGAAAGATCACTGGGCAGGGCCATGGCATGGAGGGTTCAATGCGAATTGGTTTTCCACAAGCACAGCACATCGAACCTGTTGTGTCATTGCACATGTGATGTTTGCCTGCCCTGCATTTTGCTGGCTGCAATGTCTGCAATGACCTGCATCTGCCGGCTGCAATGTCTGCAATGACTTGCATGTTCGAGCCTCTGGCTCGGGCCGCTGAGACGAGCGACGGTTCCTGTCCACCATCAGAACCCTAAGAACCCTAAAGACCCTGGACCTAAACCCAAAACCCCCAACACCCTAAACCACCCCGAAACCCTAAACTGGAAATAACCTCAACCCTAAACCTTAAAGACCCCCCTTCCCAGTTCCTAAACCACTGCACAAGGGGGTCAAGCAAGACATCACGGTCATTCGATTCGAGGAGACACAACGCAGTTACTGGCCGCTGCGCAGGGCACCCAGGGCGCGCTGACCACTCTGCAGGCCAAGTTGGGGACGGTCACCGCGGTTCTTGATGCGCTGCCGGAGGACCTCCAACGCATGACCACGCAGGACTCCACGCTGCCCACAAAGCCTTTGCTACCGTGGGTGAGGTCTATGACATGGTCTGGTCTCTGCAGGAAAGCCAGAAAGAGCTGCAGAGCCTTTTAGAGGCGACCACAGCAACGCCCCCGATGCACGGCCCGACGCCCGCGGCGAGGGTCCCTGTGCCGCCCTCCTGCGTCGGCGCCGACGACGCGTGTGCCTGTGCCTTCTCTGTGCACACCTCCGAACGCGCCCATCATGGGCAACTCACCTGGACGCCCAAACGTTGGGCAGCCGCTTGAACGCCCCGCCGCCCGGTGATGGGCTGCGCGCCGCACTTTTGCATGCATACTGCGCGTTTTGAGCCGCCTGCTCGGAATTAGAAGCATGTCACGCATGTTTGTAGGCTGCTGCTCGGCCCGGGCGCTTTGCCACATCCCCATGCCCGCATTCGGAACTTAGCCGTCACATCCCCAAGCCCGATTAACCTGCCCCGACCCGCTTTGGCTGAATTCCCGAATTCGCTGCTTGCATGACTGTTGACAGGTGAATTGTTGAAAGGTGAATGCATGTCATCCCCAAGCCCGCATTCGGAATTAGAAGCATGTCACGTGTTTTTGGCTGAATTCCCGAATTCACTGCTTGCGTGACTGTTGACAGGTGAATGCATGTCGTGCACGTTCATGGAATATATGCCATGGTAACTTTTCGCACCTGCCGGTCCCGCAGCATAGGTAGCCCGCCCTGTTACGATGCGTCTACCACAGTTGCTGTTTGACTTCACCCCAGCATCCCAGAATTCGCTGCATGGAATTCAGGTGCGTGCCCCGACCCGCTTTGGCTGCATCCCAGAATTCGCTGCTTTGCGCATGTTTGTGGAATTCCGCAGTAGCTTTTTGCGACTGCGGTCCGGAATCCCAGAATTCGCTATACGGAGTACGGGTGCCTGCCACGACCAGCTTCGGCTGAATCCCAGAATTCGCTGCTTCGTGCATGTTTGTGGAATTCCGCGGTAGCTTTCCGCATCTGCCGGTCCCGCAACATATGCGTATACCACCGTTTTATTTTGGGATCACCCCGGAATCCCAGCATCCGCAGCATGGAACACAGGTGCATGAACCCATGGCATGTGGCTCCGCACCCTGCGCTCCACTTTACTGTTATGTTACGCACCTTGTATCTGACCCGTCTGTGGAGCGCAGGCCAGTGTACATACGTGTGTGTGTGTGGGTGTCCAGGGCGACAGTGAGGCGCGATCCTGGCGTTAAACAAGGTGGCTGCTTGGAGCTGATATAGCCCCCCCACCAGCAACGACGGGCCTATCGCTCGGAGCAAGTAGCGTGGCCGACTGCTTGTTCGACCGCCGTGCAGGCTGAGTCCTGGGGACGTCGCGGCTCATAACTGTGCCGGCGCTGAACATGCCGCCACGGCCGCGCGCGTGCTCGCGGGCACGACTGCATGCTTGCGCACGGCCTGTTTGTCACAGCCGCGACCTCTATGCTCTCGCGCGTGGGGCTGCGCCTCTCCCGCGCCGGGCTTGGGGAAAGGGGGCCAGAAATTCTGGAAAGACCTAGCACCCCCACTCTACTGCCCTAAACCCTAGCTCCCACGTCGAGACCCGTGCCACGTCATTCAGAAGAGTGCTGGCGCCGCGGGATGAGCATGGCGAGGAAAATCCTCCTGGCACTGGAGGACACGATGCCACACCCCAACTGCCTAGGGCGACTCGTCGCCGAAACAAAGATGCCCCTGCAACGGTCCTCCTGGCGCTGGAGGGAATAGAGGAGGAGAGGTCCACGTGCTTGTTTCCTGCCTTCGGCTAGAAGGGGGCGACTCCATTCCCGGCGTGCGTTTTCCCGCCGAAACAAAGACGCCTTGGCCACGGTCCTCCTGGGGCTGGAGTGTGAACAGAGAAAAGAAAAGGTCCATGTGCTTGTTTCCTACCTTCGGCTGAAAGGTGCGGTGCCTGTGGCAGGTCCGCGCTTCTGCTGCCACGTGCGCGGAGGGGACGCGGGGCGTCGGCCCTTTGGGGGTTCGAGGTGAGGGCGCACGGAGATGTCCGCGCTTTCGCCTTTGCCACGGTCCTCCTGGCTCTGGAGGACATGCTGCGGGGCGTCGGCCCTTTGGGGTTCGAGATGAGGGCAGACAGAGATGTCCGCGCTTTCGCTGCCATGCGCCGTTGCCACGGTCCTCCTGGTGCTGGGGGTGTGAGCTGAGAGGGAGAGAGGCCTGGCTCTGTGTCACAGCGTGGCTGCCTGGGCGGTTGTGTTCCGGGCGTGAGTATTCCCGCCGAGCCAGCTGCCCTTTGCCACTGTCCTCCTGGTGCTGGGGGGCGTGAACTGAGAGGGAGAGGAATGCAGCAGTCTTGACTTTGGGCTCCTTGTGCGTTGTTTCACGCCTTCGACTGGAAGGCGCGGTGCCTGAGGCAGGGAGTTTGCTGGGTGTCTAATGTTACTAAATGCTGGTTGGAGAGCGTGCCTTGGGCACCTTAGACTCAGAGTACGGCGCTTATCCATGACTGCCGCACTTCTGCAGTTTGGCTGGGTTCGGGGATACGGAGTGATTTGTATGGTAGAAAACCCCCTAAACCCTAAAACCCCTAGACCCTCAACACCCACACACCCTAAAAGCCCCTGGACTCAAAACCCCGCAACCCCAAAAGACCCCTAAACCCTAAAATCCCCTACATCTGAACCCCGAAAAACCCCGAAAAAACCCGAAACCCTAAAACCTCTAAAACCCCTTAAACTCCTAAACCCCAAAAAGCCCTAAACCCTAAATAGCCCTAAACGTTAAAAACCCCTAAACCCTAAAACCCCTAAACCCCAAAATCCCTTAAGCCCTGAAACCCGAAAATCCCTAAGAACCCTAAACCCTAAAAACCCTGGACCTAAACCCCCAAAACCCTAAGCCACCCCGAAACCCTAAACCCTAAAAACCCTCAACCCCAAGCCCTAAAGACCCCCCCCCTCCAGTTCCTGAACCTTAAGAACCCCTAGCCTAAATAAACCGTAAGCCGAAAAAAAACCCTAAGCCCTAAAATCGCTGACACCCTAAAAACCACCTGAACCCTAAAAACCCCTAAGCCCTAAACAACCCTACAGTCGAAAGACCCCTAAACCCTGAAAACCCCAAAACTCTGAAGATCCCTAAACCCGAACAGGCCCTAAACCCCAAGAAACCCCAAAACCCGGATAAACCCTAACCCTCAAAACCCCTAAACCCTGAACCCAAAAGACCCCAAAACCCTAAACTCCCCTAAACCTGAACCCCGAAAAACCCCTAAACCCCAAAAAATCCCTAAACCCGCAAAACCAACCCCCAAAACCCCCAAAACCCCCAAAACCTAAACCCGTAAAAGCCTAAACCCTAAACATTCCGAAACCCTAAAACCCCTAAGCCCTAAAACCCTAAACCCTAAAAGGCCCTAAACCCAAGAAACACTAAACCCTGAACTAAACCTGAACAGCCACACACCCTAAGAAACCCTAAACCCTAAAATCCCCTAAACTAAAAACCCCTAAAACCCTAAACCCGAAAAAACCCAAAACCCTAAGCGCCCTAAACCCTACTACCCTGGACCTAACCCTAAACACCCAAAACCCTAACCCACCCCGAAACCCTAAACCCTAAAAACCCCTCAACCCCCAAGCCTAAAGACCCCCCCCCCCGTTCCTAAACCCTAAAAACCTCTAGCCTAAACTGTAAGCCTTAAAAAACCCTGAACCCGAAAAACGCTTACGCCCCAAAAACCACCACTAAACCCTGAACCCTAAAAACCCCTAAACCCAAAAGGCCCTAAAAACCCCTAAACCCTGAAAACCCCGAAACCCTGAAGACCCCTAAACCCGAAAAAGCCCTAAACCCCAAGAAACCCTTAAAACCCCTAAACCCTAAAAACCCCTAAACCCCTAAAAACCCCTAAACCCCCACACGCCCTAAAAGCCCCTAAACCCTCAAAAAACCCTAAGATCCCTAAGAACCCTAAACCCTAAAAACCCTGGACCTAAACCCAAACCCCCCAAAACCCTAAACCACCCCGAAACCCTACACCCGGAAAAAGCCTCAACCCTGAACCCTACCCCCTTCCCCCAGTTCCTAAACCCTAAAAACCCTCAGCCTAAACCGTAAACCTTAAAAATCCCTAAACCCTAAAAACGCCTACACCCTAAACACCACTAAACCCTGAACCGTAAACACCCCTAAACCCCAAAAAACCCTACACCCTGAAAACCCCCAAACCCTGCAGACCCCTAAATTCGAAAAAATGCTTAACCCTGAAAACCCCTAAATCTTGAACACCCACACACCTAAAAGCGCCTGGACTCTCAAAACCCCTCAACCCCAAAAGACATAAACTCTAAAACCCCTTAAACCCCTAAACCCCAAAAACCCCTAAACCCTAAAAGCCCTAAACATTAAAACCCCTAAGCCCTAAAACCCCCTAAACCCTAAAACCCCCTAAACCCTAAAAACCCCTAAACCTTAAAATCCCTTAAGCCCTGAAACCCGTAAAATCTCTAAACCCGAAAAACCCTAAGAATCCTAAACCCTAAAAACCCTGGACCGAAACCCCAAACCCCCAAAACCCTAAACCACCCCGAAACCCTAAACCCTAAAAAGCCCGCAACCCTAAGCCCTACAGACCCCCCCCCCCCCTCCAGTTCCTCGCCTGAACCGTGAGCCGAAAAAAACCCTAAGCCCTAAAATCGCTGACACCCTGAAAACTACAGTCGAAAGACCCTTAAACCCTGAAAACCCCTAAACTCTGAAGTCTGAAGATCCCTAAACCCCCTAAACCCCAAGAAACCCTAAACCCTGATAAACCCTAAACCCTAACCCTCTGCGGAGCTGCAATTGGTATTGTAGAAAGGAGTTCGTGTTGGGGTTGGATGGGTCAATGAACCCGGAAATCATATTTGGCTCAAGATGGCCCAGAGCCGTCCGCTTTTCGTTGAAAAGGTTGTGTCCGTGTGTTGGGTGTTGGGTCTTGTGGGAGGTAGTAGTCCCGACCCTTCTCCCTTAGCCTTTCCCTCTAGGGTGGGATTCTTCTCTTACTGGTTCGATCTGGGAAATCCATATAGGCAACTGTTAAGGGTTGGTTTCTTTCCCCTTTCCCCTTCGGTTGCCCCCGTAGGTTATGAGCCCAAGTTAGGTTCCCTGCGGTTGAGTGTTGTCTTAAGATCTTTGGGATCAAGAAGCAATGCCTTCCCCGAAGCGATGGCTCCAACCTGCCTCGGATGGTGGACAGAATGGTGGAGCTGGAAATGGTGCAGCTGAGTCTCTGGGTGAAAGATCGGTGCTGGAAGAGGTGATTCCCGGCGCTGAAGAACATCTGGAAGAAGTCTTGGTTGCAGAAAGCCCCAATGTGGGTATGAGTCCCAATGTGGATATGGTTAGCAATGCTGAAGCTGAAGGACGCGCTGTCTCTGTATCGCCAAAGCCTGGTGAAAAAAGGAACTGGGATGCGACTGGTGGTATAGATCGTGAAATGGAGGTGACTGTTTTACGAGTGTTGCAAAAACACGGGTATCAGCCGTCGACTTCGACTTCGGGTCGAATGGTAGACCAAGGGTCTCAGACCGATCTGATTGGAGAAGTGCCGCAAGCGACCAGGAGGCCTCTGAACAAGATCAAAAGGGGTCCATCTTCGAGTTCCCAAGGTGGTGGAAGCGGTCACGAACAGAAGGGTGCGGACAGCTTTGAAGCTGCACCTGCTGCTGAATACGCCATGGGGGAGGAGGAGATCCTACAGATGGAGGCTGAACGGTTGCGACAGCTGTCAGAAGAAGAGGACGAGATGCGTCAGGTCCCGGAAAGGGATGGTTTTCAGAAGGATGAGCATCTGATCAGAGCGTGTGATGGCACAATGTGGGAATGGCACCTCCATGAAGATGGGAGACAATATTACTACTGCCTGGATACGCAGGAAAGCAAGTGGACATTGCCGGTTGTAGGTGAAAAGATGAAGAGTGACGAGGTGGTTGGGTCTCCTTCGGGCAATGAGCTGGAAATGGAGGCTGCACTGGGTTCTTCATCCTCTACGACGCCTGAGTCTACGAGGGCATTCCAGGGTAGTGTAAATAGTTTAGGTGAAAAAGATTTTTCCTCTACTATCAGGGATAGCGGTCCTAGGGCTGGTGGTGACGCCCCGACCTCGGGTTCTCCTGATGAGGAGGGGATTCCTGGAAACCGAGCCGACATCGCTGGAGCTCAACATCTGGATCGGGAAGGAATGGGAGCGCTTTCTGAGGGTGTGGCAGCGGTGGAATCGGTAGGTCCAGAAGAAAAAATTCCCAATGTGGAGATCGGAACTGTGTCGGCTGCAGAAGAGCGAGTGGTGGATGTGGTACCTGTCGTTCAGGAAGGTGGTCCTGGAGATTCGGAAGACGGAGGGAAAAGTTGTGTGTTACGACTGAGGAGGTCTCTTCGTTTGGTGCCAAGATTCCTGCCATTCAAGGGGAAAAAGAAGCTTCTGGAATAGCTGGAGACACGGAAGATCTGAAAGATGAGGCCTGGAGCGCCAATGATGCGCGGGTCGATGCGCCAGATAGTACCTGGAGTGCGAAGGAGGCACGGGTTGAGGTGCATATGGTGTTACGTTCCACGGGCGACTGCAACAATGGGGCGCAGGTCTCCGCAGCAGCTGATGATGGAGGTTCACAGGTGGACGCACTGGTGCAACCTGAAGTTAGCCGCGAGGAACGAAATGACAAGGGCTACACCGGAGCCAATGAGGCAGCTGTGGTCAATGATGGTGGCAATTCTCCTTTGGAAACCATGGAACCAAAGGAGCCTGCGGTGGAAGAAAGTGTGCCTGCCGTGGATGATCAACTCAATCGCCCTGCAGTGGAAGAAAATTTGCCTGCTGCAGAAGGTGTGACAAAGGACTCCAATGATGGGTCCACTCCCAGGAAGGGAGAAGTGTTGCCGTCTGGAAGTTCGCCGGAAGTCGACACCGAGCGAACTGAAGCAGATGAGGCAAAGCCTTTGGCGGAGAAAAAGGGAGGTCCTGAAATCCAGGAGCACAAAAAAGATGAGCTTGTGGGACTCGTGGAGCAGGACGAGCAGTGTGACCCAAAGGTGAAGACAAAGGATGCGCCAGGAGCCGATGATACAGAGGTGGTTTCTGAAGAGCATGCAAAGAAAGTGCCCCGAGCGGGAGCCTTGGAATCACCTGGGACACATTGCTATCAAGAGGGAGATGAGATCATGGGTCTAGTGCGCTGCATCAATGGGTATGGAGCCTTTTTGGACCATGGTGATATGAATGTATTGGTTCCTGCAGAAGGGAACAATGCATATCAGTTCAAATTTGGTGATACTGTCAATGGAACAGTGAAACGAGTGGAAGATGATGGTACCATAATCTTGGACACCTTTCTGGTTTTGGAAGAGGACGTGGAGGACTCTTCTTCGACGCTGCGGAAGTGGAAACCCAGCGGCTGGAGTACGTGGTGGACGGATTCATGGTATGCTGGTCAATGGTACCAAGATTCCAACGGTCAATGGGACTGGAAACAGGAGGAAGAGCAATCCGATGAAGAGCTTGTGGTACAGGAGTTATCCTCTGAAGAACGAGAAGAAAGGCAACTTTATGGAGAAAAGATCTACAAAGCTCTTCTGGAGAATGGAAACGAAGATGAAGCCTATGTTGGCAAAATTACTGGGATGCTGTTGGGTCGCCCGATGGAAGATTTACAGGAGTGTGTTGCAGATCATGCATTCCTCAATGCGGAAGCTCGGCGCGCGTATGGCATCTTGCAAAACGATGGTTGGAAGCCTGATGGTACAGAAAGCACAGGCTTGGGAAAGTTAACCACTTTTTCCCGAAAACAGTACCACAACGCGCTTTTCGAACTGGCATGCAGAAAAAGGAGATTTACTCGACCAGTTGTGGGTGAAGCGGTGGCAACGGTGCTGAATCAAGGGGAAGATGAGTTTTGGAACGCGCTTTGGTTGGACACCAAGCTATTTTTGCAGGAGCTTGATGGTGCAGTGCAATCCATGAGCAAAAGGGAGAACAAGCCAATGGAAGCCTACATGGACCCTGACCAGTACAAAAAGGCTCACATGACTCCACAGACTGTGTCACCTGGATACAGCAAACTGTGCAAGTTCTTCAATAAGGGAAGGTGTCGCAACGGTGATGGTTGTCCCTATGAGCATCGTCGTTATGGTGAAGGTTGGCCAGAAGGGGGGTCAACTGATCCAAAGAACAGCCAAGAAGCTGAAGATGAGGATGGGAACATCGGTGACCCTCCCACAGAGGAAGGTACAGTGGATGAGGCACAGCAGGAGCGGGAGGATTTAGCCTTCCGGGCCAAGTACAATTTTGGCAAAGGTGCATCAAAGGGTGAACCTACGTCGGGTGAGCCAAAAGGTCGTCTGTGTCTGTATTACAATCAAGGTGGTTGTAAATATGGGACTACATGCAGGTATCGTCACAACGATGACATAGCATTGGAAGGGACTTGGGAGCCCGGCAAATCTTGGGACAATGCTTCCAGGAAGGCACTAAGGGACGCAGGGTTCCACCATTGCTGTTTCGATTATTACCTCAGAGGACGTTGCCGGAAAGGGTCAAATTTCTGCAAGTACTCCCACGACGAGATGTCAGATGAGCGGCTGACGCTCCTGAAACACTTGGTACAGGTGGCCAATCAGGTCCGGTTTGAAAAAGAGAGAGGATGGGAAATTTCGGACAGAAGCACTTTTCAGCCACCTGCGAGTGGGGGAGCTGAATCTTCCTCATCCTCGGCACCAAAAGCGCTGCAAATGACCAATGTGTCACAAAAAGAAGGTGAAAAAGGTATTCTGGATGAAGAAGCTGAATTCGGTGGCTGAATCCACTGGTATTCGGCTTCAGAATCCGGAGGAGCCAATTGAAAATTGGATGGCTCGCAACAAACACCTGTGGGTGTATACCCCTCATGTAAGTGAGGTGATGATTACCCTTGGTGTGACCAATGTGTCGGACTTGCAAGAGTTCATCTTTGTGGAAGATTTGGTTGACAAAGGGATCAACAAAGTGACCGCATGCAAAATTCTGCAATTGGTTGGTGGTGTCCGATATCGTCCGGGAGGACCGGGAAAAAGCAGTTCCTTCCGATGCATCTGTACGGGTACAACAATCTTCTGGGAGCAAAGGAACTGGAAGAGCGGCGGTGCGAACCCTCACTCAGGTGCGTGAAGCTGAAGACTCCGGTGCAAAAACCATGCCGAGAGGCTCCTATCGGGAGCTTTTTGATAAGGTCAGGTACCGTGATGCTTGGACGCTTGCGCAGAGGTCTCCGCTGTGCGTACAGAAGCTGCAGTTGGTGGGAGTTGGAATGCCGCCGGTGAATCCACCAACAAAAAAGTATCGGTCAAGATCAAACCCTGTGAAAAGGGGAAGGCCCTTGCTGGACAAAAAACAGGTGCGACAAGTGCCACGCTCTCGGTCACAACGACGAGTGCAACCGGCAGAAGTGGTGGAAAAGCCGAAGCCACTGGAACTGAAGCCTCGTGGTGGGTTGTCGTATCGGTTCAGCAGAGCGTGGGCAGATGTGGTGGATGATGATGAACAGGCGGAGGCCTTGGTCTCGTATGCCGCTTCCTCAAGCGATTCAAGCGAGGAGGAGACCAATGCCGCGCAACGCCTGAAGGAAATCTTTTTGAAAGAAAGGGATTCACAGAGAACTGCGATTCGTGGCAATGTTCCGCAGAGTGGTTCTTCAGGCTCCAATGACGGGCTGAACAAATCGGTTCACCTTGGCAAAGGGCGCGACAAAGCGTCGCGGGGGGAGACCCGCCAAGAAGTGACTTCACAAGTTTTTTCGCTACCACAACCTTCTCGTCGAACTGAACAGTCTCAAAAAAGAGCAAGGGATGGTTCAGTTATGGTTGGTTCGCTGGCGGTGGGCTCCACGGATGAGGTTTTACCTGGGCAAGGTGTTGCTGGACAGGTGAATGTATCTGAAAGCGCTCAAGTTCTTCCTGGGCAAGAAGTGGCTGGACAGGAGACGGCGCTGGAAGGAGCAGTACAAATTTCTGGCGAGGAGACTGACCAAAAAGAAGGAGAAGGTAGGAGCAATGAACTCCGTGGTGATGGGGCGAAGATATTGGATGTTTGTCCGGTGAAGATGGACCCTCAGCAATTGCTGGTTAAAGGTCTTCTGACTCGGATTTATTGGAAGGTTGCAGTTGGCAAGTTGCCGGTGGGGCAAAGAGACTGCCAAAAAGGGTCCAATAAGATGGATCGAAATTTGGTTATTAGCATGTCATCCGAGGGTGCAAGCGAACAGGATGAGAACCTGGCACTGGAGGACGATGCTGATCAGTCAATGGGTGACGGTGCGATGGTAGTTCTGGTGTATGATCCAAGGACGCTGATTCAGTCGCCAACAACTGATTGGGTTATGCGTCGTGGTCTGACCGATCGTTCCGTCTGGCCAGCAATGGCGTACATGGCACAGAGGATATGTGCTGAAATGGTTCAAGTGGATGAAATGAATGCCCAGCTAGGGACTGGAGCACTCCTTTTTCAAAGGAGAGATCAAGGATATTATTGTGACCTGCATCATTCGTTCCATGACAATCCGTGCTTGCCGGCGGTGGGAAATTACCCTCTTTCGGTGATGGGTGCCTTGTTGTCTCCTGGTCTGGAAGGGGAATTCAAAAATACTGACAAGTTTGGAACTGCTATGGAGGCAATTGCCTATGATTGGAGTCGCAGTCCAGGCATGGAAGTTCACATTGAACTTATGGCGAGGGTAGCCAAAATGGTTCACCCGTTCCTGAATCTTGGAGCCCAGGGGTCGGTGATGGTTTCGGAATTTCTCTGGCAGCGCGGGAGGGCCCGGTTGATGGAGTTCCTTCAAGCGGCGACTTGTGCGGACCAATTGGAGGCTCTCTGGAGAAGGATGGACGACGATGCTGATGAAGAGGTGGATCCTTCGACAGCGGTGCTGGAAGTTCTTGGACCAGAGGATGCGGTACTTGATCAAGGGAACAATGAATCCCTTATTCCCATTGAAGATGCTGGAGGTGAGACAAGTGGTGACACTGGAGGGGATGGCAAAGCGCCAGAAGTCTCTCCGGAAGAGGAGACATCCAGTGGGTCATCAAGACTGGCGGACACAAGGATTTTCTTGTGGTCAGTGTACTCCCGCGTGGCTTCGAATTTCTCTATGCAGGACCGCACTACTGGTAAGATCTTTGACAGCACAAAAGGGTATCCTGGTGAAGGACCAAACAATGATGACAATCCTTCCTCTAAGAGGAACTTACCCTGGATCTCGGAAGACTACCTCGACGAAGTGGTGTCAAAAAAGATGGAAAGGTCTTCAGATATGGATGGGTTTGTTCCGGGAAGTGAGGGACCATTGGAAAAGGTAGAGGTGGAGAATGTTACTGCCTCTAAAATTCTTATGGCTCTTTGGAAGAAGGGACATAGAGTTGGTTATAGGAGGTTGTGTCGTTTGAACGCATCTGGATGCAAGGTTGGAGCAATGAAACGTCCAATCAAAAGGGTGCAGAAGATTGGCACTAGAAAGGCCTTCATGAAGATGTTCAATGTTTTTGGATCGTCTCAGCATGGCTCAGGAGTTGGCGGAAAACCGATCATGAAGGTGGTAGGACCAAGGCCAGGTTTTCCAGCTGTACTCCAAGCACCAAATACTGATAGCACGTCGGGTGAAGGGAGCAGTCCCCAGGTACATGGCAATGTTCATGTAGAGCACAATCGCCCTATGGACCGGTATGAGGCAGAGCGCTTGGAGAAGAGGAAGAAGGGCTTCTGCTATTGGTTCGGCAAGGGGAAAGATCGCTGCAAATTTGGTGACGACTGCAAATTCATCCATTCCGAAGATGATGTGGTGCTACATTCGTATTGGTGCAAATACTATGTGGCAGGGAGAGAATGTTTCGCTGGAAAGGATTGTGAGTTCTCGCATGATGCAACTGGTGTGAGGTGCATCCAGTTTGCTCGGTCTGGGAAGTGTCGGTTTGGTGACAGGTGTGTCTTCGGGCATGATGTTCCGCTGGAAGAACAGAGGCCAAGGTCTCCAAGGACGCCCCCAAGGGATGGTCCAAGGAGAAGTTCTGGTGCAAATGGTGGTGAAAAGGAGATCTCTCCTGAACAGTTCGATGATGGTGAGGAGGATTTTATGGTTTATGACGAAGAGACCAAGATGACGGAACTGTTGATGGAGGCGATTTCATTTCTGTCCAATGGCAAGCCAGATTTGGCTCGAGCAGAGGCGGACCATTGTTCAAACTCCTGAAGTTCGCTGGAGATACTGACCAAATGGATCAAGTATGGGTTTCGTGGACCACTGGTATGTTGACCGTGCTGGAACTTCTCGAAGTTGTGAAGTTTTATGAGGTTTCGCTCACGGAGGTGGAAGAATGGGTCAATGACCTGAGGATATGGTACGAGCGAGCCAATTTGGGAGAAGAAAAGGATTCCAAAAGAGGCACAAAGAGGTCCCTAGAAAGGGAGTCCAGCAAGGATTTTCCTGCCGAAAAAGAAGTGGTTGAGACTTCGGAGACGGAGGTTGCCGTTGAGGAGGAGAAGAAAAAGGTAAAAAAGAAGAGGAAAGCTGCAGCTATCGAAGATCCTTACACTCTCATGGTTCCAAAGCCGAAGAAGATGCCGGCGATCATTGAGAAGGGTGGATCATCATCCAATGTGGTGGCTTCTGCAGTGGAAAAAGCCTCGAAAGTGTGCACAAAGTCAAATGTCGGTGGAAAGACAAAGAAGAAGGAGAAAAGTCAGAGTCCCAAAAAAGAAGAGGTGGTAATGGTGCAAGATCCTGAGGAAAAGGATCGTCCATCTGATGCGGATGCACCAGGGTCTGCCACTGCGAATGCAGAGCTGGGTCAATCTTGCCAGGCGATTGAGGACGCAAAGAGAGAAGGATTGGTATCCTCAATTCAAAGGGGCGTACAGGATCCTGTTCTTACAGTTTCGGACCTGGAGTATATTCTGCTGCAACTTCACCTCAAGATTGCCAACAATCGGAAAAAGAAGTGATTGGATGGTATGGATGAAGGGATGGTTTTTCTCTTTCTGGAGACAGGTGCGCTGGAACAGCCAATGTGCTGACAATGTGGTGGTTACTATTAAGGGTATGGAAATCCCTGATAGTAGAAGTCAGTAGCTTTTCGCGTAGCGAAGACCACGGTTTGTGGTGAAGAAGGCCAAGGAGTCTTCAGTGATGAGAGGATCATGGTGAAAAGAGATTCTCTGTGGGTAGTAGGTTAGCCAATGTGCTATAATTCCGTCCTGGAAGACGTTAAACCATAACATGCATTTCAAGCAGCTGGCTGCTGCCTTAATGGCAGTTTTTGGCCAAAATATCTGCACCTCCAAGGTGTCCTAGGAAATCCTAGGACAGCGGGAGTGCGGAGCTGCAATTGGTATTGTAGAAAGGAGTTCGTGTTGGGGTTGGATGGGTCAATGAACCCGGAAATCATATTTGGCTCAAGATGGCCCAGAGCCGTCCGCTTTTCGTTGAAAAGGTTGTGTCCGTGTGTTGGGTGTTGGGTCTTGTGGGAGGTAGTAGTCCCGAAATTTCTTAGCCTTTCCCTCTAGGGTGGGATTCTTCTCTTACTGGTTCGATCTGGGAAATCCATATAGGCAACTGTTAAGGGTTGGTTTCTTTCCCCTTTCCCCTTCGGTTGCCCCCGTACCCTCAACCCTGAACACCCACACACCCTAAACCCTTCAAGCCCAAAGACCCCAAAACCCTAAACCCTAAAATCCCCTAAACCTGAACCCCGAAAAACCCCTAAACCCCAAAAAACGCGAAAATCCCCTAAACCCGAAAAAACCCCTAAACCTAAAAAACCCCTAAACCCGCAAAACCCCTCACCCTTAAATACCCCTACACCCTTACAACTCCTAAACCCCCAAAACCCCTAAACCCTAAAAACCCTTACTTAGCCTAAACCGTAAGCCTTAAAAACCCTTAAACCCTAAAAACCCGAAACTTAAACCCTTAAACCCCGATAGCGCCGAGTAAAAACCAAAAACAGCACGAAAATCCCCTAAACCCGAAAAAACCCTCAACCCTAAACCCTAAAGTCCCGAAAACACCCTAAACCCTAAGCACCCTAAACCTTAAAACTCTGAACCTAAACCCTAAACACCCAAAACCCTAGCCCACCCCGAAACCCTAAACCCTCAAGACCCCCCCCCCCCCCCAGTTCCTAAACCCTAGAAACCCCTGGCCTAAGCCGTAAGCCTTAGAAAACCCTGATCCCGAAAAACGCTTACGCCCCAAAAACCACTAAACCCTCAACCCTACAGGCCCTACACCCCTAGACGCTGAAAACCCCTAAGCCGTGAAGACCCCTAAAACCGAAAAAGCCCTAAACCCCCAGAAACCCTATTTAAACCCTAAAAACCCCTAAACCCTGAACACCCACACACCCTAAAACTAAACCTCCGAAACCCATCAACCCCAAAAGGTCCCCAAACCCTAAAATCCCTAAACCTGAACCCCGAAGAAAGCCCTAAACCCTAAAAAACCCAAAAACCCCTAAATCCTAAACCCTAAAGTCCCTAAAACACCCTGAACCCTAAAAACCCTAAACTCTAAAAACCCCTAAACCCGCAAAACCCCTGAACCTTAAATACTCCTAAACCCTAAAAACTCCTAAACCCTAAAACCTCTAAACCCTAAACCCCAAAAAGCCCTAAACCCTAAACATTCCGAATCCCTAAAACCTTCTAAACCATAAACAGCCCTAAACCCCAAGAAACTCTAAACCCTGAAGCCCCTAAACCTTAAAAACCCCCAAGCCTGAACACCCACGCACACCCCAAAAGCCCCTAACCCTTCAATCCCCAAATCCCTAAAAACCCTTGAACCCGAAAACCCCAAAACCCTAAGAACCCTAAACCCTAAAAACCCTGGACCTAAACCCAAACCCCCCAGAACCCTAAACCACCCCGAAACCCTAAACTCGAAAAGGCCTCAACCCGAAACCCTACCCCCTTCCCCCAGTTCCTAAACCCTAAAACCCTTAGCCTAAACCGTAATTAAGCCTTAAGAACCCTTAAACCCTAAAAACCCGAAAACTTAAACCCTTAAACCCCAAAAAAGCACGAAAATCCCCTAAACCCGAAAAACCCCTAAATCCTAAACCCTAAAGTCCCGAAAACACCCTGAACCCTAAAAACCCCGAAAATGTTTTTCTCATGTCCAGAGTTTCCCCTGGTCCACATCTGAAAGCCACGTGCACAGAAAGGTCCTGTCGGGCATAAATCGGCGCGTTTGAACGTACGCCGATAGGCTGAAGTTTAGGAACAGATCAGAACCGCAGGACCCTCGTGGCACGAAAACTTTGGTAACTTTGGTATTCAGTTTGAACGCGGTTGGCGAGGTCATGATCTGCCTCCTTTTAGAGGCTGTAGCGGGAGAGATGGTATAGACCCGTCGGTCCCGCTATCTCGCTGCGACCGCCACTAAGAGAGGGCCCCGAGCCCTCACCTCATGCAGGTGCCACAGGTGTGCCTAGACTCTAGTATCTGCCATTTGGTGCCCTCTCGAGATGGATGATGTCTATAGTAGCATTGTAACCGTGTGGGGTAGGTGCATTAAAATTTGTGGAATCGGATTGACTAGTCTTTTTGCTTCGGAAGCTTGATCCTAGGACCTGAATAAGAAATTTTGCTGGCCACAGGCGTGCCCCACACCTAGCCCGCACAACCTCCGAGTCTCGGCAGATGTGTAGCTACCGGAATTCAGGAAAGCATGCCTAGTTTCAAATATCGGACAGACGCGAAGCCAAAGCAGAGACTGTAACAGCTGCTGAGGCTAGTTGGAAAACCCACGGGCCCATTTGAAAACCGTGCACCCTTGCTGAATGCAGGGGAACGGTGATGGCATGGCATGCACAACCCTGGCCTCCCCCGGCCAAGAGCCTGCCCACCGGTCCTTGGGTCTAGCTCACTGTGCACCAGTCCTCTAATCCTATGAGCAGGCTCGCGGGCGGGGCAGGGAGCAAGGGCACTCTGATTCGGTGGGCGCTAGGGTTCCATTTTCTGAGTCCCCATTATGAGGTTGTGTTTATTGGAAGCTCATACCGTGTGGATGTGTTTAGGGGCTTGCATACTTAGCCTCCAACAACTGACGAGGCTCTCTGGAACCCCACAGGCCCATCTGTAAACCGTATGCCCTGGCTGAAATGCCGGGGAAACAACATAATACATTCACAATCCCCACTCCCCCCTGCATGGCCATGAGCCTGCTCATCTGTAATGGTCCTTGGGTTATGCTTTATTGCTGATCTGTTCCCTATTCCATGTCCTCTGTCCTCGATTTCTCGAGCAGGCTCGTGAGTGGGACGCTGGGGTTCGGTTTCTGGATCTTCATTCCGAGGTTGTGTGTTTGGATTGGTGGCATATATACCCCACAACCCTTGACCTCCCGTTACAGTTCCCCTGAAGCCCACCTTCTGCCGCGAAACAACTTTTCTGCAACCGGGCTTTTCTGAGGCTGACCTTTTCCCCGTAAACGCTTGCGAAACGGGTGGGAAAAAAAACCTAAACCCGCAAAACCCCTGAACCTTAAATACTCCTACACCCTAAAAACTCCTACACCCCAAAAACCCCTAAACCCTACACCCGAAAAGCCCTAAACTCTAAGCACCCTAAAGCCTAAAACCCTGAACCTAAACCCTAAACCCACCCCGAAACACTAAACCCTAAAGACCCCCCCCCCAGTTCCTAAACCCTAAAAACCCCTTGCCTAAACCGTAAGCCTTAGAAAACCCTGATCCCGAAAAACGCTTACGCCCCAACCCTCAACCCTAAAGGCCCTACACCCTAAAGACCCCTAGACCCTGAAACCCCCTAAACCCGAAAAAGCCCTGAACCCCCAGAAACCCTAAACCCTAAAAACCCCTAAACCCTGAACACCCACACACCCTAAAAGCTAAACCCCCGAAACCCCTCAACCCCAAAAGGTCCCCAAACCCTAACCCCTAAAATCCCTAAACCTGAACCCCGAGAAACCCCTAAACCCTAAAAAACCCAAAAATCCTAAACCCGAAAAACCCCTAAACCCTAAAGTCCCGAAAACACTCTGAACCCTAAAAGCCCCTAAGCCCGCAAAACCCCTGAACCTTAAATACTCCTACACCCTAGAAACTCCTAAACCCCAAAAACCTCTAAACCCTAAACCCGAAGAAGCCCTAAACCCTAAACATTCCGAATCCCAAAAACGCCCTAAACCATAAAAAGACCTAAACTCCAAGAAACTCTAAACCCTGAAACCCCCTAAACCTTAAAACCCCCTAAGCCTGAACACCCACACACACCCCAAAAGCCCCTAAACCCTCAAATCCCCTAATCCCTAAAAACCCTTGAACCCGAAAACCCCAAACAAAACCCTAAGAACCCTAAAAACCCTGGACCTGAACCCAAACTCCCCGAAACCCTAAACCACCCCGAAACCCTAAACCCGAAAAAAGCCTCAACCCTAAAACCCTACCCCCTTCCCCCAGTTCCTAAACCCTAAAACCCCCTAGCCTAAACCGTAAGCCTTAAAAACCCGAAAACTTAAACCCTTAAACCCTACAAACCCAAAAATCCCCTAAACCCTAAACCCGAAAAACCCCTAAACCCTAAAAACCCTTACTTAAACCCTGAAAACCCCGACACCCTGAAGACCCCTAAACTTGAAAAAGCCCTAAACCCCAAGAAACCCGCGCCCTGAAAACCCCTAAACCCTAAAAACCCTTACTTAAACCCCCAAACACCCTAAAAGCCCCTAAACCCTCAAAACCCCTCAACCCCGAAACGCCCCCAAATCCTAAACCCTAAAATCCCCTAACCCCTAAGAACCCTGAAACCCCCACACACCCTAAAAGCCCCTATGCCCTCAAGACCCCTCAACCCCAAAACGCCCCCAAATCCTAAACCCTAAAATCCCCGAAGCTTGAACCCCGACAATCCCCTAAACCCTAAACCCGAAAAACCCCTAAACCCTAAAAAACCCTAAAGCCCCGAAAACACCCTGAACCCTACAAACCCCTAAACCCGCAAAAGCCCTGAACCTTAAATACTCCTACACCCTAAAAACTCCTAAACCCCAAAACCCTTAACCCTAAACCCGAAAAAGCCCTAAACCCTAAACACGCCGAAACCCCTAAACCCTCAAAAGCCCTAAGCCCTAAAAACCCCTAAACCCTAAAACCCCCTAAACCCTAAAAACCCTAAAGCCCTATAAAGCCCTAAACCCAAAAAAACCCTGAACCCTAAAATGCCCTAAGCTCTAAAAACCCTACAACCCCTAAACCTAAACCCTAAGACCCCAAAACCCTAACCATTCCGAAACCCTAAACCCTCAAAACCCCTCAACCCCAAAAAGACCCCCCTTCCCAGTTCCTAAACCCTAAAAACCCCTGGCCTGAACCGTAAGCCTAAACAAACCCTGAACCCGCAAAACGCTTACACCCTAAAAACCACTAAACCCTGAACCCTAAACACCCCCAAACCCTAAAAGGCCCTACACTAAAGACCCCTAAACCCTGAAAACCCCGAAACCCTCAAGACCCCTAAACCCGAAAAAGCCCTAAACCCCAAGAAACCCTGCAAAACCCCTAAACCCTAAAAAACCCTACACCTTGAAAACCCCTAAACCCTAAACCCTAAAAACCCCTCAACCCTAAAGACCCCCCCCCCCACCAAGTACCTGAGCCCTTTAAACCCGTAGCCTAAACCGTAAGCCTTAAAAACCCTGAACCCGAAAAGCGCTGACGCCCCAAAAACCACCACTAAGCCCTAAACCCTCAAAACCCCTCAACCCCAAAAGACCCCTAAACCCTAAAAACCCAAAAATCCCCTAAACCCTAGACCCGAAAAACCCCTAAATCCTAAGGCCCCTGAAATTCCTAAACCCTAAAACCCCTAAACCCGCAAAACCCTAAGAACTTACATGCCCCTACACCCTAAAAACTCCTAAACCCCAAAAACCCCTCAACCACCCGAAAAAGCCTAAACCCTATATATTCAAACCCTGAAAACCCCTAAACCCGAAAACCCTAAACCCTGAAAAGCCCTAAACTTCAAGAAACCCTAAACCCTGAATACCCTAAACCCTTAAAACCCCTAAACCTGAACACCCACACACCCTAAAAACCCCTGAACCCTAAAATCCCCTAAGCCCTAAAAACACCTAAAACCCCCGCAACCCGAAAAACCCCAAAACCCTAACCCTAACCCACCCCTAAACCCTAAAAACCCCTCAACCCTAAAGACCCCCCCCCAGTTCCTAAACCCTAAAACCTAAACCGCAAGCGAAACGCTTACGCCCCAAAAACCACCACTAAACCCTGAACCCTAAAAACCCCTAAACCCTAAAAGCCCTATACACCCTAAAGACCCTAAACCTTCAAAACCCCGACACCCTGAAGACCCCTAAACTTGAAAAAGCCCTAAACCCCAAGAAACCCTGCACCCTGAAAACCCCTAAACCCTAAAAACCCTTCCTAAACCCTAAAATCCCCTAACCCCTAAGAACCCTTAAACCCCCACACACCCTAAAAGCCCCTAAACCCTCAAAACCCCTCAACCCCAAAACGCCCCCAAATCCTAAACCCTAAAATCCCCTAAACCTGAACCCCGACAGACCCCTAAACCCTAAAAACCCGATTTCCCCTAAACCCTAAACCCGAAAAACCCTTAAACTCTAAAAACCCTTAAACCCTCACACACCCTAAAAGCCCCTACACCCTCAAAACCCCTCAACCCCCAAATCCTAAACCCTAAAATCCCCTAAACCTGAACCCCGAAAAACCCCTAAACCCTAAAAACCAAAACCCTAAAGTCCCTAAAACACCCTGAACCCTTAAAACCCTAAACCCTAAAAACCCATAAACCCGCAAAACCCCTAAACCTTAAATACCCTCACACCCTAAAAACTCCTAAACCCCAAAAACCCTTAAACCCAAACCCGAAAAAAGGCCCTAAACCCCTGAACTCTAAAAAGCCCTAAACCCCAAGAAGCCCTAAACCCTGAAAACCCCTAAAACTCTAAAAACCCCGAAACCTGAACACCCGCACACCCTAAAAGCCCCTAAACCCTAAAATTCCCTAAGCCCTGAAAACCCCTGAACCCGAAAATCCCAAATCCCTAAGAACCCTAAAAACACTGGACCTAAACCCAAAACCCCCAAAACCCTAAACCACCCCAAACCCTAAAACCGAAAAAGCCTCAACTAAACTCTAAAGAGCCCCCCGCCCAGTTCCTAAACCCTAAAGACAGCCTGATCTGAACCCTACAAAACCCTAAACCCTAAAAAATCCTACACCCTGAAAACCCGAAAAAGCCCTGAACCCTGAAAACCCCTAAACCCTAAAACCCCTAAACCCTGAACACCCACACACCCTAAAAGCCACTGGTCTCTCAAAACCCCTCAACCCCAAAAGATCCCTAAACCCTAAAACCCCCTAATTCTGAACCCCGAAAAACCCCTAAACCCCAAATAGCGGAAATCCCCCTAAGCTCTAAACCCGAAAAAACCCTAAACCCTAAACCCTAAACTCTAAAACCCTGAGCCCTAAACACTAAACCCTAAACCCTCAAAACCCCGAACCCTAAATACCCCCCACACCCTAAAAAACTCCTAAACCCAAAAAAAACCCTAAACCCTAAACATTCCGAAACCCTAAACACCCCTAAACCCTAAAAAGCCCCAAACCTTAAAAAACCCCTAAACCCTAAAACCCCCTGAACCCTAAAACCCCCTAAACCCTAAAAGCCCCAAAACCCTATAAAGCCCTGAACCCTAAAAAACCCTAAACCCTAAAATCCCTTAAGCCCTAAAACCCCTAAACCCGAATAACCCTAAGAACCCTAAACCCTAAAAACCCTGGACTTAAACCCCAAACCCCAAAATCTAAACCACCCAAAAACCCTCAACCCTAAGCCCTAAAGACCCGCCCCCCTCCAGTTCCTGAAGCCGAACAAACCCTAGCCTAAACCGTAAGCCTAAAAAACAAACCCCCAAGCCCTAAAATCGCTGACATCCTAAAAACCACCTGAACCCCCCCTACACCCTAAAGACCCCTAAACCCTGAAAACCCCTAAACCCGGAAGATCCCGCATGGTCGAGCAGCGTAGCGCGCAGCTACCCCACTCACCGCGGGGAAACGACTAACCGATTCCCACACGAGGCACTTCTCTGGAACCTGAAGGCAGCTCACGTATCCGCCGTGCTGTTGCTGGGGGCATCCCACTTGCGGGGAACGACGATTCGGTGCTGTTTTTCGCCTAAGGCGAAAACGAACACGAGCAGACGCATCTGCGGGCGCTCTGGCAGCAGGCTGAACGTGGTGCGTGGCCTGAAGATCCCTAAGCCCGAACAGGCCCTAAACTCCAAGAAACCCTAAACCCTGAAAAACCCTAAACCCTAACAACCCCTAAACCCTGAACACCCACACACCCTAAAAACCCCTCAACCCCAAAAGACCCCAAAACCCTAAACCCTGAAATCCCCTAAGCCTGAACCCCGAAAACCCCCAAACCTTAAAGTCCCTAAAATCCTAAAAATCTAAACCCTAAAAACCCCTAAACCCGCAAAACCCCTAGCCCTTAAATACCCCTACACCCTAAACACTCCTAAACCCCAAAGACCCCTAATCCCGAAAAAGCCTAAACCCTAAACATTCCGAAACCCTGAAAACCCCTAAACCCTAGAACCCTAAACCCTAAAAAGCCCGAAACCCCAAGAAACCCTAAGAACTAAAGGCCCCTAAACCTGAACACCCACACACCCTAGAAACCCTTAAACCCTAAAATCCCCTAAGCCCTAAACACCCCTAAAACCCTAAACCCGAAAAACCCCAAAACCCTAAGCACCCTAAACCCTAAAACCCTGGACCTAAACCCTAACCCACCCCGAAACCCCAAACCCTAAAAAACCCTAAACCCTAAAGACCCCCCCCCGCCCAGTTCCCAAACCCTAAAAACCCCTAGCCTTAGAAAACCCTGAAAAACGCTTACGCCCCAAAAACCACTAAACCCTTAACCCTAAAGGCCCT
The DNA here is from genome assembly GCA_905221605.1 of Symbiodinium natans. Lineage (NCBI taxonomy): Eukaryota > Dinophyceae > Suessiales > Symbiodiniaceae > Symbiodinium > Symbiodinium natans. The sequence goes on from CAJNDS010002526.1 coordinate 374,990, forward strand.
ACACCCTAAAGACCCCCAAACCCTGAAAACTCCTGAAGACCCCTAAACCCGAAAAAGCCCTAAACCCCAAGAAACCCTAAACCTTAACACGCGCAAATCGAGAAGCGTACCAAGTCGAAAAACCTTAAACCCTGAACACCCACACAGACCCTCAAAGCCCCTAAACCCTCAAAATTCCTCAACCCCAAAAGGTCCCCAAACCCGAAAACCCTCTAACCCCTGAACCTTAAATCCTCCTACGCCCTAAAATCTCCTAAACCCCAAAAACCTCTAAACCCTAAACCCGACAAAGTCCTAAACCCTAAACATTCCGAAACCCTAAAACCCCCTAAACCATAAACAGCCTTAAACCCCAAGAAACTCTCCATCCTGAAAACCCCTAAACCTTAAAAACCCCTAAGCCTGAACACCCACACACCTAAACCCTAAAATCCCCTAAGCCCTAAACACCCCTAAACCCGAAAACCCCAAAACCCTACGAACCCTAACCCTACAAACCCTGGACCTAAACCCAAACCGGCCAAAACCCTAAACCACCCCTAAACCCGAAAAAACCTCAACCCTGAACCCTGAAGACCCCCCCCCCCCAGTTCCTAAACCCTAAAAACCCCTAGCCTAAGCCGTAAGCCTTAAATACCCTTAAACCCTAAAAACGCTTTACACCCTAAACACCACAAAACCTGAACCCTAAAAACCCCTAAACCCCTAAAACAACTCACACCGTGAAAACCCCTAAACCCTGCAGACCCCTCAACCCGAAAAAGCCCCAAACCCGAAGAAACCCCAAACCCTGAAAGCCCCTAAACCCTAAAAACCCCTAGACCCCAGAACCCTCGAAACCCCTCAACCCCAAAAGGCCCCTAAACCCTGAAATTCCTAAATCTGATCCCCGAAAAACCCCTAAACTCTAAAACCCCTTTACCCTAAACCCACAAAACCCTAACCCAACACCCTAAAAAACTCCTACACCCCAAAAACCCCTAAACCCTAACATTCCGACACCCCTAAAAAGCCCTAAACCTTAAAAACCCCTAAGACCGCCTAAACCCTAAAACCCCCTAAACCCTAAAATCCCTTAAGCCCTGAAACTGAAGAACCCTAAACCCTAAGCCCTGGACCGAAACCCCAAACCCCACAACCTTAAACCACCCCGAAACCCTAAACTCTGAAAACATTCAACCCTAGCCCTAAAGACCCCCCCCCCCAGTTCCTGAACCATAAGAACCCCTAGCCTAAACCGTAAGCCTCAAAAACCCCTAAGTTGGCCCCTAAGCTCTAAAATCGCTGACGCCCCTAAAAAGCCTTACACCCTAAAAGGCCCCTAAGCCCTGAAAACCCCTAAACCCTGAAGATCCCTACACCGAAAAGGCCCTAAACCCCAAGAAACCCTAAAACCTGAAAACCCCTAAACCCTAAAAGCCTCTAAACCCTGAACACCCACAGACACCCTAAAAACCCCTAAACCCTCAAAACCCCTCAACCCACAAAAGACCCCTAAACCCTAAAAACCCCAAAAACCCGAAAACCCCTTAAACACTAAACCCGAAAAGCCCCTAAACCCTAAAAACCCATAAAGCCTAAAAACGCTTACCTTAAAAACCACCAAGCCCTAAAAAGCTCCTAAACCCTATTAGCCTAAAGACCCCTAAACCCCAAAAACCCCTAAACCCTGAAGACCCCTAAACCCTAAAAAGCCTTAAACCTCAAGAAGCCCTAAACCCTGAAACCCCCTAAACCTTAAAAACCCCTAAACCCTGAACACCCACACACCCTAAAAGCCCCTAAACCCTCAAAACCCCTCAACCCCAAAAGGCCCCTAAACCCAGAACCCGAAAAACCCCCCCAACCCTAAACCCGAAACAAACCCTAAACCCAAAACCCGAAAATCCCCCCTAAACCCTGAAAACGAAAACCCCCTAAAACCTAAAAACCCCTAAACCTTAAAAACACCTCAACCCGAAAAACCCCTAAACCCTAAAACCTCTTACACCAGAAACCCACTAAGCCCTGACTAAACCCTAAAAACCCCTAAACCCTGACTACACCCTAAGCCCCAAAAAATCCTAAGCCCTAAAAAGCCCCGCACCGAAAGACCTTAGACCCAAAAAAACTAAACCCTAAAATCCCTCAAACCCTAAAACACCAGAACCCTAAATGCCCGGCCCTATAAGCCCTTAAACCCGAAGAAACCCTAATTCCTCAACACTTCCAAGCCCTAAAAGCCCGAAAGACCCTTAAGCCCTAAACACCCCCACGCCCTAAAAGCCTGTAAAGCCCGAAACACCCCTACGCCGTAAAAAACCCCTAAACCAACCCCAAAACGCACTGCACCTAAAAACCCTGAACCCTAAAAATCCATAAACCTTAAAAACCCCTAAGCCCGAAAAACCCTTCAACCCTAAACCCTAAAGACCCCCTAAAAACCTCTAAACCCTGAGCCTCTAAAACCCCGAAACCCGCCCAAAAAAATCATGAAAACCTTAAACCTTAAAAACACTGGGCCTAGACCTTAAAAACCCCTAAGCGTTAAACCACACCTACACCCTAAACCCCCAATTCCTAAACCCTAAAGACCCCCAAGCCCTAAGCCTTCAAAAGCCCCTAAACCCTAAAAACCCTTAAACTTTAAAAACCACTAAGCCCTGAACCCTAAAACCCTAACAACCTTAAACCATAAAAACCCTGGCCCTAAAACCGAAAGAGCCCTAAGCATTACGCCACACCCTAAACCCTAACAACCCCTAAGCCCTCAGCCTTTACAAGCCCCTAAACCCCAAAAACCCTTAACCCAAAAAAGAACCTTAAAAAGCCTAAACCCTAAACGCCCCTAAACCTTAAAAACAACCCTAAAACCTTACACCATAAAAACCCCTAACCCCTAAAAACCCCCCTAGACCCTGAACACCCCGACACCCTAAAACCCCCTAAACCCTCAAAACCCCTGAACCCGAAACAAACCCTAAACCCTAAAACTCTGAAAAACCGCTAAACCCTAAAAACCCCTAAGTCCTAAACGCTAAAAACCCCTAAACCCTAAAAAACCCCTACACCCAAGAAAAAAGAACTAAACCCCTAAACCCTAAACACCTCTGAACCTTAAAAACCCCTCAACCCCTTAAAACCCCCAAAACCCTAAAAGCCCCGAAGCCCTAAAACCCCTAAGCCCCAAACCCGAAAAACCCCTAAAGTCCCGAAAAACCCTAAAACCCTAAAACACCTAAGCCCGAAAACCCCTAAACACGAAACACCCCTAACACCCCTAAACCCTAAGCCCCAAAAACCCTGAGCCCTACAAGCCCCTCAAGCCCTGCACACGCGAAAGCCTCCGAATAAGCACCGTGTGTGCGCCCTAGACGCGCCAGAGCAGTGCGCACCTTAGATGCGCGGACGACATGCACCTTAGAAGGCCTGCCGCCCCCAATACTCCCCAAGTCAAACAGAATTGCGCCAAAGGCTGGCCGAAACCCGCCTAAAACTTATACATCTATAAATCCTGCAGCCTGAGCCCAAGACCGGAAACTTCTAAACCCACCTAAACCCCAAAATCCCCATGCCTTAAAACCTTCAAACCCAAAACCCAGTCCCGCCCGCCATGCCTCTCACCTGCCCTGAGCCTTAACCCTAAAATGCCTGGTACTGCTACTCTTCACTGATGGATCGAGGTTCCATGAAGATCATCCAGGAGCCTGCATCTGCATTGGAATACCCGCGAGAACAATGTTCTACACATACGCTAGTCTGGGCTGCTTGTGAATTAGGGCGACACAGGCGAGGGCACCTTAGGAATCACGAACGAGACTGTATGAGCGCACGTGCCTAGAAACGCAAAATCCTGAAGCCCTCAAACCCTGCTTCAAAACCTAAAACCCGAAATTCCTTAAACTTTAAGCTTCAAACGCCGAGACCGAAACCCTGAAACCCTAGCCCAATATCCTACAGTCTGAGCCCGAAACCTAAGCCTAAAGCGGCCTGTCTTGATCCGCCACTGTGCACAAGGGGCTTTTGGCAGGCCTCGGACACCTTTCCTGAGGATTAAGTGGTAGAACTGCCTGGTACAGGTACGAGACGTCCACTGATGGATCTAGGTTCCATGAAGATCATCCCACAGAGGCTGCATCTATTTGGGGGAAATTTCTGGTTGGGGCTTTTTGGTGGCATGGATGGATAGCAATCCCTGGTGAGCAGGCAGCCTGGGATCGAATATAGATAGATAGTTTCTCGGCAGGGATATAATTCCAGGGATAAATGAATCGAGATATACGGAGAGAGGGAGAGAGGCAGGGAGAGAGAGAGAGAGAGAGAGAGAGAGAGAGAGAGAGAGAGAGAGAGAGAGAGAG
>CAJNDS010002527.1:0-2500 GCA_905221605.1 Symbiodinium natans
GCAGTAGCAAATACGCGAAATGCGCCGATGTTCGCGATTTCAGCCCTTTCCCTCTTCGAGGTGGTTGAGGTTCCCTGATGGCCGCTCACTACAAGCAACAAAAAAGAATGCCCTCTCTGTCCCTGGGTTACTGCAGAACCTAGAAGTTTAGGGTTTAGGGTTTAGGGTTCAGGGTTCAGGGTTTAAGGTTTAGGGTTTAGGGTTTAGGGTTTAGGATTTCTGTACTTTCAGAGCACCTGCCAGTGTCCGAGGTGCTTCGAGCGCTGCGGCTGGTGCGGATCGTGCGGCTGATGCGCCTTCTGAGGAGAACTCGCGACTCGGCGAAACCTGAAAGCCGACGTGCGGGACAAGTTTAGACTCTTTTCCTATCTTCATCATACTCCTTTAAATGTTTCAGAGAAATTCAGTGTATTTGTATATACATATATATATTTATTCTATAAATAAAGCACTAACTACACCCCCCAGAAGATCATCTGGACATCTGCAGGCGACGACGCGTCAGAATTTACTTGGGCTAGGTGGCAGGGGGTTGCTCTCTCAATCAGACCTGAGGAGTTTGGGCCTGAGGGTTTGAGGGTTCAGGGTTCATGGTTCAGAAGGTTCAGGGTTCTAGGTTCAGAAGGGTTAGGGTTTAGAAGGCTTCGGGTCTAGAGATTCTAGAAGCTTCAGGGTATAGGTTCTAGGAGGGTTAGGGATCCCCCCCCCCCAAAAAAAAAAAGGCATTGCTGTGGTGCCTCTGAGTCACCAAAACCCCAACCCATTTCAGTTACAAGGATTTCAGTTTTGGGTTTAGGGTTTAGGGCTTAGGGTTTAGGGCTTAGAACTTAGAGAGCCGTTAAATGCATGTGGGTGCCACAGTAGGGCTACAGCCTTAACCCAGATCTACTATTTGCTTAAGAACCCCCCTCTCAACAAAATGCACATATATACTTCCGCATCATGGCAATATGGGCAGTTTTATCTGTCATTTTGTTCGGGGTTCTTAAGCGAACAGTAGTTTTGGCAGTTAACGCCCGAACCCGACATCCTCCGCTTACAAGGGTTTAGGGCTGACCGTTTCGGGTTTTTGGCTTGAAAAGAGCCCTAAACCCTAAACCTCATACCTCAAACCCTAAACCCTAAACCCTAAACCCTAAACCCTAAACCCTAAACCCTAAACCCTAAACCCAAATTAGATCTTTAGGGTTTCGGGGTGGCAGGGGCCTGAACCCCTGAACCCTTGAGTCCTGAGTCTTAGGTATCGGGTTCAGGGTCTACACCCTGAAACCCTTAAGTCATGAATCCTCCCTAAACCCTAAACCCTAAACCCTGAACAAAGGCGCCTTGAGGGAGCTCCAGAAGTTAGTGCACATGATGGCGACCTGTATGCCCCTCGCCACATGATGCGGTCAGCCTTTTGCGGTTGCGGGCTGTGACACGGTCCTCCCCTTGGTAGGGTTTAGGGTTTAGGGTTTAGGGTTTAGGGCTTAGGGCTTAGGGCCTAGGGCCCAACCAACATGGGAGAGCTGACCGTTTCGGGCTTTTCTACTTTCTGCTCCTCGGGTTGAGGGGTTCCTTTTTTCCATTTTTTTTTTTTTTTTCGGGTTTGGGGTGTGGAGTCTGTGGGTGATGTACCTAGGACCCAAGGGGTCTCGTTCGGGTACCCTTATCTCTTCAGTGTCTTTGGCTGTGAGCATCAGAGCTTCCATCAGTTGAAGTAAAATATCCAGGAAGGCCGAAGGATTCTTTGTGAAGCTTCACCAAGGATGAAGTACACTCCTGTAGCTGTAGATTCTCCTGTAGCTTCTCTCCGCGCGGAACTTTCGTTGTTTTAGGTGTCCAGGAATATGGTAACTTGGTTGCTTGTGATTCTAGTCTCTGTCTACCGCCGTGCTCCTTGCGTTCTCTTCACGGGCTCTGTTTTTGTTCGGATCCGCTCCCATTTTTTTTCGGCACGAAGCCCTAGGCAAGCCCTAGCTAGATATGCGTAAAGAACCTGGAGCCAGCAGCCATATACTCCCGGTACTCGGGTGGGTTCGTGGCTGAAGCCAGCCCAAAAACCCTAAACAGCGGCCAATCCCCAAACCTCCCCACAAATGGATATATTCTTCTTTGTAAGGGCAATATAAGGCTTACTATCCTTTATATTGTTTGAGGGAGGGGGGGGGGGGGGGGGTTTTAAGCAACTAGTAGTAACATGTCTTGCAATGGAGTCTTCTTGGCAAAGCTCGGTCCAAAGCACCTGTGGTTTAGTTTAATTTAGGCATTGGGGCTGGCGCTTGTCTTACCATCCCCAGACCAATTTAGGTGGAGGGTAGGGTTTAGGGTTTAGGGTTTAGGGTTTAGGGTTTAGGGTTTCGGGTCTGGGGTCTGGGGTCTGGGGTCTGGGGTCTGGGGTCTGGGGTCTAGGGTTTAGGGTTTAGGGTTTACAAAAAAAACTCTGCAGTGTGGTTCCGAAAGTAAATATCGACCTTGTCAGCTCCGCTTCAGGAAGGCCCTTGCGTGGTCCTTCATCTTC
>CAJNDS010002527.1:7500-12500 GCA_905221605.1 Symbiodinium natans
TATCCCCCAAGCCTCGAGCCCTAAACCCAGGGATGTTCCCCCTTCTACTAACAGTCCTTAAATTCAAATGGTTTTTAGTACCCCCCCCCATTATAATCATTATGAAGGACTCTTTGTTTAAGGGGAACACCTCAACCTAAACCCTAAACCCTAAACCCTCCGCCCTGATTCCAGTGCCATGCCCAGGTCGCGGTGGTCGTGGACACCTTCGCCGAAGCACGTCAGCGCGACATCCTCAACTTGGCGGAGGCACGCTCGACGTGCGTTTAAGGTTAGCGTTTTAGGGTTTAGGGTTTTTAGGGGTTTAGGGTTTAAGGCCTCCTCCTCCTGCAGGTTTGGCGGTTTTCCAACATGCTTCCCCCACCCTGCCCTCCCCCGCGCTCCCGCAAGACATTCCATACCAAGCCCCGGTTTTGCACGGTTGTCATTCTTGTTAGCCCAGTGGTACCCTTTTACCGTTTTTTTGGTTCTGGGTTCCCTTATAAAAGTAACCAACCAAAAACAGGGTGCCCTCACCGTAATATGGTTACTGGGCTACTAGGCATTGTTGCCGCAGGAGCTTGAGTACGACTCGGAGAAGGATGCCAGATTTGTGTTTCAGGCTAGGGGTCTTAGGGTTTAGGGTTTAGGGTTTGGCTCGGACGCCCTTAGTCCCTTTTTTGGGGGGTTTGGGTTCCTTTTAATAGCCCCTTGAAACCAGACTCGAAACACAAATCCTTGAGCCTTTCAGCTCAACATCCTTAAAGCCCTACGGCAGTGGCATGCTTTGCATACCCAAGTAGAAACTGACAACCCTTGTAGTTTCGACAAATTCTGCCTCCCTTGGGTAAGAGTATCAAACAACACAGACACACACACAAGCCATGCAAACACAGGTATATTCCATGGGTGGGTTGCACACCCGGCTGGTGTCATGGTCCCTATGTAACTAGACTCAATTCACCCTGAAAAAACCCTAAGCCCTAAAGCCTAAACCTGAACCTAAACCGTAAACCCTAATTAAGCCCTAAACCCTAAACTAAACCCTAAGCCCTAAACCCCAAGCCCTAAACCCTAAACCCAAAACCCAAAACCCTATGAAGGCCCCTAGGGTACATGCATTCAACGCCCCACGTCATCCCCAGAGCCCGTCAGGCCCCTGGAGGCCGGGTCTTCCCTACCCTTAGGGTTTGCGTTTGGGGTTTAGGGTTTGGGGTTTAGGGTTTAGGGTTTGGGGTTTAGGGTTTGGGGTTTAGGGGTTTAGGGTTTAGGGTTTGGGGTTTAGGGTTTAGGGGTTGAGGGGTTTAGGGGTTAGGTCTTCCCTACCTTTGGGGCTTGTGCATGTGCGTTGCTATATAACCCTACCTTAAGAACCCAAAACCTACTTTTTTGTAGGTTCTTCTTATATGACCTCTCATAGGATTCTTAGGAAACCTACAAAAAAAGTAGGTTTTGGGTTCTCAAGGTAAACCCTAAGCCTGAGGGTATTTCGCTTCTTGCAAATAGGTGTTGCCGCGGTTTAGGGTTTAGGGTTTGGGGTTAGGGGTTTAGGGGTTTAGGGTTTAGGGTTTGAGGGTTTAGCGGTTAGGTCTTCCCTACCTTTGAAGCTTCTTGCAAGTAGGTGTCGCAGCCACTTCAGGACAAGCGTTTCTTGCAGCGAATCTTCGACCGAATGGACGAGAATGGCAAGGGACATGTGCCCCGGCGTCCTGATCCCCTGAACCCTAACTTAAGAACCCAAGACCTAAGAATCCTATAAAGGGGGTCTTCTAAGAAGAACCTACCAAAAAAGGTAGGTTTTGGGTTCTTAAGGTAAATGAACAACCCTACTTCCTCAGCCCAGAGGTTTAAAACCACATCAGTTCCTAGGAACCTTAGTTCCCCCTAAGCCCCAAACTCGACAACCCCAAACTCCAAACCCTAAACCGTCACCCCAAACTCACATCAGCTCCAGATAGGCATGCCTCCTTGGGTTTGTATAGGAAGCTGCGCGTTTGCATCAGGGGATGCAAACAAGCTCCGACCTGAGCAGGAAGGGCATGTGGGGCGTAGCATTTTTTGTGGCGATGGGGGGGGGGGGGGGGGGGGGGGGGGGGCTTGCGCTTTGCTGCTTTTACTGTAATTAGCCCCCTTGGGAATTTTTTCTGTGGGTTTTGATAAAACCCAAAGGGGAATTGACACATATATATATATATATATTGTTTTTTTTAGGCTCCAAGCGGAGTATTATTTGGGATGTTCCCCTTATACTAACAGTTCCTTTACCCCCCCCCCATTATCATCCTTATTAAGGACTGTTAGTATAAGGGGGGACATCCCAAAGCATAGTTTGGATCTGCTGACATGTGAGTGTCCGTGACCTGAAGTAGGGTTTATATTTCTTGTATCCCCAAAAGGACACCAAATACATACACTCACAAATGTTAAAACGGATCCTTATATACACTCACCATGGACAGTAATATAAACCCTGCTTCAATATATACCCTTTAAGCGATTATACAGGGCCCGCATTCCCTCATTCCCTAACCTGGTCCCAGGTAACCTACGAAGAGCTGCTCGAGTGTGCTCGCAGGGACACAGAGTTCCAAAGTCGACTCCGTGTGATGGACATCGACCTCAGGGTGCATTTGGCAAGAGCTCTGTTGTTCTTTGGGGAGTCATGGTTGGGGGTTCAGGGTTTAGGGGTTTATGGGTTTAGGGGTTTAGGGGGTTTAGGGGTTTAGGGGTTTAGGGGTTTAGGGGTTTAGGGGTTTAGGGGTTTAGGGGTTTAGGGGTTTAGGGGTTTAGGGGTTTAGGGGTTTAGGGGTTTAGGGGTTTAGGGGTTTTTAGGGGTTTAGGGTTTAGGGTTTAGGGTTTAGGGTCGGGTTCAGCTGCTATTCCGACGTTCGTGCATGTTCGTACCATCGTGGTGAGTGGCGTGCTTAGGATTAGTGCCTGATCCATTCCCGCGCTCTGCGAGAACCCGACTCCTGAGTAGAGAGCTCAGGGTTCAGATTTTAGGGTTGAGGGTTTAGGGGCTTGCCCGTGCCCGAGTCCTAAAGCCTCACCCTCCTCGAAGCAGATCCTTTCCTGCGACAGATTGCAGCTAGGGTTTGGGGTTTAGGGTTTAGGGCTTAAGGCTTCGGGCTTAGGGTTTCGGGTTTAGGGGGGCCTTTGAGACCATTCACACAGGCTGATACGAGAATGTTTAAGACTTTTCATGTCGAAGGGAAGTTATACTTGGTAGACCCGAAACCTTGAGTTCCTCAAGCTCTGAAGCGCGTACTATCCTACATGTCCAGCATGCTCATCGTCCGCAATGTCACCAGCACCTGAATTTGTAAACCCTAAACCCTAGATCCTAAGCCTGTTATCATAAGGACGAGGATGACCTGCGGCAGCTCTTCGAGATGATTGACTCCACTGGCCCGGGGGCGAACGGGGGTTTTGGTGCAGGACGTTGGGGTTTAGGGCTTAGGGCTTAGGGCTTAGGGCTTAGGGTTTAGGGTTTAGGGTTTAGGGTTTAGGGTCCTAAACCCTAAACCCTAAACCCAAACCCTAAACCCCACAACCTCCTAGTGAGGGACAAAGTTGACCATCTCTCGAAGTCTTAGGCCCGAAAAAAAGCTTGTGGGGGCCATTTGGGCTAAAACACCCTAAATCCTCAACCCCAAACCCCCAACCCCAAAGCCTGAGTCCCAAACCCTAAACCCTAAAACCCCAACCCGGCGAGCCCCAAAGCCTTGAACACCGAACCCGAAAGCAAAGCTTTGAACTCCGAAAGCTCCCCGAAGCCTAACATTCCTGAACCCCCCCCCCCCCCCCCCCCAAAGCCCTAAACCCTAAACCCTAAACCCTGAACACCAAACCGGAAACCCTGCTCAATTGTGGTCGTTCAGGTGAAGGGAGCATCAAAGCCGATGAGCCGCTGGCCAGGTTTAGGGTGAAGGGTTTAGGATTTAGGGTCAGGGTTTAGGGTAGAGGGTTTTGGGTTTTGGGTTTAGGGTTTAGGGTGGTGGGTTTGGGGGTTTGGGGGTTTTGGGGTGGGAGGAAGTTTGGTGTGTCATTGGGGTTTTAGGCGTTCAGGGGGAGGTCCTGGAGTTCATCTGAGGTTTTATGGAGTTTGGACTTGGCGGGGCTCATAGAGGCAAGGGTCCTGGGGAGTGTAGGGATGAAGAGCTTCAAGTTTTGGGATTTGCCCTTCCTGCAGAAATAAGAGGCGCCGGCCTAGATTTCGACGCTAAAAGTATCGGAACCGCATACGAGCTCGAACCCTTAAACCCTAGACCTTCAATGCCCTAGGCCTTCGATATCCCCCCCCCCCCCCCCCCCCCCAACAATGGTCCCCCAAGACCCTGAAAGCCTAAAGCTCCGAGGCCCAGCTTGTCCGAACCCTTAACCTCTAGACCACTACACCTAAACTGGGTAAGTAACCGCCTTTTTCCTTCTTCGTGTTATATATATATATATAATCTTGTCACAATGAAAAGGTTAACTTGCTTGGGCTAGGGTATTTAGCCCCGGAGTAGACCCTGACATTGCAAATCCTGACATTGCTTAAACAGCCAAAGCCGTAGAAATCATAAAAGCCTTAAACCCTAAACCCTAAACCCTGAACCCTTAACCCCCCCTAAACCTCCCCTCACTCAGGTTCATTGCCCCCTTGAGTCGCTGGGTGCACGACTCGAAGACTGCGCCGCTCGGTTTTGCTTTCTTTGGTCGGAGCTTGCTGCTGTGGAAGATAGGAGTTTAGGGCTTAGGGTTCAGGGTTTAGGGTTTAGGGGGCTGTGGAAGAGATATGTGTTTTGTTGCTGGTGCGTTGCTTAGTGGCCACTGCAGTTAATGTGCCGCTTTACTTGTGTTTTGTTGCGTGTGGGGTGGGGGGCTGCGGGGTTTGTTCAAGAGTTTCAAGCCATTGTGTTAGGACAGGATTTAGGACCCTTACCCCAAACCCTAAACCCTAAACCCTAAACCCTTTGTGCGTGTTAGATTCCGGACCTTGCAGGCTGAGGATTTTTTGAGGCCCGCGGCCAGCCAAT
>CAJNDS010002527.1:17500-27500 GCA_905221605.1 Symbiodinium natans
TCCAGTACCCCCTATTCCTAGCCCTAAACCCTAACCCCTAACCCCTAAGCCCTAAGCCCTAAACCCTAAACCCTAAACCCTAAACCCTAAACCCGAAACCCTAAACCCTAAACCCTATGATAACCCCAAGAAGGACTGTTAGTATAAGGGAGAACATCCCAACCTAGGCCCGTAGCCGCACGGGAGCTCTAGGCCTGAAGCCCCAAACGCTTTGAGGGTTTAGGGTTTAGGGTTTAGGGTTTAGGGTTTAGGGTTTAGGGTTTAGGGTTTGGGGCTTTTGCTTCTCGTGTTCGGGGCTTTGGATTGGGGGTGCTAGGGCGCGAGTTCGAGGGCTTAGTGTCACCCCATGTCCTTCATACCCTAATTCTTAGTTTCTAAAGGTTGATACTGTCGGGTATACAAACCCCAAACCCTAAGCCTTGAGCTCTAAGCCCTGCAAGTCGGGTATTCCACTACTGTTCAGGCTGTGCGGGTAACAGGCCCTAGACCCTAAACCCTAAACCTCGGCACCCAGGGCTCTAAACCCTGGCCCCTCTGCAAGCCGCTCCCCCTCCCCCCCATAGAACCCCTCCCTGCAGGTCTTAAAGCGTGTCGGGGTTTGGGGTTCAGGGTCGTGTACATCCTATAAACCCTACAAACCCGACTAAACCCCAGAATTAAGCCATATAAGCCCTACAAACCCTACAAACCCTATCCTATAAACCATATCAACCCTGAACCTTTCCTTAAGGCCTTCTTGTGTCCGAGTTTCTTACCGTTGGTTAGCAGGGAATGAGGGAATTGGGGCCCTACAAATTTATGTACCCTTTAAGGGCTTATATAGGGTACCTCATTCCCCCATTCCCTACAAACCAAAAGCAAGGTTTTAGGGAGTAGGGGGTTACAGGTGCACAGTGAGCGAGTGCCCAGTGTGGAGCCTCGGGCTTCGGCTCCACTTGGTTTAGGGTTAGGGTTTAGGGTTTAGGGTTTAGGGTTTAGCGTTTAGCGTTTAGGGTTTAGGGTTTAGGGTTTAGGGTTTAGGCTATGAATCATGACCGTTTCGCAGGTGCCACGGCCTTGCAAGGACCGCGGCACTTTCGGAAAGCCGTCAATGAGCCGTGGCTGCGTGGGCAGGCGTTGTGTCCTTCATCCGACCACCCACTCCAAGCACCCGCTCCACCCACCCACTCCATTTTCCGCGGGCCACTTGGGTTTAGGGTTTAGGGTTTAGGGTTTAGGGTGCAAGGAATTGCGGCTACGTGGGCAGGCATTGTGGCCCTGAGGCAGCAATGACCACCCGCCCCACCACCCACTCCTCCCGCTCCACAAGCCCTACAAAACCTATGAACCCTATAAACCCTGAACCCCCCCCCCCCCCGCAAACCCCAAACTCTAAACCTTTCTAAACCCTAAACCCTAAACCCTAAACCCTAAACCCTAAACCCTAAACCCTAAACCCTAAACCCTAAACCCTAAACCCTAAACCCTAAACCCTAAACCCTTTCTTCAGGGGTTCCTTACGTGAAACCGTGCTCCCCCGCCTCAGGTCACAGTCGGTGGTGTCGAGGGGCTCCGACTCCGAGGTCTTTCGGAAGGTTTGTATTGGGGGTTTAGGGTTTAGGGCTAGGGTTTAGCGTTTAGGGTTTAGGGCTTGGGGTTTAGGGAGTCGGGGTTGAGGGTTTAGGGTTGAGGGGTTTGGGGTTGAGCATTTAGGCTTTGAGGGTTTAGGGTTTGGGGTTTAGGGAGTAGGGGTTTAGGGTTTGGGGTTTGGGGAGTAGGGGTTTGGGGTTTAGGGTTTGGGGTTTAGGGGTTTGGGGGTCCAGGGGTTTAGGGGTTTATGGATTTAGGGGTTTAGGGGCTAGGTGTTCAGGGGTTTAGCGGCTTAGGGCTTAAGGTCTGGGGTTGAGGGTCTGGGGTTGAGGGTCTGGGGTTTTGGGGTTTTGGGGTTTAACGTTTAGGGTTAGGGTTTGGGGTTTAGGGGTTTGGGGTTCAGGGTTTGGGGTTGAGGGTTCAGGGTTTTGGGTTTAGGGGTTTAGGGGTTGGGGTCAGCGTTTGGGGTTTAGAGTTTCGGGCTTCCTGGCTTTGGGGTCGCGCTTGGGGCTCCTGAGGGCTTCGGGCTTCTTAGGGTTTAAGGCATCTTGGGGTTCAGGTTTCGCTGTAGAGTTCTGAGGTTTAGGGTTTAGGGTTTAGGGTATAGGGTTTAGGGTTTAGGGTTCAGGGTTTAGGGTTTAGGGTTTAGGGTTTAGGGTTTAGGGTTTAGCGTTTAGGGTTTAGGGTTTAGGGTTGATTCCTGGCTTTTGAGGTTACGTCTTTCTTGCGGAGTTGATGCTTTTTTGGTTGGGTTTCTTGGATGGGGAATTTGGAGGTTTTAGGCATCTTGGGTTTCTTGGGAAAGGGTCAGCTTTAGGGCTTAGGGTTTAGGGTTTAGGGTTTAGGGTCTTGAGGTTTGTCGGCTGTTTTGAGTAGAAGGCTTACTTTGATTTGTAGGGCGCCCTGAGTATTTTTCGTCGTAAAGTCCTAAAATCCCTCGGTTTTAGATCTTACTCTACAGAGCTGATACAGGATTTGGAGATTTGCGCAAGAAGCCCTGACAACTTGCGGCAGGCCTGCAATCCGAAACACCCTAGTACCGGAGTAACCCTCAGCAACATCAATCCCCAAACCCCAAAACCATGAACCGCAAACCCCCCCAAACCGAAGAAGCCCTAAACCCAACAAACTAACGAAGCAATGAACCCTTGAGGCTAAACCCTAAACCCTAAACCCTAAACGCTAAACCCTAAACCCTAAACCCTAAAAGAGATTTAAGGCATCTTCAGCCTAAGAGGCAGACCCCAATCACTGCTAGGACGTGGAACAGCCCCACAAAGCTATGAGGCCCACGTTGAAGGTGCCTGAGGGGTGTGGGGTGTAGGGGAGTGTGGGGGGTTAGGCTTGGGTTTAGGGCTTAGGGCTTAGGGTTTAGGGTTTGGGGTTTAGGGTTTAAGGTTCTTGTAGTTGAGGGTTTTCAGGGTGTTGTTGTTTTTGTTTAAGTTGGGAGGTCAGGGCCGCCGCTTCTTCGGAGTTTTTTTCCGGAAGTGGCGCAAGAAGCGGAACAAAACGGCCTTTTCGCTTTGGTGTAGGGTTTAGAGCTTCAGGTTATGCTTGGGAATTCTGGTGTTCGTGGTAGTGCTGCATTTTTCCTGCCCTTTTTCTCAACAACGCTAGACACCCTAAAGCCATGAATTCCTTGACAAGCCTTAGGTCCCGACAACCCCCAAGCTCGAACGCTCCATCCTTTAATTCAGCGCCCGGGAATCCCGCGACTGGTAGCATTCTCACACCCTAGGCACCCCATAAGCATTCTCACAGCCCTGAATGCCCAGAAAGGCCTAAGCCTTGAAACACTGAATGTAGAGAAGTGGCCGCAGAACAACCCTAGGTGCCCCTAGCGAAGTCTTGCTATTCCCAGCACCCCCCCCCCAACTACCCTTTATCCACGACAGTCGGTATAGAATGCCCTCTTTATTCCTTTATTAAAGGGTAGTTGGCAAAACCCTATAAACCCTAAACCCGAAACTCGAAACCCGAAACTCGAAACCCGAAACCCGAAACCCTAACCCCCCCCCCCCTCTCCTGAAACAGGTCGACCCAAATCACGTGGTCAAGACGGCCATGGACAGCCTCGAATCATGTGCTGCTCGTGCCGCAGATCATTCCACCAGCGAAGCCCAATACCCCGCAATCAAGGAATGCACCTTAAATCATATTAAGGATCCCTATCCTTGGTAGCCCAGTGGTACCCTTTTCCCTTTTTGGTTCAAGGTTCCGTTACGACTTTACCAACCAGAAAGGGTGCCCTGATTGTAATATGGTTGCTGGGGTACCAAGTATATACTTTAAGGTATATTCCTGATTTAGGGGGTATTGGGGCTGTTTGGGTCCACCGGCAAGGCCTTGGATTTTAGGGCTTCGGCCCTAGCCAAAACGTAACCTGTAGATAAGCCCTTGGAACCCTCCAACAAAGCGAGCTTCAGTTTAGGGTTTAGGGTTCAGGGTCCTAGCTGCAGAGTCTAAACCTCCAACCCCCAAAACGCGTGGATTCGCAACGACCCCCCCCCCCCCCCCCCCACCCTCCCCTCCCCCCCCCCCCCCCCCCCGCTACTCCCCCTCCCCCCCCCCCCCTCCCCTCGCCCCCCCATCGAACCATGAACTCTCGGTTCCGTACCCTCTGCAGTCTAAAAAGTTTAGGGTCTAAAGCAGTGCAGTCTGGACCACCAAGCTTCTCAAGCACTACCCGAGGTGCTGAAAGCCACCGAGATCGCACTGCGCTCATCACTGGCTGCTCGGGTCTTCAGTTCTGGGGGCAACCTCCTGAACCCTGAGTGTCTAGGTTTTAGGATTCGGGTTAGGGTTTAGTTTAGGGTTTAGGGTGTAGGGTTTAGGGTTTAGGGTTTAGGGTTTAGGGTTTAGGGTTTAGGGTTTAGGGTTTAGGGTTCAGGGTTTAGGGTTTAGGGTTAAGGGTTTAGGGTTTAGGGTTTAGGGTTTAGGGGTTTGGGTTTAGGGTTTAGGGTTTAGGGTTTAGGGTTTAGGGCTTCAAGGGCTTCAAGGGTCGTTTGAACTCTCGGCCTTTAAGATTACCTTACTTGTAGTGTAGCAATTGACTCCAAAACCCTAAAAATCCTACCGCAGTAGCCCTAAACCCTAAACCCTAAACCCTAAACCCTAAACCCTAAACCCTAAACCCTAAACCCTGAGCCCTAGAAGTGAGATCAGGCTGATGTCGAGTCCACCTTGAGAGAACAGCTGCGCACCGAAATCCCGGAGATCGTCCAGGCACAGTTAGGGTTTAGGGTTTAGGGTTTAGGGGTTTAGGGTTTAGGGTTTAGGGTTTAGGGTTTAGGGTTTAGGGTTTAGGGTTTAGGGTTTAGGGCTTTTCCATGGTCTCCTGAAGAATTTGGGGTTTACGAAAATAAGAGACCCCTCATATAGACCCCCCAAATGGTGGGATTCTCTTATAATAAGGGCCCCAAGAAGGTGCCTCTAATTTCGGAAACCCCCAAAAATGTGGGAGGTTCTCGACCTTATGCTCCCTTTTTGGGGTAATTACTCCAAATATTCGGGGCCGCAGTATGATACTGATCCCCAAAAGGGGACCAGAACCTGGAGAAGTGACCAGAATATGGGAGGTTCTGTACCTGGTGGCCCCTTTTGAGGTTTCTACCCTGAAGCCCTTTGAACTGTTCATCCCTTTCGACTCAGGGTCCTTCAGGAGGGGGCAAGGGGGGTGCTCATAGTCGGCGGAAGGAACGCGAGCTTGCCCCCTGACATGGTTGCCCTGATTTTGGTGGGTTTAGGGTTTAGGGTTTAAGGGTTTAGGGTTTAGGGTATAGGGTATAGGGTTTAGGGTTTGGGGTCTAGGGTTTAGGGTTTAGGGTTTAGGGTGAGAATCCACACCAACGCCTAAGCCGCCCCTAGGTGTCGAAGCCTTCGACAGCACGGTTCCCGCGGATGAGCGAATTCCAGCGGATGCGGCAGGACACAGACAAGCCTTCTTTTGAGCTTAGCGGTGAGGCTTTCGGCTATATCTAATTATCTAATGGTAGCTACATGAGGGTATATCAGGGGTTCCATTTTAGGACCCAAATCAAGGGACCATGTAGCTACCCTAAGAAGAAACCCTCAGGCCCAAACAGAGAGTTGTCGTCCGGCGCTGTAGGGCATAAAGGGGGTTTAGGGTTCGGATCCGGGTTATTTGAGATACAGGGTTTGAGGATGTTTGGTGTAGGGTTTTTGGGGGTTGAGGGTTTCCGAACCAATTCTGAAACCCCCTTACCTGTTGTTATATGGTCAGTCTCTAAGTCACGGTCCCTTCTCACTTTTCGGATACTGTAAGAACATAGCCCTTATTATAATCATTCAGAGAACTCACCATACATTGCCACGAAGCCTCAGCCCAGATGACAAAAAACTTGGAGTCCTTTGCTAGACACTGGTCCTTCCCTCCTGGAACTTCTCAATTTTCGTTCCTGAGGTTGGTACACTGAACTGGGTTGGCCTTTAAACCCTCTGAAAAAATATCTAAATAAATAAATATATATATATATATACAGGGTCCCTTATAAACCCAAATAAGGAAAACAAAAAAAGTCCCAAAAACCAACCTAGTGAACCCCAGGTAGACCCTTAAATCCTAGGGTTCAGGGCAAGAAGGAGCACATCCCACACGCTGCGCGCGCATCAAGTCAAACTAAGATTTAAGGCGAACAGTCGAGACCATAAACCCTAAACCCTTAACCCCAAACCCTAAACCCTAAACCCTAAACCCTGAGCTGTTGAATCCATCTTGGCCAATAGGAGCGTTGCAGCTTGTGCCGGACAATTAGCTTTGGGAGTAGGGTTTAGGGTTTAGGTGTTAGGGTTTAGGGTTTAGGGTTTAGGGTTGTTGATGGACCATGCGTAACCTCTTTGCTACCTTGCGTTCCCGAAAACATGTCTTCGCATGATGCTCAACTAGGGTTACCCTAAACCCTAAACCCTAAACCCTACACCCTACACCCTACACCCTACAAACCCCAAACCCCCGGGCTGTCAAAGGTAGCAGCCATCCCACAAAGCGTCAGCAAGAGAGACTGCTATATTCTAGTTAGGGTTTAGGGTTTAGGGTTTAGGGTTTAGGGTTTAGGGTTTAGGGTGTAGGGTTTAGGGTTTAGGGTTTAGGGTTTAGGGTTTAGGGTTAGGGTAACTACTAGGTTGTTTTTTGGGACATATTTCCCCACCCTCGGTGTGGGTGGGGTTGTTAGATTTTAAACTCAACTCTGCTCCTCGCCCGGAACTCTTCTCCTCGCCCAGTCTACTCCTCGCTCATCCCTGGAGTGCCCAACCCCAAAGTGTCCCTGAAGTGCCCAACTGTAGAGTGTTCTTGGAGTGCCCAACCCCAGAGTCTCCCTGAAATGCCCAACCCCAGAGTCTCCCTGGAGTGCCCAACCTTAGAGTGTCTCCGGAGTGCCAGCCCCAGAGTCTCCAACCCCAGAGTCTCCCTGGAGTGCCCAACCCCGGAGTGCCCAGCCCCAGAGTCTCCCTGGAGTGCCCAACCCCAGAGTATCTCTACCAAGAGAGGGTGGGGATGTTCGAAGTAAAATAGTTTGTTTTCCTGATTTGGGTTCATAAGGAACCCTATATATAGATTTGTTTTCAGAGGGTTTAAAAGGCCAACCGATTGGGACCTAGAATTGCACAGAATCACGTACCCTAAGCAGCTAAAGTGCCTGTTAGGGGTATTTGGCATTTCCCAAACTAGGGGTACCCTCATGTACAGTCCTTACTACCAAACTCCTTAGAGAAGCCCTTCAGAAACCTTTCCCCAAAAGGAGTACCTCCCCTCCACCCCCTTCCACACCCCCCGCCCGAGAGCTTGTAAACCCCAGACACTGAACCCTTAGGCTTTGGAAACCCTAAACCCCCCTGAACCTAAACCCCCCCTAACCCTAAACCCTAAACCCCAAACCCGAAACCCTGAACCCTACACCCTAAACCCTAAACCCTAAACCCTAAACCCTAAACCCCAAACCCTGCCGAGCCGAGCGCGGGGCTCGACCGCCTCTTCGCCCCAAGTCATTGGAGGACGTTCGGGCTGCGAGATCAAGCAGCATTTCCGGCGGCACGCATTCCACCAGTGTCTCATGGCCAAGATGTGGCAGAGTTATAGGGCTTAGGATTTAGGGTTTAGGGCTTAGGGCTTACGGTGTAGGGATTGGAGTTTTGGGTTGTGGCTTTGGTAAGGCCGCACGCATCAGTCCCTCTTAAAGACAAAATCAGTCTGATAGGGGAGCTCCGTAAGAAGTTCAAGGACACGGGCGGCTTCTTTGGACGGTGTCCATACTCAGCTCTGTCTGCTGAAGCTCAAAACATCCCAGCTGTAGAATCAGAATTCAAGCTGAGCAGGGCTCCCCTAAGCCCTAAACCCTAAACCCGAACTCCTACAAGTAGGATTCAGGTTAGTCATGGTATTCTTGACTTTGGAGCTCTGTTTGCCTGTTTGCCTTCGGCTGCAGGAAGCAGCGGCTTATAAAGGGTCAAACCCTAAACCCTATACCCTAAACCCTAAACCCCATTTAGTGCGGAGAGTTTGCGGCTTCGGGTGTGAGAGTTACAGAGTTTTGTCTTTCGGAGTGTGGCTTTCGCTGGAAGGCCCTTGAATGTAACGATGTCATAGCGGGCAGGCGAAAGATGAAAGATGCGCTTTCACGTGAAGAGTAGCCGTTGAGCGACTGTCACACACCGGATAGCACGAAAGAGCAAGCACGACTATGGGACTTGTCAGAGGTTATGTATGAACAAGTGTACATAAATGGAAAGTGCATCTACGAGCACTCGTATTACTATGTGTCAACATGTACTCGTGGTGGCGCGTGCCTGTGACGGTGTTTGTTCTCGCGCGCGCGCGGGTGTGTGTGTGTGTGAGTGTGAGTGTGAGTGTGAGTGTGAGTGTGAGTGTGAGTGTGAGTGTGAGTGTGAGTGTGAGTGTGGGTGAGTGTGTGTGTGTGTGAGTGCGTGTGAGTGTATGTGAGTGTGTGTGTGTGTGTGTGTGCGTGTTGGTGCGTGCGTGTGTGTGTGTGTGTGCGTGGGTGTGTGTGTGTGTGTGTCGTGTGTCTATGTTTGTGTCAGTGTCCGTGTCCGTGTCTGTGTCTGTGTCCGTGACCGTGTCTGTGTCTCTGTGTGTGCGTGTATGTGCGTGTCTGTGTCTGCGTCCATAGGAAAATTTCCGAAGTACGTACTTGACCTTTCCTTCAAGACCTGCTTCAATACAGTAGTTGCAGCAAAGCCTGGTTTTGCTTTGCTTCAGATGTTCCGGGCTTAGGGTTAGGGGATGGCGGGGATGGGCCTTAAGGGCTTAGCGCGAGCATGGCCGCTGCAGGTATACACAAGCAGCTTCGCCCTCGGCAGCGCGCATCTGAGGGACAAGGACAGCCGGGCTACTGAGCATTTCTGCTGAAACCAGGGCCTAAACTATGCGACACCAACCCTACACCCTGTATGCGCGAATCCAACAACAACCACAGCGACAACGGCAAAGGTAGCAACATGAAGAACAACAATAGCAATAATCAAGAGAATACTAACAGTAATCATAGCAAAAATAATGACAAGGACAAAGACAAGAGCACAGCAGAAGCAGCAGCAACAGAACCAGACAACGTCCAACTATCACTGCACGTTCTTTTTTTGGAGCTACTGCAATCGAGGCTGCGCCTCCTTGATGATGTTATGTAGTGATTCCTCTGAATTAGGGTCCCCAAAAGGCCCCTTTTATTTAGGGTACCCAGAAAGGGACCATAAGTTTGAGAATTCACCATATAGAATATGCTATGAGCAGTTCAACAAGGAAACAGCAACATATGCAAAAGCAGATACGCAGAGACCTTATGGAAAGAGATATCGAAAGTCTTGACGACAAGTTCAAGAACAAAAGTGGAAGGCACTCGTTATCCCAGGGGTACCCTTATTTTTTTTGGTTATGGGTTCCCTTATCAAGTAACCAACCCTAAAAAGGGTGCCCTTTTTATATGGTTACTGTGCTACCAAGTGTACCACTAGTGCAACATGCTGAAACCGCAGCTGAACATCTTGCACATGAAAATTGGACAACATGCCTCCCAAGAACAGCATTTCAGGCACTACATATAGAGAAATTGAGGGTTTAGGGTTTAGGGTTTAGGGTGTAGGGTTTAGGGTTTAGGGTTTAGGATCAAAGCTGATGCACTCACTGGGATTTTGTATCAGCGAGTTGAATGAGGCAATCAAAGCTGCGAAGCCAAACAAACAACCGGGACGAGAAGTCATCGCATGGCATCTTCCCAAACAAAGGTACAATCATGAGGATGTCCGCTATCATCATCTTTTCTTGGGTGATGACCATGATCTGTCTAGATACAGAAATTCGAGAAGCACTTGGTTGCCAGGTTGTCAACAACCGAATTCCAGGCCTTGACTATGACATGGTTTAGAGTTGGGGGTGTAAGGTTTCGGGTTTGGGGTTTAG
>CAJNDS010002527.1:32500-62500 GCA_905221605.1 Symbiodinium natans
ATGGTTCCTACAAAGCCCATATATGTCACGTAGAATGTTGAGATGAAAAAACCAGCTCCCCCCCAAAAGAAAACAAAAAACAATCATAGCAATAGTAAGTAAGTAAGTAAGTAAGTAAGTAAGTAAGTAAGTAAGTAAGTAAGTAAGTAAGTAAGTAAGTAAGTAAATAAAAGACAAACAAAGTGCAAACAGCTCGCAATGTCGGGCATTTGTGTTGGGGTGTCGTCTCTCCAGTCCTTAGTCGTCGAGCTTCTTGTTTGGACCCTAAACCCCACGCCCCAAACCCTAAACCCTAAACCCTAAACCCCAAACAGCCCTATTCCCGCCATGAAGGTCAAGGTTCGCCACGAGAACGATGAGTCGTGCGAGATCTCTGGCGTTCTTTTGAACCCGAGTCACGCATGTCAGTTGGTCCACCAAGGCTTCAGACTTATCATTTAAAAAGGGAATTCGTAGGGTTTAGGGTTTAGGGTTTAGAGTTTTAGCGCTTATTGTCTTAGATCATCAGAGGAATAAGGGTTTGAAGGGCCATCCTAGGTCTTCGTTGCCCCACTCTATCCCTACTATGGTTTAGGGTTTAGGGTTTAGGGTTTAGGGTTACAGAGCCGCAATAAGAGAGAACAACTTTTCAGCACTAGATAAGGCCTACAAACCCCAAATACACTTTAAAACCCCTAGATGCCAAATAAACCCAAAAGCCCCTAAACCCTAAACCCTAAACCCCAAACCCTAAACCCTAAACCCTAAATACAGCCCAAATCCTAAGCCGCAGTGAAGTCAATGAGGGACGCGGGGTTGGTCCCATAGCGGGTCGTTTGCGAGAACTGTGAGTGAGGCTATGTGTTGCGAGGCTTAGGGTTTAGGGTTTAGGGTTTAGGGTTTAGGGTTTAACGGTTTAGGGTTTAACGGTTTATGGAGGTTTAGGTTGGGGTAGTGGCTGACCGAAAATCTGAGATTCCCCGGTGGGCCCCTTGTTTTCCTTCTCTGTAGGCATGGGTTCCCTATACTTAGTACCCGACACAATACCCACACCCTAACCCTGAATCCCGCACAAGGGGAGCCTGGCAGTCCTGTAGGGTTTAGGGTTTAGGGTTTAGGGTTTCAGGTTTAGGGTTTAGGGCTTAGGGTTTCTGGGGGAAGGGATGTCTGAAGCCTTGGTGGAAGGGCTCGTGCGGCAATGACCTGCAAGTTCGGCTTGGGAATTCAGATTAGAAGGATGCCCCCCCCCCCCCCCCCGTTTTCCGGTTTAGGGTTGAGGGTTTAGGGTTTAGGGTTCGGGCTTTGGAGGTTTGAGGATTTTGGAGGTTTAGGGTTGAGCGCTTGCTGTACGAATTACGGTTAAGGTACTTACAGCAGATGCTGAGTCATAACACTGAGAACCCGATATAGGGGCCTTCTAATTCTGCTTGTGACGAGGGGGCGGGGCCTCCTTATGGAAGGGGTCCATTGAATCTTCTGGTGTTAGCTGACAGCCGATTCTTTTCCGGAGTAAATGTCGATGAAATGTCGATGCACGGCTGTCTTCCGGAAGAAGAGATGTCAGCCTATAAATGTGAGCAGAGATGTCAAGGCTGATCAATACCTCCATACGTTCAGCAGCCCTAAGCCCAGGCCCTAAACCGCTTAATGATGTTGCAGGTTCCAGGCACTTTAGAGGCAAGCCCCGAACCCTAAACCCTAAACCCTACCTAAACCCTAAACCCTAAACCCTAAACCCTAAACCCTAAACCGCAAGAAGAAACGAAGCCCGAACGCTACAGAGACGCAGCCAAGACATCATCTGAGCCAGGATCCTCTGAGAGCGTATCTCAACTCCTGCGGCTGGGGGGTTTGACGTCCCGCCTGCGGTGAGTTGCAGCAGAAGATCATTGAAAGATCATTGGGCTCCATGGAATCAACTCGGTACCGGCATTGCTGGCATGGTTCGATACAGGCGACCTTAGCTTCAAATGCATCTGCGCATCTACGACGAAGGCCTTACAAGCGCCCAGGATTCCAAATTATAGCGACAAAGCAGATGAAAAGCCTCAAATGGGGATCTGGGCTGGATCCCAACACAAACCCTTCCCCCACCCCACCCCACCCCCCGCCCCCGACACCACCCCTGCCCCCCCCCCCCCCCCCCCCCCCCCCCCCCCCCCCCCCCCCCCCCCCCCCCCCCCCCCCCCCCCCCCCCCCCCCCCCCCCCCCCCCCCCCAAACCCCCAAACCTTTGTGGAGCTTTCCTCCCATTGGATCCATACGGGGCCTTATTCGGTCAATCCCTCATGTAGAACTGTTGAAGCTCCCTAAGTTTAGGCTTGGTGCACGCAGGGGTTCAGTTGGGGCCGAACTGGCACCTCACAAAGGTGTCCCTTGATCAAGGATCCTTGCCGTGTTCGACTGCATGAGAAGAGGGCTATGGCTGAGCCATTGCTCCACTTCCCCCTCCATACTGCCGTGCTTCTTTTAAAAAGCTGTTGCTAGGGTGCTTAAGCGAGTAGTGGGGAGTCTTAGAGAATCTTGGGTTACATCCCCTTGGAACCCCCTTCCTTGCGGACCCGATGGAGTTTTCTTGGCAAGCCCCGGGCTTTTTCACTTTTTGCCAGACCCGAAGCTGACTATGACCGAGGTTTTAGGGTTTAGGGTTTAGGGTTAACCGAAACCTCGATCCCCAAGGTTGTGAAGTGGCTCCCTTGATCCATTTGTGAGTTTAGATTTGGGATGTTAAGGGTTTGGGATTTTAGGGCTTGAGGGTTTGGGGTTTTAGGGCTTTAGGGCTTTTAAAGGTTTAGGGCTTAGGGCTTTCAAGGCTTGAAGTGTTCCCTGAAGAACCCTACACCTACAACTGGTTGTCGAAGAAAGCAACTTATGACAGTCAATAGTCTTAGGCTCCTGTATTAGCCTTAACTTTACCAAGAGACTGCGTATCCCAACGGTAGCTGTTTTCATGTTTTCATTTGGTTTTCTGGGTTCCTCTTTAAGATAGGCCAGCAGAACATAATGTAAGGTGCCCTAAACCCCAAACCCTAAACCCTAAACCCTAGACCCTAAACCCTAAACCCTAAGCTAAGGTTAGTATAATGCGGATGCTGGGCCGTTTCGGAGAGGACGGTTAAAGCATACTTACACTGGCTTACACATCGTGCGCCGGCTTCTGGCTCACGGCTTCAACGGTCTATAGGCCTTGGGGTGCTTATAAGGTACATAGGGCTTCGAAGGGTTCGAAGGGATTAGGGTTTAGGGTTTAGGGTTTAGGGTTTAGGGTTCCCGCGCATGGGGGAGCGCCAGGGGCAGCCCCCCGTCCTCGGGTAGCCATGGACCTGCCAAGCCGCAGCGCCTTCTGAAGGCCCTTGGGGCGCGCCGATACACCCAAAGCCTAAGCTCCTGAGCCCTAAACCCTAAACCCGAAACCCTAAACCCTAGACCCAAAACCCTGAACCCTAAACCCTAAACCTTCTTCCTAATTACCCCCAAGACACTCGAACCCTGCCCTAAGCCCCTGAGAGCTCGATGCAGGTGGGCTTCGCGGCCCACGCCGGCCCGCGTCATCCCCAGTTCCACGCTGAGGCGGTGTAGGGTTTAGGGTTTAGGGTTTAGGGTTTAGGGTTTGAGGGTTTCGGTTCTTTGAAAAAGGAGCCTGGGGTCCGGTTGCTGTTGGGGCTGTATGGGCCTGTGGGCTCTAGGGTTTCGAGGCTTTTCGAGGCTTTTCGGGGGTATTGAGGTCCGAATGTGTAAGGTGGGGAATGGGGACTTCAGGGGTTTTGGGGTTGTCGGTTTTTAGGGGCCTGAGGGTTTAGGGTGTTGATTGTTGGGGTTTGACATTTTATAGGTGTTATAGTGGCGACCCAGCAGTTAGAATATTATTTTTTTTGGCGTTTACCCTCCGCCCAGTACATTTTTACTTTTTTTCAAAAAAATTACCATCGCGCAAAACTAGCAGTTAGAATATTGTTTTTCCAGAACTAGCAGTTAGAATATTTCTTGGCCAAAACTAGCAGTCAGAATATTTTCCAGAAATTGCAGATCGAAACCCTAAACCCTAAACGCCCTAAACCAGAACCCTAAACCCTGTATACCCCTCCCCCCCCTCCCCCCCTAGACCCCCAAGGGTTCCCCTAATCCCATCCCCTACTATCTGAGGGGAAGCCCCAGGGGCAGAAATATCCTACTACTTGCTTAAATAATTGTGAACGCTTGCGCGCGCCACCCCACCAACCCCCCCTACCCCCAAAAAACTCTTCTGCAAGCCGTGAAAGGGCTTCCTGGCCTGTAAGAGGCCCTGGAGAAGGCCCCCAATCCCCCTCCCTGCCCCCAGAAATATTCTATCTGCTGGTTCTGCAAGGAGCCGTGAAGGCCACGAAGGCCTGTATATAAGAGGCCCTGGACAAGGCCCCAACCCCCCCTACCCCCAAAAATATTCTATCTGCAAGTTCTGCAAGGAGCCGTGAAAGGGCTTCCTGGCCTGTAAGAGGCCCTGGAGAAGGCCCCAATCCCCCCCCCTGCCCCGAGAAATATTCTATCTGCTGGTTCTGCAAGGAGCCGTGAAGGTCAGGAAGGCCTGTATATAAGAGGCCCTGGACAACAAAAATATTCTGTCTGCTAGTTTGCCCCCAGAAATATTCTATCTGCTGGTTCTGCAAGGAGCCGTGAAGGCCAGGAAGGCCTGTATATAAGAGG
This sequence comes from Symbiodinium natans, assembly GCA_905221605.1. Taxonomy (NCBI): domain Eukaryota; class Dinophyceae; order Suessiales; family Symbiodiniaceae; genus Symbiodinium; species Symbiodinium natans. The sequence goes on from CAJNDS010002527.1 coordinate 37,159, forward strand.
CCCTGGACAAGGCCCCAACCCCCCCTACCCCCAAAAATATTCTATCTGCAAGTTCTGCAAGGAGCCGTGAAAGGGCTTCCTGGCCTGTAAGAGGCCCTGGAGAAGGCCCCAATCCAGAAATATTCTATCTGCTGGTTCTGCAAGGAGCCGTGAAGGCCAGGAAATATTCTAACTGCTAGTTCTGGAATAATAATATTCTAACTGCTGGTTCTGGAAAACAAATATTCTAACTGCTAGTTTTGGCCCGGGGCTAAAATCTGGCCGTTTACCCTCCGCGCCAAAATATTCTAACTGGTCCCTGCCCGTTTTCCAATATTCTAACTGCTAGGTCGCCACTATAGGGGTTTGGATTTTGGAAGGAGTTTAGAGCTGTTCGAGGTTTTAGGGTTGAGGGGTTAAACCGTAAATAGCCCTAAACTTATACCCCTGAAACTCTCTGCTGCGTGAACCTTCGATAAGGCTATAAACCGCCAGGCGCATTCTGCGTTTCTAGCGTTGCCATGCGGTGTGCCTTTTGAACACGCTACTGTCATTTGGAGTATACATTCCAGACGCGGCTTGGCAAGAGATCCATGTAAGGATCGTCTCGCAACCGCCTGGATAGGTTAACCTGAAACCCTTCCCCTTAAACCCCGAAGCAGTAAGCGCAACCCTGAGTCCTCGAACCTCACAGCCCCCACGCGCCAAAGTGGAGAATTCCGGTTGCCAGAGCATGGAAGATGCCTAAGTGGTTTAGGGTTTAGGTTTTGGGTTGGTACCCTTCCCTCATGGTGGACTAATCACGGGGCTTGCTGCTCGAGGTGCATGACTGACATGCCAACTCTCCTCGACTCACTTCTCTTTTGCTCTCACTGCTCGCCTTCACCCTGCACATGTTCGCTCTCGCTCTCTCACTCGCACGCAATCTCCTTCTATGCGTTTATATCTCTTTATCTCTATCCCTGTCTCTGTTTTATCTCTATCTCTCCTGCTCTCTCTCTCTCTCTCTCCTTCGTTTCGCTCGCTGTTACCCACTGCCAATTCCATGCACTGTCGCTTGCTCGATTAAACCCAAAACCCTAAACCCTATGCGGCCCCACCCCGCACCAGCCCCGCACTGGCGAGCCGCCAGCCCACCCTCCAATCGTCTCAGAGACTTCTTCGTCGGGACTGAGGGAATGAGGTACCCCTCTATATTGCCAAGAAGGGTATATACAGGGCTTCATTCCCTGCTAAGAAGCACCATGTGCCGGGGAGTGCCACTCGATAGGAAGCCAGTTAGCGACGGCTACTGCGATCTACCCAAAGGCTTCAGTGTTGAGGCCTTGAAAACCCGAAACCCCTAAGCCCCTAAAGCCCCTAGAGGTCCTAAAACCCCTAAAGCCTGAAAGCCCCTAAAACCCCAAAACCCGAAACCCTAACACCCCTAAACGCCCTAAAACCCTAATGCCCCCTAAAGGCCCCAAAACCCCTCAAACCCGAAAGCACCAAACCCCAGTCGGCCAGGCCAGATCTTCGGGATGGGGGGCCCCATGGGCCAGCAGAGGGGTACCTCGACCCGTCTTTGGGCTTGTTTAGGGTTTAGGGTTTAGGGTTTAGGGTTTAGGGTTTAGGGTTTAGGGTTTAGGGTTTAGGGTTTAGGGTTTAGGGTTTAGGGGGCTTGGGGCTTATATACCACCAAGGCTTTTAAATGTGATTGTTTATACGTTTCCCTTGTTGGGTTTAAGGGGATCTTATTTAGGAAAATATGTTTCAGAGGGTGTGTGGGGCCATCATAGTAGAGGGCTTTGGGATGCTAGGGGCTTCGGGTGCTAAAGCCTCCAGCTGCAAAACAAGATGGCTGTAATCTAATTAGTATACACTTGGTTTCTTAAAGGGATTCCTATACTTTGTGATGCTTTACTGTAACCTTAGATCCTTAGCCTGTTTGGGTTTATTGGGTTTCTTAATCAGGCAGCTAAAAATCTAATTTATAGCTACCCTCTAAGTGCAGCCAAGTATACAGTAGCTTGAGGGCCCGCATATATGCCATATGGGTACATGGATCCTTAGGGCCTAAAAGCTTCAAACCTAGTCGTAAAATCGAAGTGCTCAGAGTTGCAACCCTCGAAGCCTGGATTCCTTATGAGAAGTCCTTGCAATAGGGTTTAGGGCTTAGGGATTAGGGATTAGGGTTTAGGGTTCAGGGTTTTGGGTTTTGGGTTTAGGGTTTAGGGGAGGCCTTGAAGATCTCAAACCCTGAGTCCAAAAAACTAGTGAATTTTGACGACGAAGCCTTCAAGCCCCAATCCTTGCCCTGAACTTGAGAATCCTAGCTTTTACTTTACATTCTCAGTCCGAACCGAAGTCTTAAATCCCGAGTCCTTGAATCCGAAGTCCTGAAGCTTTCAAGGGAGGCTTGAGATAGGCTTTCCGGGAGGCTCCCAAACCCTAAGCCCTAAGCCCCAAACCCTGAACAACTTGGTACCCTGTACCCCTTGTTTCGGGACCCTAAACCCTAAACCCTAAACCCTAAACCCTAAACCCTAAACCCTAAACCCTAAACCCTAAACCCTCAAAAGGGTGCCCTTAGTATAATCTGGTTCCTAGGCTGCCAAGACAACCCTGAGCCGTAAACCCTAGCTCCCGGGACTCCCTGGGAGGTGCCTTTAGGGTTTAGGGTTTTGGGTTTTGGGTTTTGGGTTTAGGGTTTAGGGTCTTTACTCGGGGGGGGGGGGGGCAGCAGAACTTGGGGTTTCGGGGTGAGAGTCGGGGGGTATAGGGTTGAGGCTTTAGAGAGGCTATTGTCTAGGGAGCCCGAGACGCTGAGCCCTGAACCCTATGAACCCTAAGCCCTAAACCCTAAAACCCTAAACCCTAAACCCCTAAACCCTAAACCCTAAACCGAAATCACAAAAATCCATGCGGCACAAGCTCTGACCAAGGAGTTGGAGCAATGGCGACATCACCTCATGGGTCGCCCAAAACACCCTCTGCACCTTGTGCTGAATGGTGATGCATTGCCAAACCCTAAACCCTAATCCCTAAACCCTAAACCCCAAACCCCAAACCCTAAACCCTAAACCCGAGGTTTCAGATTGAGAGCTTCGGTCTCGGAGTTCTTGCAGTTTCTGGTTTGGGGCCCACGCAGGGCCAGGGCTTAATCTAGGGGCCTTAAGAAGCGTGTTATAGGGTTTAGGGTTTGGGTTTAGGGTTATAGGGTTTGGGGTTGAGGGTTGAGGGTTTAGGGTTTAGGGTGGTTTGGTGTTTAGGTGGGGCGGAGGGGTGCTTACGTAGAGGAGCCCTGTAATTTGAAGCAGGAGGTTTGCGTACCCATGAATTCAGGCATTTCCCATTGTGAGGGGTGTATTGGTTACCCTCTGCAGGGTTTAGGGTCTCGACTTTGTTGGCCTAGCCGTACGCGGTTAGATCCCGACACGCCCTACACGCTAGCAATGGCTGTTGCGCTTTGGGGCCCCGCCAAGCCAGGCAATGCCAAACCTTTTCCGTTCTGTCGATCACTTTCCTGGATCTGCGCTGTTGCAAGTCTGAAGGGGGGGGCTAAACCATAAACGCTAACAACACGAAACTGTCTACGCCACTTTGAGCTGTTGCACACCTCTGGAGCATGTCCAAAAGCATGCAAAACAAACCCAATCCCGAGCAGTTCTTGCACCATTGTGTGGTAGGATGGGCCCCCAACCCACCCGCCCCAACCCCCCCCCAACCTACCCCAGCCTCAACCCCTCAGCCCCCACTTCCCCCCCCCCCCCCCCCAATCCCCCAATCCTCAGAGTTCGCCGAAAACAATCAGGCAAACTACGTACACGCCTCCCCTTACTAAACACGACTGAGCTCGATTCACCCTATTCAATCATACTGGCAGCCAATTAAGTAACATGATGGGGTAGTTGCCAAAATTCATAGATGTCATAGCCGAGCCCCCACAACACCACAGTCCTTGTTATGGAAAGTCCTGCCTACTTGGGGAAACCGGAACCCGAACCCCTAAACCCTAAACCCTAAACCCTAAACCCCCTACCCCCTAACTTCCCCATATTAAGACAACAGCGAAGCACCTGCGTTTGCTTCATAGGCGCCTGCATCCGCTCCACGGACGCGGACCAGGCAGAAGGGCTTCGAAAAGGGCACGTAAGAGGTCGGCCTTGGATTGAGGGTTTAGGGTTTAGGGTCGAGGGTTTAAGGTCGAGGGTTTAGGGTTTAGGGTTTAGGGTTCAGGGTTTATGAGCTCAACTTGCTGGAGCTAAGGTTCTGTGGACCTTGAAGGGCAAGATCAATCAGCAATTAGAGTCTGGCAGAATCTGCCAAGAATGTATATGGGTAGTTTGTTACAGTGCCCCAAGCCCTAATTACGCCCTAAGCCCTAAACCTTAAACCCTAAACCCTTAATCCGAAACACTAAACCCTAAACCCTAAGAAACAAAAACAGCACAAGACAACACCGGAGACGGAGAAAGAGACCGTGCAAAGCCCACGTCTCCAGTCCCAGCCTCCAGGCGCTTGTGCTCCTTCAGCGCCTGCAGGCCCAAGGCTGTCGGGTTTAGGGTTTAGGGTTTAGGGTTTAGGGTTTAGGGTTTAGGGTTAGGTGGAGTTAAGATTGAGTTTGGGGTTCAGGATGTGGGGGCTTGAGCCTTAGGCATGTTGAGGGCTTCAGGGTTTGAAGGCTCCAGGGCTTTCAGATGTGCGGTTTGAGGCGGGGAAGTCTGGCCGAAGGCGTTCCTTGCGACTCTAAAGGATTGTGGTTTAGGGTTTAGGGTTTAGGGTTAGGGTTTAGGGTTTAGTGTGTCAAGGTAGCAGAAGGACTGTCAACAAAGTAGATAAAGCCTGCAGGAATGAAGACCGTTTAGTTAATTCAAAAACAACTGAGACACGGCGCCCAACTGTAATCATAGTATGTACTCGGAGCTCAGGGGTTTATCATGACGCTTTTCCTTGGACCCCTGAGGTTGTACCCTGCCCTGTTTAAAGATCCTCTAAGGGAAGATACGGGCCATATGAGGAGTTATTCAGGGAGACCTTACGGGGTACCACCTTAGGGGCCCTAAACCCTGAACCCTGAACCCTGAACCCTAAACCCTAAACCCTAAACCCTAAACCCTAAACCCTAAACCCTAAACCCTAAACCCTACAGGAGTGCAGCTGAGGGTCGTCGCCTTCAACGCAGCCATCAGCGCTTGCAGCAAGGTCGCGCAGTGGCAGACGCCCAGCCGCACTCAGGGGCTTCAGGGCGTGAGGATTTAGGGTTTAGGGTTAGGGCTTAGGGTTTAGGGTTTAGGGCTTAGGGCTTAGGGTTTAGGGTTTAGGGTTTAGGGTTTCGGGTTTCGGGTTTCGGGTTTCGGGTTTCGGGCATCGGCACGTCGGGGCTCCCCAGCGCAGATAGGAAGACCGCAGGAACTGGCACCCCTGCATAAACGAGCCCCACCTATCCGGCCGCCCATGCCCATAACCCTAGACCCTAAACCTTATAAACCTTAAACCTCAAACCTTAAACCCTAAACCCTAAACCCTAAGGAGGTTCATGGGTGGTCATAAGTAGGGTTATAAGTACCCTAAGTGGGGTTATGAGTAGAATTGCCATACTTAGAACCCTACTTGGGTGTGCAGGGCTTTGTTGGGCCCTCCCGCATTTTGCTGAGGCTCTCCAAACAACCCCTTCATCAGAACCTCGCTGTTTTTTGCTGTTTTTGTTTTTTATTTTCAAAAGCTTCCCTAAGGTTCCTTAGGCACCGACCCCCCCTGAACCCCCTTCCCGCAGGGACCCCATAAAAGTTACAAGGGGTTTAGGGTTTAGGGTTTAGGGTTTAGGGTTTAGGGTTCAGGGTTCAGGGTTTAGAGTGAAAAAGGACTGGCTTGAAGATTCTACGAGAGCTGTCGAGCTGGCAGCTCCAGGCTGGGAAGGGGGGGTTCAGATCTTGTAGCTCAGGGTTTTTGGGTTTAGGGTTTAATCCCTTCCCCCTAATATTAAAGGCCCCCCCCCCCCTCCCTCCCATGTATAAAAACCCAAAGGGTTTTTAGTATTAGGGTTTAGGGTTTAGGGTTTGGGGTTTGGGGTTTGGGGTTTGGGGTTTGGGGTTTGGGGTTTGCAAGTTTTCGGGGTTTTCAGGGTTGGTATCGTATAGGGTTTTCAGGTCTTCTAGGCCTTGTGGGGTTTAGAGTTTTTTCAGGGCCTGTATTGTATAGGGGTTGTTAGGGCTTATAGGCTTGTTACGAGGTCTTTAGGATTTGGGGTTTCGGGTTTCCCCACTCCTTCCCTGTGATTTGTGATGCGTTCAGGGTGAAGGGTCAGGGTGTATTTAGGCTTGGGCGCAGGGGGTACCGTGGGGGTGAGGGGGATGGGGTGTCAGGATTTTGGGGCTGACGTAGAACTAGGGTGTCGGTGCTTCCCGGAAATCTGTTGAATCGTATGTGGAAATGTTAAGCTTAAACGTTAGCGGTTTGGGTTGCCTTCGTTGTTTGCAATACGCACGAGGGATTAAAGTCAGGCTTGTTGTTTAACGGCTGCATTTCGATCCTCAGAGATTGGAGTGGCTGGAGAGCTGCTGAAGTCGTGCGTTCTTCAGCTGAGGGCATCGTGCTTGCTGTTGGCACACGGATCTAGAGAAACACTGTAAGCGTTGAACCCTGAACCTCAAGCCTCAACCCTAAACCCTACACCCTCAACTCTAAACCCCCCTAAACCCGAAACCCTAAACCCTAAACCCTAAATCCCAACCTTAAAACTCCAAACCCTCGAGCGAACATTCCTTCTCATCACGCAGGCGGACCTGATCTCATTCTCTGCGGCCATCAGCACCTTACTTCGCCCTTAGTTGAACTTTAAACTTGTTGGGTTTAGGGTTTAGGGTTTAGGGCTTAGGGCTTAGGGTTTAGGGTTTAGGGTCTAGGGTTTAGGGCTTAGGGTTTAGGGTTTAGGGTCCCTTATTTAGTGGGAATATTAACATTTAACCTTTTTGTTTTACCCCTGGCTGTTGGAGAAGTAAGGCACTTGCGCCGGTGCTCAGAAGTGGCAACAGGCAGTTGGGCGGCTTGGCCACCACTGGGATGATAAGGCTTCAGGGTTTAGGGTTTAGGGTTTAGGGTTTAGGGTTCAGGGTTTAGGGTTTAGGGTTTAGGGTTCAGGGTTGAGGGTTTAGGGTTTAGGGTTCAGGGTTCAGGGTTCAGGGTTTAGGCAGGGTTTCCTTTTTGGCAGCCAGGGGATGCCTTTGAGAGGCCGCGGGCGTTTTATAAGTAGACTTCCTTCCGGATTGAGATGCAGGAGGACTGGAGGTTCAGGGTATTTCTGAACCAGTTATCACTGTACTTATAACCCACTTATCAGCCCCTTAAGTGCCCTAATATGGTTATATTTGGGTTATAAGTACCCTAGACCCTAAACCCTAAACCTAAACCCTAAACCCTAAACCCTAAACCCTAAACCCTAAACCCTAAACCTAAATCTAAACCCTAAACACTCCCGCTTGCCCAGAAGGGAGGGTTGGGTGTTTTGAGGCTTTGGGGCGAGGGAATTTCTAGTTTTGTTCAGGGGTTATTGGCGCAAAAACCCATCCTTCCAGAGTCTATAGTATAGAAAATGATGGTGCTTCTTGGAAGGTGGCCCCTCTTATTTAGGGCACCCAAAAAGGGACCGAACTCTAGAGAGTTGACCAGAGAGGGTTTAGGGTTCGGCTTGCCCGAATGATCGGGACCACGTCAATACACGTATAATATTTAACTCTTGGTGCACAATAGTTACCCCTAAACCCTAAACCCTAAACCCTAAACCCTAAACCCTAAACCCTAAACCCTAAACCCTACACCCTACACCCTACACCCTACACCCTAAACCCTAAACCTTAAACCCTAAACCCTAAACCCTAAACCTTAGTCAAAAGCACTGGGATCCTTCAAGCCAAGGTTGCTTGAGGAGCTTGCACAGAGCCCAGGGCCCAGAGAGTCTCCCAAGCACACTTCAAAGAACGCGTTTTGGAAGGGTTGGGGTTGTACGGTTTAGGGTTTAGGGTTTGGGGTTTGGGGTTTGGGGTTTGGGGTTTAGGGTTTAGGGTTTGGGTTTAGGGTGTAGGTTGTAGGGTTCAGGGTTTAGGGTGGTTGTTTTTGGAGCTCTTGTATGATGCATTGGAAGGCTTGTGTTGCCATTGTGGCCCCTGGAAACCTAAGCCCCACGGGGCTTTGGCGGTTTTACGGCTTCGCAACTCTGAAACCGCGGATTAGAGGCAGGGCTCAAAGTTATGACTTAGGGCCATGCCCTGGCCCTAAGTCCCCAGATTGCAGGCCGGCCTCGAAGGTTTAGGGTTTAGGGTTTAGGGTTTAGGGTTTAGGGTTTCTGGTTTAGGGGTTACTCAAGGGCACCGGACTGATCATGTCCATGCTGAGTCCTTCCCAACCTTAGCATAAATCCTAATTCTACAAACCTCTACAGACCTTTCCGGGCCCTTTGCAAACATAACCCGAAACCCATATCAACCCTGTAAAAAAATGCATGTTTTCTTCAAATAGGGTCCCCCCCCCCCCCCCCCCCCCTAGACAATAAATCCTTAACCCTGAGCCCTTCTCAGGCTCTAAACCTTATAAACCCTAAACCCTAAACCCCAGACCCTCAGACCTGGGTTCCCAGGCTCCATTCGTAGCGACCTCCGGGTCTACGGCCCCAAGGCTGCACAGGAGTTTAGGGCTTAGGGGTTCAGAGAGTTTAGGGTTTAGGGTCCAGGGTCGAGGGTTTAGGGTTTAGGGTCTAGGGGTTGAGAGTTCAGGATTTACTGTAGGGTTTAGGGGTTAGGGTTTAGGGTTTAGGGTTTAGGGGTTGAGAGTTTAGGGTTTAGGGTTCAGGGTTTAGGGTTCAGGGTTCAGGGTTCAGGGTTTAAGGTTTGGGAAGGCAGGGGGTTTGCCTTTTCAGGTTGTTCTGCGTTGCAGGGGAAAGAATAGCAACATGACCTGTAACTTCACAGCATCACTCCGCTTTGTTCGTATCTATACAGCTCTAACCCCTAGCAAGACCACATGTGCAAAAACCTGCAAGGGTTTAGGGTTTAGGGTTTAGGGTTTAGGGTTTTAGGGTTGTAGGGTTTTAGGGTTTAGGGTTTAGGGGACAGCACTTCGCGAGCATAAATGCGGCGCCTTTGAGCCCTTGGCAGCAGCCAGGGTGGATTTGGAAGGGGCCCCGTTTCTCAAAAGCAAACATACCTGGAGGTTCCTCGTGCCCTCCTTTTGAGCCCGCAAACTATGAATCCACAGAGGTTCCCGACTTGAAATCCCTGTAAGCTAAGTCGGGAAGCCTAAGGTTGACAAATTCGGGCTGGTTTCTGATCCTGTTGATCTCTCGATGTGAAAAGCCCAAAGGCTTCCAAACCCTAAACCCTAAACCCTAAACCCTAAACCCTAAACCCTAGATAACCCCGGAAATGCCTGCGCCCTGTTCCCTCCAGGCGCCATCCTCGGCTCCTTCGCAAGGGCTGGGCAGTGGCGCGGCGCCCTGCGACTGGGCCGAGTTGGCTAGTTTAGGTTTAGAGTTTAGGGTTTAGGGTTTAGGGTTTAGGGTTTAGGGTTTAGGGTTTAGGGTTTAGGGTTTAGGGTTAGGGCTTAGGGTTTAGGGCTTAGGGCTTAGGGCGTAGGGCTTAGGGCTTAGGGCTTAGGGTTTAGGGTTTAAGGCTTAGGGTAGGTTTAGGGTTTAGGGTTTGGGGCTTAGGGCTTAGGGTTTAGGGTTTAGGGTTGAGGCAACGCACAAGATAAGTGAATACCAAACCGCCTGAACTCCCTTGACTGGAGGAAGCCCGTCCTTTCCTTAGCGGTTCAGGGGTCCCCAAAAAAGACCAAAAAAGGCCCTGCAAGGGCACCGGAGGCCCCTAAAAGACCCCCTGGAAGGGCACAAACAAGGGTTGGAGCTTCGGGGTTTCTGAGCTTCAAGGCGTTGTGGACCTGGGGCGCCTAAGGGAATGGGCTTATCCTACAGGACCCAGACGAGGCCCTTATTCCCTGTTTGTAGGGTTTTGGTTCCCTTATTTGCCCCTAAAAACCAAGAAAAAACATAGGTTCCCTTGTAAGCCCCTAAAAAACCAACAAGGGCACTTGTTTTTATTGGACTCTTGGGTCTATATAGTACAGGGTTTAGGGCTTGGGAATCTTAGGAGGATTGGCCCAAGGCCTCAACCGCACAGTCAAGGCCAACTAACCCTGAAGATCCGAAGCCCTAAGCCCTGAACCCGTATGAATCCTCAAGCCCAAAAGACCCCAAACCCTCAAACCCATGGACACCTAAAAGACTCTGAGGCACTTGACAAAGACTGGCTAAAGACTGTCACTAAACCCTAAAAAACTTAAACCCCAAAAGCCTATAGTTCTGGTTTAGGGTATGGGGAACCTGCTTTCTCCCACAATAGGGAAGTTCTCTGAAATCGGGTTCCCAATGTCATCCATCGTCGGGATCTTTGGGGACATGCCCCGGAGAATGGCCCAGAAGCCACCCAAAAGCGGTGTCAACCTCCCCAAAGCCCTAATCCAAGCCCCTAACCCTTTGACCCCAAACCTCCTAAACCCCCAACCCCGCCCCCCCCCCCCCCCCCCCCCCAAGAAAGAAGAATAACAACCATAAAAAAAGCTCCTAAACCCCTAACCCCCCTCCCCCCCGCCAAAAAAATAAAATTTCAAAATAATGACAAATAATGATAAGAAGAGCAATGATACTAGAGAAAAGGGGCCATCAGTAGTATAGCTGCTCAACCACAGACTCAAGGTCGGTTCTGGACCAACTCCGCCAGAAGGGAGCCTCGGTGCACGTGGGCTTCGAGTCTGAGGGTTTAGAGATTTAGGGTTTAGGGCTTTAGCGCTTTATGGTTTAGGATTTTAGGATTTAGGGTTTAGGGTTTAGGGTCTAGGGTTTAGGGCTTTAGGGGTTTCTGCGGGGTGTTTGGGGGTTTCGGGTGTTTAGGGGTTTGGAGGTTTTGGGGGGTGGGGTAGGGTTTTAGGGTTTGGAGCATGTGGGGCGTTTGGGGCGTTTGGGTTGTTTAGGCTGTTTGGGCTGTTTAGCGTGTTTAGGGTTTTGGGGGTGTAGGGTTTAGGGGGTTTAAGGCTTGAGTAGGTTTGGGGGAAAAACGACGACGTCTTGATTGAGCCTGACGCCCTAAACCCTAAACCTCACACCCTAAACCCCAAACCCCTACGCCCTAAACCCTATATAAACCCTAAACAAAGGCCTGCCCATGGACACCATGGCCTGCAACGCCGGTCTGACAGCCTGCCAGCTGCTTGCCAGTTTCACTCAGTTGGCTTGGGGAGGGTTTAGGGTGTAGGGTTTAGGGTTTAGGGTTTAGGGTTTAGGGTTTAGGGTTTAGGGGTGGGGGAGGGTTTAGGGTTGAGGGTTTAGGGTTTAGGGTTTAGGGTTTAGGGTTCAGGGTCAGGGTTACAGGGTTGGTTTAGGGTGTAGGTGTAGGGTGGGTGGAGGCATGGGGGCGGGGGGGGGGGGTTGCGGGGCTCAAGTTTCCCAAAGCTGGTGGCCCATTCCGAAACAATCGATCATCCCTAAACCCGACCATTCGTAGACTTTAGACGTTGGAGTTCCAGGGTCTGGGTTTTGGGATGCATGGGTTCTGGGATTGAAGGGGCCCAAGGATTCAAAAAGTTTTTGGAGAAGGTTCAGGGTTTTCAGGAGACAGGGGGCTTCGGCCTTGGTAAAGAATGAGTCATCTCCCAGTTGTTTGTTCCTTGTGAGACGAAGCTTGTTCTCAAGCAGATGCCTCAAACATGTTCATAACAGCTGCAGTAGGAATAGTGAACTAACTAGCGCATCATCTTCATGATTGTAACTTGGGATGTTCCCCCTTATACTAACAGTCCACAATAGGGATTATAGTACTTGCTGTTATAATGCCTATTACGGACTGTGTGTACAAGGGGAACATCCCGATTTACAACGATCGTTGCCGCGCTCATTTTGGGAACCTCGGGGATCGAGCGGGTGACATGCTGCAGGAAGACGGCCTGTTGGGACGAAGCTTTGCCCATTCTGGAGAGCCTCCGACTGCGAAACTCAGCTGCACCGCTCGGAAAATCTGCATAGATGCCCTAATTAAACCCTAGTCCCTAAACCCTAAACCCTCAAAAACCTAAGAGACCCAAACCCTAAAACACCTTTCAACCCTAAAGCCCTACAAAAGCCTAAGCCAGTCCACCTGTTCAGGGTTTAGGCTTCTAGGGCTTTTATGGCATTTATGGTGTGGGTTTCGGGTGCATGCAAGGGCAGCTGCGCGGCGACATTGTCACGTACACGGCCGTGCTCTCTGGGCTCAATCGAGGCTTGTGAGTCTGGCTGTCGTGCTCCTAGCTGTAAAGCAGAGGCGGGTTTAGGGTTTACAGTTCGTGGTTTACGGTTTAGGGTTTGCAGGGCGACCTGTAGGGTACAGGTCGTAGAACATGGTACAAAATGTCGCAGTATCGTGGGGAATACGTTATGGGTTCCCTTTCCCTTATAAAGCAACCAGCGCCAAAAACTGGGTGCCCCTGAATAAAATATGGTTACTGGGCTACCAAGTATGGCTTCATACAGCTCATTCGCCCGAATACTGTACATGCAAAGCTTATAATAAGAAGCCCAAAACGCATTCATCCCCATGCCCCTGGCCCATCCTCCCTTGAATCCTACATCTCAGGGAGAACCCAAGACCTTGGGTTTAGCGTTTGGGGTTTGAGGTTTTAGGTCCCCTAATTCTTTTTCTGGCATTCCCCACCCAGTCCAGGTGGAAAGAAAGGGGACCCTAAACCCTAAACCCTGAACCTAAACCCTAGCCCTAAACCCTAAACCCTAAACCCTAAACCCTAAACCAGAACGTTGTTTTCAGAGTTTCAGGCGGCTGCTGGATGGCAAGCATGGCCCTCTCGCTTGAGGCGCCCTCGCCATCCTCACCTGGGGGCTGCTGCTTTTTACAGAGGGTTTAGGGTTTTTAGGGTTTAGGGTTTTTAGGGTTTAGGGTTTTTAGGGTTTAGGGTTTAGGGTTTAGGGTCCCCGCCCTAGCAGGCTCGGGGTGTTCCAGGGCTAAGGGAGTATCCAGGTCGATGGCCGGCGGCACGTTCTACAGGTTCATGGGTCAGGTTCTGAGGGTGTAGGGTCGCGTTCTACGCTTCTTGTTTGCGGGTTTTAGGGCATATGGGTTTTCGAGTTCGGGACTCTAGGCCCCGGGGGCCGCAAACGTGTGGAAGACTGAAAGCGCCCGACCCCTCCGGAACTCCTCAAATCAGCCGGGTTTAGGGTTTAGGGTTTAGGGTTTAGGGTTTAGGGTTTGGCACCTAAGCCACGAGAATGCCCCAACTCAACCCCTCAACTGGCCCTGAATTCTCAAATCCGAAGCATGTACCCCAAACCGTATTCTGAAACCGAAGGCCCCAACTCGAATCCCTAGACCCTAAACCCCTTAAAGCCTTGAAAGCCCTTACCCTAAACCCTAAACCCCAATCCCTCGTGCGGGCAGTGCCGCCAGGCCCCGGACTGCGACGAGGCACTGCGCATCGCGACGCTTGCTGGTGCAGGATCGGGTTTCCCTAATAGGGTTTAGGGTTTGGGGTTTCGGGTTTCGGGTTTCGGGTTTCGCTACCCGTTCTTGGGTTTAGGGTTTCGGGTGTCCCTAAACTTCGAGGTTTCAGGTTTATTGGCCCCTCTTGGGTTTAGTGTTTAGGGCTTATGGTTTAGAATGTTTTGCGTGTTGGCATTTAGGGTTGGGGTTCAGGTTCTTAGGGTTTTAGGGTGTACGACTTATGGACTAAGATGGTGGCTTATGGGGGTGAGGTTGGGTTGGGGGGCGGGGTTGAGTTCAGGATTCAGGGTTTAGGCCTTAGCCGTTGGCTTTGGCCCTTCATCCCTTTTAATTTTAGGCAAGCCCTGAACACCTTACACCCTCCACACCCCACAACCCTGAATCCTAATCCCTAGGCGGCTTCCGATTTAGGGTTTAGGGTTTCGGTTTAGGGTTTAGGGCTTAGGCTTGTACCCCTGGCAATCTGGTTCAAGGCGTCGGCCGCTGGGATCAGGCCCTCGCGCGGCTGCACCGCGATGACGGCGTCCGGAGCACCTTGGTTGGCGTTTTCTTATTGGGGTTTCCAATGTAGTACCTTATTGGGGTAGTATACTAAAATCCCTTTTAAGTAAACCAAAAAGGAACTAAACTAGAGCCTTCAGGTAGGGGTTTCTTCACCCCAGCAAGGGTAGACCAAACTTTGGGAAACTTCCGGATAAGACTACGTACTCGTAGGGTTGAAGGTATTTAGGGTCAGGGATGTAGGGCTTTGGGTTGATCAGCCTTTTTTTGGTACATTCTAGAGATGTTGAGTTTTTAGGTGTTTAGGGCTTGGGCTTCGGGTCATAGGGGGGGGGGGGGTTGTTAAACCCTAAACCCTAAACCCTAAACCCTAAACCCTAAAACCTAAACCCTAAACCCTAAACCCTAAACCCTAAACCACCTTTTTTGGTCTTGTGGGTCTCGGATCGACGGGGCTTGGGCGCAGCCAGGGTGGAGGGTTTCGGGTTGGGATGTTATCCCTTATACTAACAGTCCTTGATAGGGATCCTAGTAGGGGGTACCTATAATCCCCATATATATATATATATAGGACTGGTAGTAGGGATTATAGTAGCGGGTTACCTATAATCCGATTTATTATAATCCCTATATTCAGGGCTGCTAGTACAAGGGGGAGCATCCCAAGTTTCGGGTTTGGAATGGCTGCTCGCTCAAGGCTATGGCGTGGCCATCAAAGCATGCGAGCCGCACGGCCCCAGAATCACTTGAGGGCCTTCGGGGTGTTTCAGGACGTGATTTAAGAAACTGCAGGGATTTGGGTCGGGAGGTTTTGCAGATCAGGGCTGCAGTAGTACGGATAGCTTGCCCGGCCTTGCGCCAGCCCAACTTGTCTAATAGATCTAATCATAAGAGATGGCTTCGTCCACAAGTCTAGGGAACTCAGAAATCAGGTACATTAAACCCTAAACCCTAAACCCTAAACCCTAAACCCTAAACCCTTCAGGGCTGGCATGGGACCCGACTTCCCTACTTCCTTGCAAAAATCAGCACATGATAGCCTGGCTCCTAAGTCAAAGGACCCTTCCCAGCAGCTGCTTCGTTCCCCCTTGTACAGGATTATAATAGGGGGCACTAGAATCCCTATTAAGGTCATCCCAACTTATAAGACGCAAACTCATCTGGCACATCTACAGCGCTTTTAACTGCCCTGGCCCCTCTAAACTCACAAAGGGTTTAGGGTCTAGGGTTAACCGACCGGGACCTCATGCACGTTTTCCACTTCAACAGCCTGCAACCCTAAAACCCGAAGCGCTGAAACCCAATCTCAGATCCACATTATCGACTTAGGGATCTAAAGCCCCAAACCCTAACACCGAAAACCCTAAAACCCCTAACACCCCTAGAGCCCCTAAAACCCCTAAAGCCCCTACACCCCTAAACCCTAGTCCAAGAAAGACCCCCCCCCCCCCCCTACCCTAACCCTAAACCCTAAACCCTAAACCCTAAACCCTAAACCCTAAACCCTAAACCCTAAACCCTAAACCCTAAACCCTAAACCCTAAACCCTAAACCCCCCCCCCCCCCAAATCCAGCCGAGGGATTTCGCCGAGTGGCCGGCAGCCCTTCGGCTTCTGGGGGCCTTTGAGGCAAGGCGCCTTGCGAGCCAGGCGGGGTGTACGGGTTTAGGGGGGGTTTAGGGGGTTAAGGGGTTTAGGGCCGTAGGTGGGGGATCTGAGTCTGGGCTTTAGCTATGAAAGGTTTGAGGATTACAGGCTTTAGTGTGTGAAGAGTTTGAAGTAAGAGGATTAGGGTGTAGGGTTTATATAGGTTTAGGTTATGAAATCGTTCTGGAGGCTTTCAGGCTTCAGGGTAGCAGGGTGCAGGGTAGTTCTTACTGTTGGTTAGTAGGCGTCGCAGCCCTGACCTCGGAGGTTACACGAGCATCTTCTGCACTTCAAAGACAAATCGTCTCATTGATGTCTTACAAGAGTCGGTAACTCTCGCAGACGATCGTCACCCAGGAGCTTTACGGGCTTTACAGGTTCCTATGAGCCAAAGGACTGGAGTGCCTGGGCGGCTATGATTCATTGGATCCGTTCAAGCTTTGTTCAGCGACCGCGATTGCCTCCATGATTCGTCGGGACACCTATATATACCCTTTAAGGGATTATATAGGGTACCTCATTCCCTCATTCCCTACTAACCAACAGTAAGAGTTTTTGGATGTGGTGGCTAGTGCCTGTCTGGGTTCAGGTTCGCCTTGAGGGTTCGGGGTGTAGACTCTGTGCTTTAGGGCTGAGGGAACCCTTAAGTCCTAAGCCCTAAACCCTAAACCCCCGGTTTTTGGAGGTTGGAGGTGAAGGGCTTCGGACGATGCTTTGAAAGTTTACGGCTTAAGGCGGGCTTAGGGTTCGCTTGAATGTGTAGGGATCGGTGTTGGGTTTGTTGGTGTTGTGAGTTCAGCTTTGTTTAGGACTCAGGCTATTCCAGCCGCACCCCCGTACGCTCAAAGCCCTGAATCCTAAACCCTAAAACCCTGAACCCTGAACCCTAAACCCTAAAACCCTGATGCCTGCCACATGGGCCAGGCGGTCGCCCTCAACTCAGGCCTCAGCGCTTGCGAGTGCTTCGGAGGATTACTATAGGGGCCTAAGAATTTGAATTTGGTGTTGGGGATTTTACCCTATATTTAGATAGGGACCGCAAGGGAATTTTATTTGCAATTATTCGGACCCCTATTCTCACCGTTTTAGGGTTTCTGGAGGGTTAGGAGTTTACCCGTTGGCTCCCACGCCGTGTGTCCTGTCGTAGCCCAGTAGATCCCTCCCCCTTGAGCCTTGCAGGTAGGGCTGGAGGGCTGTAGTAACAAGGACCCGGAGTAGGCCCTTATAGACCCTTAAAGGGGCACCCTTTTTCTTCCTAGGCTACTCCTGAGTCTAAACCCTAAACCCTAAACCCTCCTGAGTCTAGGTAAGTTGTGCGGGTTTGGCAGATGTACGATACCGGGGGCTTGGGGATGCTGGTTTGAGGTTTAGGGTTTAGGGTTTAGGGTTTTAGGGTTTTAGGGTTTAGGGTTTGGGGTTTGGGGTTTAGGGTTTAGGGTTTCGGGTTTAGGGTTTAGGGTGATGGGGATCAACGTTAAAAGCAGCCCCCGGAGCTTCAGACCCTAGGCCGCGGACCCGGCGGCCTAAACCGTAAAGCCAAAACCCTGAGACCTGAACCCTAAACCCTGAGACCTGAACCCTAAACCCTAAACCCTAAACCCTAAACCCTAAACCCTAATCCCTAAACCCTAATCCCTAAACCCTAAACCCTAAACCCTAAACCCTAAACCCTAAACCCTAAACCCTGCCCAGGAAGGGCATGCAATGGCAAGCCGCCATCCAGCTGCTCTCCACCTTCGAAGACAAGCGGTGGAAGACGGATGCCACTGGCCTGCACAGTGCCGGCGCATTCTTCAAGGTTTAGGGTTTAGGGTTTAGGGTTTAGGGTTTAGGGTTTAGGGTTTAGGGTTTAGGGAACTTGCAGTTCAGGGCTTCAGGGTGGTTAGGGTTTAGGAGAGGGGTTTAGTTCCAGGCTTGTACCCCTCAGGTCGTACCCTTAGCTCCAAACAATAAGTCGAGAATTCCCTGTAGGTTTCGTGTTAGGGGTCTAGGCAGGGCTTCATGCTTCTGGCTACCCAGGTGATAACGCGCAGTGCCGCCATCACTGCTTGTGCTGTGGTGGCGAAGTGGCCCTTCTCTTTGCAGCTGCCACATGGCCAGCATAAGTAGACGTGCTAATCGAAGTATATAGGCATAAGTTCTCTGGCAGAGAGCGAATTGGTCAGGGTTCCGAATTGCTTTTCGGGGAGAGTGGCAATGCGCTGGAATGGGACAAGCAGTGACAAGCAACCAGCACTTTACCCACACGTTCAAACAGTAACCTACCGTAGTTAGACAGTACTGATGCAATAGTATTTATAACACATATTCGACTTGAAACCTACCTTAAATTAGAAAGTACTGATGCAATAGTAGTTATAACACATATTCTAGTTGGAATTGCCGTTGTAATTGTAAATGTACATTCGTAGATATATTTAGTTAGCTTTTAACACATATATATATATATGTGTGTGTGTACCTACATACCCTTAAACTACAAGAATATATTAAGCATATAAAACAGCCACACACACACACACACACACACATATATATATATATATATATATATATATATATATGGAGCGCCTGCAGTGCGACGTTTTCTGTATATATATATATATATATGTGTGTGTGTGTGTATAAACATGTGAACAGACAACTTCTGTAGGCCTCCACGTCGACGCAAAAGCGCCCTGAGCCAGGTTCCACCAGATTCCTCGAGCTGACACAGTTGCCCTCAATGCAGCGCTGGCTGCCTGCGAGCAAGGGGG
Organism: Symbiodinium natans; assembly: GCA_905221605.1. Taxonomy (NCBI): domain Eukaryota; class Dinophyceae; order Suessiales; family Symbiodiniaceae; genus Symbiodinium; species Symbiodinium natans. The sequence continues at coordinate 55,555 of CAJNDS010002527.1, forward strand.
GCAGTGGCAGGCCTGTTGCGGTTTAGGTGTTTGGGGGCAATTTGGGGGTTTAGGTTGTAGGGCTTGGGTGTTTGGGGGTTTAGGGGTTTAGGGGTTTAGGGGTTTGGGGGTTTAGGTGTTTAGGAGTTTAGGGGTTGAGGGGTTTAGAGTGTAGGGCTCTTGCGGTATCGGGTTTAGAGTTTAGGGGCTTATACTCGGCACCAGGCCTAGGCTCAATTGCCCCTGTTATTAGTACGGGGCTTCCTCAAGGTAGGGGAGCCCGTTTGGGGTTCTAATAGGGACACCTTTAGCTGCTGCATGTTACAGCTTTTGGGACATGCAAGCGCCATCCGTGAAAGGCATTATCTAGGACCGGGAGGAGGCCCTTATTTCATTTTTCAGGGTAGGGGTTCCCTTAGAATCCCCTTAAAACCAAAAAAAGGGTGCCCTGTTTATTCCTAGGTTGCTCCCGAGTCTGGTTCTAGCATCGTCAGCAGCACCGTTTTGCGTATGTCAAAGGGTGTCACGCCTTCAGGTGTACATCCCAGCTTTGCGGACTCGCTCATTGGGTCTTTTCCAGGGAAACCCTCGACGCACGTGCGCGTGTGTCTGCGAAACATTCCTGCGCAACACAAGCGCACGAACGCAACTTCAATCTCACACTCAGAATCCTCTCAACTCCATCAAACCCTAAACGCAAACGCCGGTCTCCCCAACAAACTCATTTGACACACAGCCCGCAAGGCTTTCGGACATTGACCCGGCTGTTTTCTAGAATTGGAGTCCCCCAAGAGGGAGTTCTGCATGCAGCAGACCAGAGCGTTCACAACCCAACGAGCCTCAAACCGTGCTAACCGCATACTTGAATACCAATACAACCAAGCCCTCTAGACCCTGAAAAGCCTCCTACAGATTGGGATGTTCCCCCCTTATACTCACAGTCCTTAGTAGGGATTCTAGTAGGGGTTACTACACTCCCTCTTCAGGACTGGTAGTTTAAGGGGGAGAACATCCCAACCCTAAACCCTAAACCCTAAACCCTATGTTAGTATAAGGGGCTTAGGGTTTGGGACCTCCTGGCCCCTTCCCAACCTACAGACCCTGAACATCAATGGCCGGAGGTCGCCCTGTTGATGCTGCAGTCCGCCTCGCAGCTTGTTCCGCCCCTGGCAGCCCGGCTTAGGGTTTAGGGTTCAGGGTTTAGGGTGTAAGGTTTAGGGCTTAGGGTGTAGGGCAACTCTCAAGGCCATGTGGGCGGGGGGGGGGGGGGGGGGGTTTCCGAAAAGTAGTGGTCGAATTATGTTTTCGGGGGGGTGCTGCATTTCGGGGCATTCAAGGGGACCCCTTTGTGACCCATCTACCTAGCTACCAGTCGATCTAGCACATCTATCTGTCTGTCTGTCTGTCTGTCTGTCTGTCGATCTATCATATTTTTCCACCAGTCCCCGTCTTTCTTCCCAAACCCCCAAACCCCAAGCCCTAAATCCCAAACCCTAAGCCCCAAACCCTAAACCCCAAACCCCAAACCAATCCTGATCCCTAGCTGAGGATCTCGTCTCCTTCAACTCGGCTCTGAGCGCCTGCGCGGCTGCCTCCGCCTGGGAGTGGGCACTGTCGCTCGTCTTTAAGTCAAGAACGGATGGACGTCGATCGGATTGAGGCGCGCGTGCCACAGTTTGCCTCGGGAAGCCCCCCGCTTCCCTGGCAACCATGGACCCTTATCACCTCTAATCCTGCAAGCACTTCTTCCAGGCTTAGATATGCAGGTCATGCAGGTAACTACAGGCCTTCTAGCTGCAAAGTCCAGGAGTTTCTTCAACTCAGGATGAACATGCACCATCGCTTTAGCACCATCAGCCCTCGAAACCCTCGATGCTCCGGGGTTTCTCGAAAATACGGGCCTGTTGTGGGGTGCCCGAAATATAGGCCCCCAAAACCCTAAACCCTAAAACCCCTAAAACGCTGTCCTAAGCCAGGGAAACTCGCAAGGGCTGAAAGGGGTGCGGCGACCTTCAGTGAAGGTCCTTTCTTGGCAGTTTGCAGAAGTAGGCCGCCCCCCCCCTATGTACCCCCCCCTAATGGGCTGTAGAAAGAACATGTAGTGTGTGTACCCAAGGTCTGGTAAAGGACATTCACAGGGTACCGTGTTATGCGTTGGTCCTTGTTGCAGTAACATTGCGCACAATCCGAAGCTCAAAAATGAACACGAGACAGTAAGCCCAGACATGATTCTTTTCTTGTGCTCCCGATTGATTTTGTCTGGTGATTCTTGTGCTCAAGATTGTGTCTTTTTGTTAGCACCGCAGTAGTACTGGAGCAGTACCGGATGGAGTCGTAGGAGCTGTGCTGGAGTGGTGCTGGAGTACTGGCGGAGTACTACCGGAGTAGTACTGGAGTAGTACAAATCCAAGAACACACGAACAGGGAGCGCAATCCGGACCACGAGAAAAGCAATCCGAAGCACAGCAATGAGCACGACAAATTGAGCTTTCATGGGGTTGTTTTGTGCTCACAGCTTCCCAAAACGGAGTAGTGACCTGTTTTGACTGTTAGTGGGCCAGGGACAAACTCAACTATACTGTGTTCTATACAACACAAGAAAATAATCACCCTTCATTACAGTTCCTTGACAAGAGCCTCACTATTCAGGCGTCTCTTTGAGGAGGTGCACGAGGCTTCGCTGGAGAAGGATGCCATCACCTACAGCGCGTTTCGATGCAGTCATTGGGGTCTAAATTAAGGGCACATTTGGAACCATGGATTCTACGTGCTTCACGGTGGGTTATGAGTACAGTTGTAATTGGTTAATAGGCACCATGAACATGCTTCAGAAGGCCTTCCTGCTGGCAACAGAAGGGTTTTGGGTTTGGGGGTTTGAACCCTAATCCCTCCGAAACCCCCCTAAACCCTAAACCCTAAACCCTAAACCCTTGGAAAGATGCCGGACTCTTCTCCGAGGCTGCACTCACTGCCCATGCTGGCGCCTCGTTCTGGCAGGAGGCGCTTGCCCTGCACCGCCTCAGCACTTCAGTCAGGGTTATGTGGTTTGGGTATTCCAGTTTTCGGGTTGGTGTAGGGTTTAGGGTTTAGGGTTTAGGGTTTAGGGTTTAGAGTTTAGGGTTTAGGGTTTAGGGTTTAGGGTTTAGGGTTTAGGGTTTAGGGCTTCGAGTTGGTGTAGGGTTTAGGGTTTAGGAATTTACGGACGTATTAGGGGTTTACAAGCTTTGTTTTTGGGTGGGGCGTGGGTCTGTGTAGCAAATGGGTGTTCGCCTGAAATTGTGGGCCCTGTTCATGTTGGCATGTTTGTTCCCGCACCATGGCTTAACAGGCGTGCCCACAAGCTACGAATTGCTTAAGAACCCTCAAAAATATAATAACATTCTTCCTTATAAGAGTAATATAGGGATTATCTTGTTTTATTCTTTTGGGGTTCTTAAGCCAATAGTAGACAGGGGCCATGCTTTAGACCATCCCCAGGTAAGAAAGAAGAAGCCGATGCACGATGGGATTGGAACGGACTTGATGGGACGGGTGGCTGGCAGTGTCAAGTTCTCAGTGCTAACAGATAACTATCAGCGCAACTTCTTGCCACACGTACGGCATGCGGGCGTGTCGGAGTGGCCTTGGCGTTGGAAGTGCCGGAAGGGCAAGATCAGCTACTGAAGTGCAGGCAAAGCGAACCCGAGTTCCATAGAGGTAGGAGCCTTCGAATGAAGCCTTAGTCCCTCTTGCCAGAAGAAACTCGACATATTATTAGGATGCCCTGAACCCTAAACCCTAAACCCTAAACCCTAAACCCTAAACCCTAAACCCTAATACTAAAGCAGACCAGGTTTGAAGAGTTGTGCCTCCAGAATCGCGCGGACAGTGGCCCAGCGGCACCCAGCAAGATGCTGCTAGAATCTAGGAACCCCAGGGTCTAGGGCTTCCGCCACATTTCTTCGTTATAAACGAGCAATTACAAGTTCATATGTTAGGGAACGATAGTAGTAATAACAATAAATAGTAATCATGATTATTGCAATAACAATAAAAGTGATACTAAGAACGGGTTCCATCGCCCTCGTCTGCCGCACTTTCCAAGTGGGTGAGTCCATCGTTATTTGCAGTGTTTCGTGCACATGACATGCCTAAAACATCGGTATTTACGACACTTCGTGGCTTCGCTGCGTGCCAATGGCCACAGCATCCAAGTAATCGTCATTTGCAGTCTTTCCTGCACATGACACGCCTAAAGCATCGGTATTTACCGACGCTTCCTGGCTTCGTTGCGTGCCAATGGCCGGAGCATCCATGCCCGCACGATGATAACGTCCGTATTACCAGAGCATGCATGTCCGCACGATGATAACATCCGTGTTGCCAGAGCATGCATGTCCGCACGATGATAACGTCCGTGTCACCAGAGCATCCATGTTAACCTCCGTGTTCCCAGAGCATCCATGTTCGCACGATGGTAACGTCCGTGTTACCAGAGCATCCATGTCCAACTGCTTTTGCATCTACGCGAATGATGTCCAAGACACTCTGCCGCCCAACCAAGCCTTCGTGGACACTACGTGGCTGGACATACCGGAGCCGTGAGTTCGAAAAAAGGAAAAACTTTCCCCGCAAAAACACCGAGCTTTTGCTGCTTTTGGAAAATGAAAAATCACTTTGCGATTAGGACCCTTTTACCCTTCCACTTCCTCACCCGCAACTTGCACAGGAAATGACCGGCCAACACCTAGGCGAGAATACAAGTTTGGCAATTCCTAAAGCTCAGCGGTAAACCTGAAGGCCCAAAAGACCCGATAAACCTTGTGGAACAAGCTGCAAACGCAGTGAAAGCAAAGAACACCAGCCTCTCAGTACACACTCACCCTGGCTAAGGGCAACTTAGGCCCAAACCTAAAGCCCCGAAAGGCCTTACATCCTACACCTGATACCTAAAAACCCCTTACAAGCCCTAAACTTCAAGCCTAAAGCCCTAAGAGGCCCGAAAGCCCGACCCTAAAACCCTAAACCCTCAGCCTAAACCCAAAACCCTAAACCCTAAACCCTAAACCCCAAACCCTAAACCCTAAACCCTATAGGCCCTAAAGCCATGAAGCCCTAAGCCCCACCAGGCGGCGCCGCTGCAGCCGCCATCGCGGCCTGCGGAACGGCGGCGCAATGGGCCGCAGCGCTCGGAATGCTCGAAGCCGAGGCTCGGGCTCCCGGGTTTAGGGTTTAGGCTTTAGGGTTTAGGGTTTAGGGTTTAGGGTGGCTTGTCTGCAAGGCTTAGGGTTCGGGAGGGTTTCTAGTGGGGGTTGGTTTAGGACTTGGGGGTTGCCAGGGTCTAGGTGTTTAGCGGCCAAAGTTCAGTTCTCTCTCTCTTCTTGCTTTGTTGTTGTTCCTCTCTCTTTCACTCAACACGCCAAGCCCCAAGGAAAACCTGAAACCCTAAACCCTAAACCCTAAACCCTAAAACCCTAAACCCTAAACCCTAAACCGCCACGCAGGTCTCAGGCGACGCTCATGAGGATGCCAACGTGCTGCGAGTTACGTGCATGGCGTGCTGCCAGGCCCTCATGACACGACCGTCAAGCCCGAAACCCCATGATTTAGGGTTTAGGGTTTAGGGCTTAGGGTTTAGGGTTTAGGGTAGAGGGTTTAGGGTGTTAAGCACCCAAACCCTCTTCCAGCTCCTCCTCGGCACTGCCCCTCCCCCCCACACACCCCCAGCATCTGAAAATCCGAGCCGCGCATCTCCAAAAATAGCAGAGTCCCTTTGGAGGCTGTTTGGGGCAAGGGACTTGTAGTGTCGAATTTTAGATTCCGGGAACTGACCTGTGTAAACGCAGAGGCAGGCCCGCCTCCCTGAATGTGGCAGGGGAATCAGTGGCAACGAGCAGCACTGTTGGCCCTGACGATGGCGGACTGCCCGGGTGGGGAGTCGCCAGAGAGGGCGAGGGCTTACGGCTGAAAGGTCTTGAAGTTCGAGGCCCCCTCTAACAGCCTTGACAGGGATTGTAATGAGGGGTAACTATAATCCCCAATGAGGGCTGTTAGTATACAAGGGGGAACATCCCAAGGTTTAGGTTTTAGGATTGGAAGCCCTCCAAAAACCCCTAAACCCTAAATCCGAAGTCCCAAACATCCCAAGTTATGGGTTTCAGGGGATGCTTTCTCAAGATTCTGACGTTCCGGGGGGGCGTCATAGTCTGGAGGATGGCCCTGCACAGGTCTAAGGTGCACCGAGGCATAGGGGCTTAGGGTTTTGTATTAGGGTTTAGTGTTTAGGGTTTAGGGCTTAAGAACCGGTAAGTTCCTTTGGTGTTTTTACCACGGTATGTTTTATCAACCGCTCTGCAGTTCGCCCCATGTTTTGCCATTAGGGGGAACCCCCCAGGGTTTAGGGTTTAGGGTTTAGGGGTTAGGGTTTTGGAACAAAAATGCCCATTTATCTAGGGTTTGGTCCGAGGGCTTTTCTGTCTCAGGAGCTCTCTTCCACCTTAGACCCACAGATCTACAGCATGATCATCACGGCACGGATGAGGGCGACTGCATGACGCGTACCTCTCGAAGTCTTTGGACGCCCTGGTGGCTGAGCAGCAGGAAGCCAGGGATAGGATTTTAGGATTTTTAGGGTTTTTCGGGTTTAGAGGGTCTAGGGTTTCGGGTTTAGGGAGTAGGGTTTCGGTGATTGTCCCAAACAAAGATGGTTTTTGGTGATGCGAATGGCTGTTGGGATGCGACTGGCTTTTGGGCCTTGTAGGGCCTGAGCCCTAAACCCTCCCTTAACCCCTACACCGAAACCCTAGGGTTTAGGGCCTTGGGAGTTGAGGGGTTTAGGGTTTAGGGTTTAGGGTTTAGGGTTTAGGGTTTAGGGTTTAGGGTTCCTGAACTCTAAGCCCAACACTTGGCACCCAAAGCCCTAAACCAAACCTGCAGGTCAGCTCTTGAATTTGCGGACTATGTAACCCTTCTGCTCCTCTTGGTAGCC